>VYXC01008043.1:297289-354941 GCA_013397175.1 Platysteira castanea
TTGAACGGCAGGAATGTTGTCATGCTTCGAGCTGGCTGGGGGTTCCCCTCCGCGACATTAAAGATGCGACAGGAACGGCGTGTGTTGGCTCCTCCTCCGCTGCTTTTTTCCCCAGCCCGAAATAGCGGGATTTCAAGTGCTGTCAGGCGTTGGAAGTCAGCCCCTCAGCTGGTAGTAAGACGCCTGGCAGAGCGGGTCCCACGTGCTTGAGTTAGTCACACTGGGGCTTTAGAATTTACAGACTCTGGAATTTATTAGCTGTGTTACCAGAATTTATTAGCTATATTACTAGAAATTTTTAGCTATATTACATAGCTTGAGTGCTTGGGAAGAGGTGACTCAAACTATAGATAGAGGTGTGCAGCTGTAGGCACATGGGTGATAAAAAAGGAGGACTGAGGAAACACGGGCCCTCTCCAAGGGAATGGAACAGCTGGGATATGGAGAATGCTGAGGTGTGCAATCATTTTTTTGCCTCAGTCTTCACTGGCACGTGTTCCAATCAGCACTGCAGAAGGAAAGGCAGGGATGGGGAGAATGAGCCACCTGCTGTAGAAGAAGATGAGGTTTGAACCCCTCTAAGGAACCTGAAGGTACACAAGTCCATAGGACATGATGAGATGCATCCACAGGACCTGAGGGAACTGGAGGATTAAGCCACTGTCTATCATATTTGAGGAGCTGTGGCAGTTTGGTGAAGTTCCCACTGACTGGAAAAGGGGCTCAATTGGTCAGAGCATGGTGCTAAAATCCTTGTTACCTTTGAGACAATGGCAAGCACTTTATAGACATTGCTAAAATCTTTGCCATTCTGTCTCAGAAGTAATATGTGGAGGTGATAATACAATGGGAAGGTCAAGAAATGGAAATACTGTGCAGAATTAGAAAAGTTCAGATTATTAACTATCCAGATAATACTGACAAGAAGAGAGTAACTAGCTCTGACCCATGAGAACCCAAAAAATAGCTGTTATCTTGTAAAGGGCCTGGTAATGTTCTCCATGCACCACTTTCAGCCGAAATTCCTATTCTCTAGCACATTTAAGTGCTAGCAAAAACAATGACTATGGGAAGTTCTTACTTGCTGTGTGTTCAGGTAAGTTGGAGCAGATGGTTAGATTCCTTTGTGCTGGCAGGGGCCACTGACTTCAGGTAATCCCTTGCTCTTCTCTTGTTGGCTCTCAACAACCCCATGCAATGCTACAGGCCCGGAGAAGAGTGACTGGAAAGCTGCCTGGGGAAAATCAGCCTCGGGCTGCTGGCTGAGGATGGCTGAACATAAGCCAGCTGTGCCCAGGTAGCCAAGAAGGCCAATGGCATCCTGGCCTGTGTCAGCAACAGTGTGGCCAGCAGGACCAGGGCAGGGATTGTCCCCCTGTAGTTGGCACTGGTGAAGCTGCACCTCAAATCCTGTGTCAAATCCAGTTTTGGGTCCCTCACTACAAGAAAGACATTGAGGTGCTGGAGCATGTCCAGAGAAGGGCAATGGAACTGGGGAAGGACCAGTTTACCTACTTGAATCTCTGAGATGCTGTGTTGTGTTAGCATCCCTCCCTTTGCAATGAACCCGTTAACTCCGTTACAGAGCTAATTTTTGCCATTTTGTTCTTTATTCATGTCTCCTGTACTTCTGCTTTCGTTTCACAGGGACAGTCTGAGGGTGCTGGGATAGTGAACCAGCATAAAGCTCCACAACTTCAACACGAGCTTCAGAATCCAATTCCCTCAGCCCCTCTCCAGTAAATTCCCTGGTGTTGGGGTAGTCACCTTGTGATGGCAGATGCTCTGATTGTGCCCACTCCCTTCCAGAAGCACACCTCATACCCATACACCTCTTTTCTTATTATTGCTTCTGCTGTACTCTAAGGGTTTTGTTTCTTTATGAAGCCTACGGGTGGGAAAAGCATTTGCTTTCAATGTACATCTAAGAGGTAGTCATGCCTAACTCCGAGGTGTCTGTAGGCAGGAGGGCAGTGGTTGTTTTCTGCAGTCCTGCTGCGGTTTTTATCTCTTGGATTAGTCAGAGCATTTGAATGAGTAGTTTTCTTTTTCCTTTGATGTGGTCTGTCACCCTCCCTCACATTTATTTTATTTCAGTTGATCTTCTTATTTTTTAGTATATATATTTTTTTATCCTGTCATCTTTTTCAGATAAAAAGCAGCTACTTCCCTATTTCCTCATCTCTTTCCTCCCAGGGTATTTGGTTGCTTGTGTGTTCCTTTCTTCTCCTCTCTTTCTCTGCTGTAATTTGTTATTTAATTTTGTTTCTTTTTCATGGACCTCTTTATATGTCCTCTGATAGGTGCATGACTGTTTTTAATTAGTCTTTATGACATACTGATCTTGTTTTAGACATAAATTTAATGTCTATTATTAAAACACCAGACCAATTAATATGGAATTTGCTTTCATAGTTTTCCAGACTAAGTAACTTTGCTGATTTTATAGTGACCCAGTTTGCAAACTGTGGTGCTGACAGCTGCTTTTGTCCTTGACTTTAGACTCCATCCAGCTCAGTTTCAGTACTAGGATTTTCTAAGACTACCCCAAATCAACTATGAAAATCTTCTTTATTTTTAGAATACTATTGTGAGAAAGCTATTTTTTGTGGCTTGTTGTCTTTCACCAGTTACTCTTTTTACACAGCTTTTTTAGGCATGACAGTATCCTAAGTCCAAAATCTCTCCATTCTCCACAGACAGGCATGCACAGACTTAGTTTTCAAATAAGGTAAAAGTCTTGGGAAGAAAGTCGTGCATCTCCCATAAAATCTAAATAATCACATTATGTATATAGGCACATGGTATCTTTCCCCCAGAGCTTACAGGTTAGTATCACTCACTAACAAAATACTTTCTTGTGGCATAACTGAGAAAACTTTCGTGACTATTTCACTACCCTGCCATAGTGTAATGGTCAAATTATTGGTTCTGAGAACCATTCACTTAAAAGATTAAGGCAAAGCCAAGGGTAATCTCTCTTGGCTGTATAATGAGACACCAGTACTATAACCAGGGAAAGTAGGAAGTGTTCGGGACTAAATCCTATTAGAAGACAGGCTAAGCCTAAGTAGAAGAAATACGGATGCAGTTAGAGGTGATTAAGTTGCTTAGTCTTTCCATTATAAATCATCAATCTTTATGTGTGTTTGAGTTTGTAGAAATCATAAAGCAATTTATGTTAGCCTTGTAAGCAAATGATTTTTGCAGGCATTTTGAAAATGTTTGCACACAAAAAATCCAGAACTGATAGTAAAGGCTTAACTTCCATTATGATAAATAGAATAGTCAAGAAAGGATCATTATTTCCATGGCAATGTACTTGGATAAATAACAGAGATTAGAACAAGAACTAACAAGAGATAATAATGAGAATAGGAATGTTTCTTTTTCAAATTCAGTTGTTAAGGATGAATCCTTTATCCTGGCTGTCTGTCTTAGTATTCTGGATGATGCTGATGGAAAGGAGAAAACCATTCTGCTTTCAGAATATATAAGTAAGTGTGGAAGCTGAAAGTCCCTCTGCCTTGCTAGTGCAGGTATATAAACTTCCTGGTGGTTTGAAGGAAATTACTTGGAGAGTTCAGGGAACTGCTCTGTGAAATTAAAAGAAATATAAAATGCTGGTATGAAAGGTCTAGGTGGAGCCTGCTGACCACCCACACAGTTCTCTGGGCAGTAGTTGATGTCACTTCCAGTGGTAGGCACTCCTCCACTTGTATTTACCTCCTTGTTCTTCACTGGGCCCATGGCTCCTTTGCACTTCCTTATTCTCAAAAAGATGTGGACGTAATAAAATTCAACCTTTGCAGTATTGTGGGATGTAACTCCCAAAGAGAGGTAACATTTCCTATAAACCACAACTCTCTTTATGTCAACTGAGTATCAAATCACCCAGGGGCCTTGGAAACTATTAAAAGAATTTCCCAGATGGATTACTTAGCTGGAATAATTTTAAAGTTACTTATTAGTGGCACCGTTGTCTTTTCTGTCCCAGCACCAAGAGTGCCAGGCTGAGCAATGACTGCAGAGCTGACACATCATGGGTGAGGGGTTTGCTCAAGTTCCCACTTCATGCCTGGTTTTCACCTAGTATTTGATCCCTATTCTTCCTTCAGAGAAGATCCTCATTCCATTGCAAAGTGTTATTATTAAATGTAACTCATTTAAAAACTCTGCTTCTATTTGTGCGAGCATTTGTGCCCTTGTTATGCAATACAAGGAATTCCTGATGCGCTCTCCTACCGGTAAAGCCAAGTTATACGTGCATCAGCCACGAGGTGGCAATACAAGAGCTTGATTTGCTGAATTTTGGTGGTATTCGTAGCATTCGCGCCGGGTAAGCTTTGGGGTATTAGCTAAGTAAATATATTTACAGTGGTTCTGCGGAGTTTGGCTTTCTCTGCCAGTGTGTAATATGTGCTTCACATCTGCATAATTGACTTCATGCAAAAGCCAAGGGAGACTAAGCTGATTTTCTGGATCAGTGGTTGAAGCCTTTTATGTGGCTAATAATTGATATCTGTATTTAAGTGGCTCGGTAATGGATGAGAGATATTATGGAAGGAACTCAGCTGCTGTTAAAAGCAAAATATCTTAGGAACGGGGATGCACTGGTAACATACAGCTGTCCCACTGTGAGTTTTCTGCTGGTGTTAACTTCTGACCTTCCCGAAGGCCAAAGTAACCTAACACCTCACATGTGTGGAATTCTCAGACATGATTGCTTCACAACATTGAAATCTGCCTTTTTGATCCAGGTTTTTGATTCACTTCTCAGTGTGGCTGATTCTTGTTTTTCTGCCTTGTAAGAACATTCAACACGGGTGTCAGGTGGAAATAGTTAATTTCCAGTCTTTTTCATCCTTTCTTGTTGTTTTCAGGCATTAGGGAAAGTAATACCTCTGTACTTGCAAGGGCTAGTTTTCCACCCACTGTAATGGAGAAAGTATTTTAAGACATTCTCTATTTTGACTTCAGCTCTTTCAGTAGCAGTCAGTGCTACAGCTTTTCGGAAAATGGAGGTCTCTGTTTTCTCATTCAAATAAGACAGACTGAAAGGCTTCTAGCATAAGAAATGGATTGTGGACTTGGCAGATGTCTCATGTCACTATATTCACCACAAAGAAGTTATGGATGCACATTTTGTTATTTCACGACGAAGTGCCAACAGTCTGCTACTGTCTTCTCCTGACATGGAAACAGTTTTCCTCTGAGTACGTTATGGGAACTCTCACTTCCAGTCAGACAATGCATTGTGAAGTCTGTTAGCAAATATGTCTTTCAAGTACATGCAAGTTTGCGGTTTAGTAAATAAATAGCAATGTAAGGAGAGGAACATGTTAAGAAGCCTTGAAAAAAGTAAATAACTTCTGAGAAGGGAACTTCCCTAAGACAGATTTGAGATAAAATTCTGAGTTGGGTGTTCAGGCTGTCAGATATGCTGTGGGCACAGGTACTGGGACTGCCTTGTATTTCAAATAACATAAAACTCTTCTGCACGGGCAGTGATGGCCTCTCTGAGTTTGGTCACTTTGCTGGACCAGGGGCACTGGCACATGTGTGCCCTTGTCCCCTCAGAAATCAAGATGCACAGCTATAAAAGCTTGAAGGAAACAGTTGGCTGATTTGCCCTCTGCACAATGCTGACTGTGGGATTTAACAGCTGACAGAAATTGCAGAAATGGGGTATCTATATGTGGCAGAAGCAGATACACCACAGCCCAGGTGCCTTTCAAAAGTATCTCTAACCCTGTCTGTTAACATCAAGCAGCCTGCTTAGACAGTAGATAAACAAACTTTGTCTTCAAAGCTGATAACAACAGATTTCTCCTGAGAAAGCATGCATGATTCTCCAAAGCCTCTTCTCTTTCTTGAGGTTGTTTGCATGCACGTCTCAGCTTTCTTGTTCAGATACTGCACAGCCTCAGGCCACGTTCCTTGCAGGTTACATAAAAAAAGGTTTGAAAAGCTGGCTGGTGATTGAAGAAAAGAAAGTGAGCTTTGGGACATGATGTTTGAAGAACTGGATGGCTACTGCTTTTCCCTTGCAGCTTTTTCCAGTTATAATCACCAGCGTGCGGGCAGGATGCTGGATATAGATCCCGATGGGAGCCATTTTTCAGGGAAAACAAGTAACTGGTTGTACCAGCAGAAGGATAACTCAGCTCGGTGTTGAGTTGATAGGATAGCATTTCTGTCCACCTAAATTGTTCTGTAGTGTCACATGACGAAGGTAATTTCACTCTTTTATTAATCCATGGGTTTTGGACATTATCCTGACAACTATGGCTGTGCAGAATAGCATGTGCCTCTGGGAAGGGAGAATTTGAAAGGGAAAAGAGAAGCAGAATGTGACTGCTAGCCTGAAAGTACAGTGCTAAAGAGAGGCCACACACCATATACTTTTCTTCCAGAAAAATAAATGATGACAGTGCTGTGTCTTCTCTTATCACGTGGTTTGTTTTTCTCATGTTTATATTGAAATGGATACTGAACATTTTTTGTATTACTTATTTCTGATTCTGATTTAAGGTGTTTAATATATATTTCAACCAAAGAGAAGGAACCTGGTGATCACTTAGGCAAGACATGAAATGATGTTTCCTGATGTAGACAACAGTGTCAATGTTGATTCCAGGTTGGTGGTTATTTTCCATATATATATATATCTATCTGTTATTGATGTTCACAGATGATTAATTTGATGGGTTTGTGGTCTGAGAGCTAATAATTTATATTCCTGCTCTGTTTCTAGAAGGGAGAAGCTTGCTTTTTCTTGCCAGGAATCGCTCGTCAATGCACTCGTCCAGGCTGTTCATATCTTGTCTACTGTTACGTGATAAGGGGGAATTATAGAGTGTGATTCTGCCTGAAATCTTCTAGGCCTGTGGGAGTTTCCCCAGCATGTCACAGACTTCTTCAAGTACATGATAAGGCAAGCTGCAAGTACTGATAAAAGATAGAGAAAAATGTTGGTTTTTCACAATAGAGGGGAATTACNTGATTTAAGGTGTTTAATATATATTTCAACCAAAGAGAAGGAACCTGGTGATCACTTAGGCAAGACATGAAATGATGTTTCCTGATGTAGACAACAGTGTCAATGTTGATTCCAGGTTGGTGGTTATTTTCCATATATATATATATATCTGTTATTGATGTTCACAGATGATTAATTTGATGGGTTTGTGGTCTGAGAGCTAATAATTTATATTCCTGCTCTGTTTTAAGAAGGGAGAAGCTTGCTTTTTCTTGCCAGGAATCGCTCGTCAATGCACTCGTCCAGGCTGTTCATATCTTGTCTACTGTTACGTGATAAGGGGGAATTATAGAGTGTGATTCTGCCTGAAATCTTCTAGGCCTGTGGGAGTTTCCCCAGCATGTCACAGACTTCTTCAAGTACATGATAAGGCAAGCTGCAAGTACTGATAAAAGATAGAGAAAAATGTTGGTTTTTCACAATAGAGGGGAATTACCAACTGGAATTCTTTACAGATCAGTGTTAAGCTCAGTGCTGTTTGAAACACCTATAAACAATGTGGGCAAGTCGTTGGTTAGTAAATGGTTGTTGAGGAGGAGATGATATCAGCTCCCATAGACATTTCAAGATGCTGTAACCTAATCACATTTAGAGGTTTGCTGTGTATCAAGGTGCTATCGTATCTAGTCTGGCTTCTGAGGCATCATGGAGTTACCAGAATAAGGGCTGCATGGAGTTCAGCAGGACAAACCTTAAAATTAGTGTTTCTGCTAAGTTGGTAAGAAAAGTCTTTGCTTCTAAAGCAGGGTTCACTAAGAGAAAAAAGCATTTGTTCCTTCTGTTACCAGACATACTTTGTTACAAGCGCCAGTTGCAAAGAGGGGGAATGATGTTGGTCTGTGCCCAAATGCATTTATAATTTAAATACAAAGTAAAACAGTAGTTGGTACAAGCAGCCATCGAATATGGAGAAACAAGCCCTCACTGCCCTGCCCAGCCTGCCTTGGAGCCTCCCCACCTTCACCAAGGTCCAGCACCCCATTTCAGCTCGGCCCAGGGCACCTGTCCTGGCTACTTTATAGGGGTAGCTCTGCCTGGCCTGCTTTTGCTCCCATGGGACCCCGTGGTCCTGGCTCACCCCTTGATGTACCCGGTGTGGCTGTGCCCCTTGCAGAGGCCTGCTGGATGGCGAGTTGCCCTCAGCCTCCTGCTTGTCCCCTCTCCTGGGGCAGCCTGAGTGTGGCACTATGGGGTTATGTCTAGGAAAGACAGGTCTACCAGTGAAACACAGGATGTCTGGGGATGCCAAGTGTCTCAGAAGGATGGGCTTTATTTTCTGTCTTTCCTGAAAAGTGCCTACCTTCACCTGCAGCTCTCGGCATGAGCCCATTCCTAAACCTCACCCCTTGCCCTTTAGAGGGAGCCATTTGTCCCCTGCCTGCAGCTGTCCACAAGGTCAGCTCCACTGCAGCTGGGGTTATTAACACTGCAAGGACACGTCAGCACTTCTGTGTGACACTGGTAAAAATCAGTGGCCCAGAATCCTGAAGTTTATAAGAAGCAGTGGCTTTTGCTGGCTGTGAGCTGCAGTGAGTGTCTGGGCGGAGTGTCTGTCAGCCCAGAAGTCTTGTTTTAGCTGTGAATTTACGATGTTGGGCAGGCCAAACCAGCAGAGGCAGAAGAGCAACCTGAAATACCAGTTTCTCCACGGTGATTCAATCCATGCCAGGAGTGAACTGGACACAGTGTCTGCTGAAGAGCATTAGATCAGCCTGATGCTCGTTCTCATTATCAGCTGAAAGTATGTCCGTGGTCCCACATGCCCCTAGACATGTTAAGTGTGGGGTTTGCCCCATTACTTGCCTTCCCTTTGCCAATCCACCACTGTGCAGTGACTCCAGGCTGGGAGATGTCCATGGAAATTGAAGCTGCTCAGTCATGATTTAAGTAATGGAGATTTAGAGATTTCCTCAACCTGCTGAAATGGATCTGGCAATGGTTGGTCTTCCTTATTTCTGTGGGACTCCAGTGACCTGAAAACCAGGCAAACAATGGCCCTGTATAGCCCTGTCTACAATTGGTTAATTCTCCTTGCAAATAAGGAGAGTGAGGGTTCCTCAGTGCTGTGTATTGTAGCATTATGGCTAACTATGGGATATTGTTACCTGTTTACATTGCTTTACTCTAATGTTAAACAAGACAAGCTATTTCAGAGCCCAGGATAATTCCTGGCTGCCAAATAGAAGGGAAGAAGTCCAGGTGCAGCTGTGTAAGCACTTTAAATTTTTGTGTGTGTATGAACCTGAAATAACCCTGAGGAATTCATTACTCAATCTTTATCATGAGCACACAAACAAACAAGTTTTCTATAAATAGCAATTTCATTAACAGTAGTGGGTAAAGGAGCCTCTTGCATGTGTGGCCTTGATATTGTGTTTATGTACAACCAGTGGATCAATTTTAACATTTATTAGGGTTAACCATGATTGCTACATACTATACTATATGATAGTATTGCTACAACCTATACTATATATTACTACATAACCTACGATTATATAACAGGTTATACCTCTACACACATGTATGTGATTATGTTTAAAATTTATATAAGAATAATGTATATGTGTGTATATGTATACATATACATAAATACAACCCTGTAGTCCTGTTAAAGTACACAGAAACACATGTGAAGAAGGAAGAGCAAAGCACAGGGAAGTCACCCTGGCTGTTGGAGACTTTCCCAGCTGGCTGAAACTGGTGCAGCTGGCTCTTGCTATCTGTCTTCCACAGAATTAGATTATGGCCTGCTGACATTTGTTTGGCCAAACGCATTTGAGTAAAGAGGAAGAGCAGAGGTAACTTCAGAAGCCAACTTTTTAAAATAAACCAAACCAAATGACCCAGAAGTATGGTACCTACACTCAGCACAGGCAGCTTTGGCAGCTTCTTTGATGGAACTTCGAGTGCTACAGAAAGCTCAGTAATCCAGAGCAACTGCTGGTTACCTCCAAAATATATTGAGATATTTACTAGAGACTGACAAACAATTTAAGTCTTCCTTTTCTCTTTTTGTGACTTATTGTGTTTGATTCCTGGGAGCTTTCCACCCCATATGCCATGCCACAAAAGCCCCAGAAAAGCTCTCTCTTCCCAACTGCAAGAAATGGAGGTGTTCAGAGCCACGTGCCCTCCACAAGGTATTTCAGCTTAAGCTGTTGACAAGTCCTGGGAACCAACAAGTTTAGAGCTGGAGAATGGAAAGAGTCCAGAAGAGTCAAGTCAAATGGGGAGAAACAGCTGGAGAAAAAATATTTCAGAGAAACTTTCTTTACCTGCAAAATTTAAGAAAAGTCGTCTTTGACCAGGTTTGCTTCAGCCTTTTGTAACAATTGTATTTCCTTGATAGGCTACTGTCCTATTAAAAAGAAAACAAACAACCAACAACATTTAAACCCAAAGGAAAATCTTTCTGTTCACAGTTGTCCCTTGCCTGAATGCCTCAGTAAGACAGCATTTTTGTCTCAGGGTAAAAAAGTACCCCCTGCTTTCTTCTTGAAGTCCGGTTTCTGTGTTGATTTAAGGGACAGCTAGCAAGTCAGAATCACACAATACATTGAGAAATGATCAGGATAAAAGAGATGTACATGCAGCCATTCAAAGGTAAGTGGTAAATCCATTAAATACAATCAGAATTATTAGGCTATCAATCAGTTACAAAAGCTTCAGTGACACACCAGCTCAAGAAAATGTGCAGCAGCTACTGGGACAAAGTACTTAGGAAGGTAGGCAGTCATCAGCCATGAGCTGTGCCTGTTCTTCGTGTGCTACATGATATAGATGTTTTATCATTGTGACATTTCTACTTCATTTATTTTATTTGAAGCAGATAAGTTACTGTATTTCACAGGCAGCAGTTTTTTCATAAGACAGCAATTTAACAGTTGAAAGCCTTTTTGGTTTTTGCCCATTTGTACTCCACTCACTCCTTCCAGTTTGCATAGAGGTTTCCATGTCAGCATTTTCCTTTCAGATTATTTATTGTTTTTGTTGCCTGCCTGGTGCATCATAGTGTGGCCCTTGTGTCCTTTAGTGCTCACCTAAAGGACCACAACCACTGTGTGCAAATACTGGGAGGGGGGAAGACCTGGGGTGGAGGGTTTTGCTGGAGAAATGAAGATGTTGTGTCACCGTGTTAGCCATGACATGTGAAAAGCAGCAGCAGGACGGGTCCAGGACCACTGGAGAGCCTCCACAGGGGATGACTGTAGCCCAAGCAATTGCCACTGGTTCAGCTGAGACCCCTCAGGACTCGCTGGAGGCTCCTGCAGCCGGGCAGCTGCTCAGTGGTGCTGGGATGTGGCCACTCTGCTCCTTCCCACCCTGGTGCCCCGTGGGTGCTGCTGAGGGTGTGGGTGTGGGTTCCAGCCTGCACTGGCCGTCCATCTGCTCTGTTGCTCCTGCCATCCCAGATGTGCACCTGGGGGCTAAGGGGACTCCTACTCCACAGCTGCAGTCTGGGGAGGCTGGATGGCCATCTCTGACCAAGGCAGAGCTGTCTTTGGGACTACCACATGCTGCACAGAGGACCAAGTACCTTTTTTGTATTTTTACTTTATTTTTTTCTTTCCATAATGGTTGAGTTATACCAGGAATTAATTTAGCTCTGGCACGTATAATTTCCACTGTGTTTATAATAGGTTTCCTTTGTGCTCAGCAGCTCAATTTTTGTTTGGTGGTTTAATATTACCTGATCTTTTGCACTGTGGTGGGTGATTAATCTTTACCAGTCATATTACAAAGCAGTTCCTACACAGTACGAATTCAAAAGTCTGCACTTCCCATTCTCTCTCAATAGCCTGAGCACATATTACATTTCATTTCTAGTTACATATGTTAGGGTGAATTATGGCCTATTACTCAAAATAAATTGTTCTTTGATGTCAGTTCAGCATATGAATAGCCAGTTGTAATTACACCAAGTTAAAAGAGAACTTGGTGCTCTTGTGCGTGGTCCAAAACAATTCTGTGTTTTTTTTAAATAGAACCAAATCAGCAATTTTCCATTGTTTATCGGCTCAATGCAGCCATTATGAAAGAATTTTTTCCTTTGCATATTTGAGCTAAAAATGCAAGTGGCATGTGAATGGCATTGACAGAGGCAGAGGAAAGGTGATCCTTTCTAGTTTGCCATCTCTGATTTCCATTTCCCTTCAAAGGGACTAGCCACTGGTGATTCACTGTGCTTGTGCTTTGGTTCATTTCATTTTTATGAATGTGCTGAGTTCCCAATAAATGTGCCTATTTATTACAGGAAGACACCATCCAGTGTCTCAGCTGCCCTGTGGAGTAACATCGCACAGAGCTGTACACAGTTTGGGGCAGAGGGAGAAAGGGAGGACACACATCCTGTTGTCTGTCATTTAAAGACCCTGTGGATGTTCCCGGGGTTGTTTGGATGATAAATACTGATCCTTTGCTGTGCTGGAATGCACAGGCACGTTCTGCTGGAGCATGTCAAGCCTCTGCATTTAACACAAAGATAGGACTTTTTAAAGGAGGGGACTAAACCCGCTCCTGGTGTCAGACCTTAACTTCCAGGGGTTTGGTTATTTAATCTGTAGCTAGCACACATTTTGTGCTGGATGGAATTTGTTATCAGCTGTGCTTACAGGCTGCTCTGAGGCTTTAAGGAGCTGTAAGGCTCTTTAGCATTCGTGGTTCTGCTGTTGGGCTGCCTATTTTACAAGAGTGTGTGTGCGTTAGCTCTATTTTTGTTTTAATTATTGGCAGTAAATACACTTCAAGAGTGAAATACATTTTGTCTGGAGAAATCTGGAAGTGCTTTCTCAGGAGAAAAATAATTAGAAAGGTTAATGCAATCCACTCTGTATAAGACTTCAAACTCATTTTCTTGGAGATGTGAAGCAGATGCTTTGTTCACTAAACTATATTAAATTAGCCCTGGGGGGTGTCCCATTACTGTTTCTCAAGTACAGCAAAAAAAGGCAAATTAAATATATATCAGTTTTAAATATTGACGATGCAATTGGCTTTTGAGCATGTACAATGTCCCATGCAAACACTGCCATCTTACTGCATGCTTGGTTTCACACAGGCCTCGAGAGACCGAAAACTGGAATTTTAGGGTTTTTGTATTAAAACAATAGATCTCCTTGGCTAGGCTGTGTAGGAATGTGCTTTAACAGGATGGCAGAATCAACACTGGAAGCCCTGACCTGCCAGCCAGTTCCTTGCAATAAATGGAGACCAGCTTTGGGAAGAATTGAGGTGAACCCAGAGAGCTGGTGGGTTGCCCCTGGCTGAGAAGGGCTTGCTCTTTTGTTGTGGAGAGGTTTTCATGGCAGGCTGTATGTGCACACTGAGTTGTGAAAGGCCTCATCCTGCTCTTTTTGGGCCTCCATGGTCCTCGTGCTGGGCCATGAGAAGCTAGGGTGTGCTGGGGGTCAGACCCAGCATCAGTTTCTCAGCTGGTTCATGTTGGCAGGGCAGTATATCAGCTTCTACCAAGTTAGCTCTGGCACACTGACCGTGACACTCCATGACACAAATCACATCCGTGACTCTCACTCAACTCCTGCTTGTGCCTGTCTGGCTGAAATTTTGGCTATGATTTCAACAGACTTCCTTGCAGGATGTTATAGCCCAGACGTTTCAACCAGCAGAGGCAGAGGCTAGCCCTTAGTGGAAATAACTTTTTGATTAAGTGTTTCAAAGATAGATAAATCTGTTATTGGGCTGCATATAAAACCAGTTTTAGAAGCATTGGTTATGCAGATCATGTTTCCTCCTGTAATCCAGATAGGAAATAGATTTTACAGCACAAAAAACCTTGTTCAGGTGATGGTGTGAGTGTGCTTTGAACCTGTTGTGACCCCACTGTCTCTGCTAATGTGGGTTGAACTGCTGAAGAGATGCATAAAAATGAATAAAATGGGAAATTTAAGTTCTGTGAATTTCCTCCCTTTGAGATTAGTGTTTCCATCATTCATTTCAGTTACAATAGGTTTGTTATCTCTGCAAATAATTTTTAAATACTGAAATCATAGCCATCCTTCTGCTGGGATTAAGGTAGAAATTTGCAAGGAGCAGAGGTAACTTTGGGGCTAAGATAAGAGAAGTTGTTTCTCAAGAAAGCACTTGAGAGGAATTAATGCTGCTTTAATGTGTTTCTTGATCATTGCTTGAGCCAAGATCTCATATATTTTCTCAGGCTGATGGGACAGCAATATAAAACTTCTGCATTTTATTATCTTGTTCTATATGCTCCAATTTATTACTTCCCCTTTGTCTGGCTAAACCCAAAGATATATGATACAGGTAAAACTACTTGGCATAAATACAGAAATTCAGTCTGAGGCACAGAGGGAGCAACTGCAGAGGCAGATTTCTTAGTGGAATGGAATGTGAGGTTTTCATTTTAGCACTTCACTTCTTCCCACTTCTGTCTGGGTGAGCCCCGTCAGTATTATCCTGCAAGCACCATAAATGCATTCCCTGAGGATTGCTGGTGAAGGGCCCAGCCTCAAGCTCTCCTCTCACAGTTGTGGAGTGTTAATAAGGCAGCTCCCTACTTAGCCTTCCATTGTTACCTGCCTTTTTCTTTTTTGTTTTTTTTTTAGCACTCCTGTCATCTGAAATGTGATTTATTTACCTTCTGTCTCTGAAGATATTACAGCACTTGTGCTGGGAGTGATGCCCTTCCCAGTAACTGTTTGGCTACCCCTTTTCCCCAGATTGACCCAAGCAAACTTGTCTGCACAGGTTTCCCAAAATAAGGTGACTACAAAGGGACTCTCACAGAACTATACAGGGCACTAAAATCATGCCTTTAAAAGCCCAGTTGCTGGTATGCATGAAGGAGTTTGTAGCAGTTTACTTCCTCAGCAGTAATAATTCAAGCTGAATAGAGTGACTGGGCCAAAACTGTCTTTTTCTGGCTTAATTCCTTCCTCTTGTCATTTGTGCATGCTTCTTTTGTAGGCAACAACAGCATGTTCCAGCAGCAGCATCTCTGGCCCCAACAACTTTTTCTCTTTCTCCACAGTCTCAATTGCTGAACACCATCCAATATATCTGTCACAGAGGAATTTCACCTATCAAAGGTGGTGTATAATGAAAAGGAATAAGAGTATTTGATTAAAAGTGCATTTACCCCATTAGGATTTTTTAGTGCTTTTTTAAATGATTTTTATCCCAGCTGGAATAGGAGTACTTGCACATAAAACTGCAGACAATAGTTCTTAACTTTTGATATACATTGATTTTACTCTCATAATTCTTCTTGTTTTACTTGGATGCCTTCTTATCAGAATCAGGGGCCCTACAAGATTTCAAAACAATGCTCTTACCTTGTTATGTGGTAGCCTGCTGGGTTTGATTTCCTAAATATGTTTCAAGTTACATCCACACCCTGAATGCTTTTAATAGTTTAATAGTTTAATTCCGTTATGTCAAGGCTATGAACCTTGATGTCAAAATGCTCTTGGCTCCAGCTTACGTTAACTAAATCTGCTTCATGTTGCAAAGTCTCCTCTTGCAAAATTCCTGGAAAAATGATTAATATGTTGGTGATTAGGAAAGCACACGAGTCCACCCTTAGGATTTACAAGAAAGGGCAGGGTTATTAGGACTTTGTTAACCAAAAGAATTTAATGAGAATCACAGAATGATTTGGCTTGGAAGGGACCTTTTAAAGGCCATCTAGTCCAATCCCACTGCAATAAGCAGAGATACCTTCAAGTAGATCAGATTGCTGGGAGCCCCATGCAACCTGGCCTTGAATGTTTCCTGGGATGAGGCGTGAGAAGGAAGCCATTATCTCTGGACATTTGCTATTCAGCAGTACAAGAATTCTGATTGATTGCTTCTGGCAAATTGCTCCCAGAAGTGTTATGTTATACCTTCATGGAAACAGTTCACAGGAACAGGACCTGGACTGCCTGATCCCTCCTACCAATCCTCTGGAAGTGCATTTGTGTAGTCCTGGTGTGTTTTGTTACCTTGGGCCTAAATATTTGTGGCACCATCTGTGAAAGAGGAATTGGCTGGTCTTAGGGAGGCGACATGCTGGTGTGTGCTCTGTGAGCTCTTTGAGTAGGTGAGGGGCACAGGGTTACCCAGGGATGTCCCATCTCTGGGACGTGTTTTCTCTGAGGTCACTGGGGACTCCTGTGCGTCTCTGGTGCATCTTATTGATTTGTGTCCTCCACTTCCCTTTGCTTTCGGTAATACAAAAAGAAAAAGAAAAAGCTAGAAGCAGGAAATAATGTGTTCAATAACTCTGCTGGAAATAATTTCCCACCTAATAAGCCCTCAGCCTGCCTGGTGTGGCAGTGCCAGGTTAGTCACCAGAGGGGCTGTGCTGGCACTTCCTAGGCAGAGGCCAACGCCTTCCCTTTGTTGCTGCCCTGGGCTGGCTTCCAGCAAACATCGTGGGTCGGTCCCAGCAGCAGGGAAGGGCCGTGCCAGGTGTGGGTTGGGGCTGGGGCTGGGGCTGGCGGGAGTGGGGCAATGCTCTCTTCTGCTTGGAGGGTGGTTTCCTCTACAGCTGGGAATTCACAGGGATGCATTGATTTCTTTGTGGCTGCAGTAATGCATGGGAAAGACTTACAGTGGAAATTACCTATGAAAAAACCAGAGTAATCCCTTTAAACCGAAATTGAGCATGGGCGTGCCTTTCCAGTCTGGAGTTCAGTTGGCCAGCTGTGGTTTGCAGCAATCACAGCCGTAGACAAAGGACCCAGGGAGTGAAACTGCATCACTCAGTTCCTGGCTGAGCACGTACGGCACAGACCAAATGTGTCAATGTGACCCCACCCTGAGCTTTTACCTCCCCTGCTCTCAGCAGCCTTGGGGCAAGGAGAGGACCTTCCTGAGCAGTGGCACCTGGATACCTACAGCCCTGTTCCCATCCCACATCTGGAGCAGCTGAAAGCTGCACAGCTGGGGCACATTCCCACTTGGATGATTTTTCTGTTTCCTTCCTCTAAAGCTTGTTCAGGAAGGCTGAGGAGGCAGCAGGGAAGTGTGGTAGCACTAGTTAGTGGTATTTTGAGCAGCAGAATTCCAGCTTTTCTCCTGACTGGCAGGTAGAGGTGAGGGGAAAGCAGCCTGACTCAGAACACTTCCTTTTGTTAGAGATCCGTACGTTGTTCCATGTGTCTCCACAGAAATTATCTGAGTGACTCCTGTCAGGTGCTAATGAGGTCCCTCCTTTACAAGGTCAGCTTTTTACCTGGGCACCTCCACTGTGCCCAAGCCTCATTATAGTCAGTCAGCTCCTTCCCTAAATCTGTTGGGTCTTGTGGGCTGACTGCTCTGATTTGGGACTATCAGTGCATGGTCCACCTGGTGCTGAGATGCTGGACCCCCTTGGACGTCTGAGGCTGCAACTTTCCAGGATGCAAGTCCTCAGTTAATCCAGAGGAGGAGAATCCTTGGACAGCATTTCAGAACCAAGGCTTTAAGTTACCAGGTAGTATCCAAACAATGTGAGTTTGTGAGTCACACGTAAGACATGCTACTGCAGCTCTTCTGAGATTAGTGAAATAAAGAGCTATGATATGTATCTTTATGTCTTGTTTAGTGGTTGTGTTCCTGACTCAGTGGGCAAGAGAATGCTTCCTGAAATTAATTGCTTTGGGGGCAATTAACATCATCCACGATCATGAAGCAGTGTGAGCAGCAAAGCTTCTGGTTTTTCTCATCTCCCTAGGGAGGAGGTACAGGTCTGGGACTTGAGTCAAATGGCTTTGAGCAAGAGAAGACTTGAAAAGGATGACTCTTGTCGTCTGAAGGAAAGAGGAAGGGAGAAGCCCTTTCCAGACTAACATAAAAGCTTAAGACCCACTCTCCTGGCTCACTGTGTGAACGGAGCATGACGGCCTGGCATGACGGGCATGCATGCAAACACTGGAGACTTTTCCTGGAGTGCTTCTCTTCTGATCAGCTGACACCAGATTTCATGGGATCTGGCTCACTTTATTGTTCCTTGAAAGCCCTGACCTAAAGGTGTGGAATCACAATCTGGCCAGCAATCAGACTGGCTGGAGACCTGTGGTGGCACTTGGCAACCTCACCGAAAGGCACTTGATATCAATTAATTGCATGAAATAAAAGCAAGAAAGAGATCCAGTTACTGTCGCTGTAGACTTGGTTTCTCCTGAGGATGGCAGCAAGAGTCTCTCTCCTCTGATGAGTGAGGTGCCCGTCAGGTCATGAATGGCAGAGTCATAGCCAAGGCTGGTGACATGCCAGAGCAAAATGTGCAGGGGCGGCTGCAGGCAGAGCCTCAGCCTGTCCCTGGCTGTGTGTGCCTGCCCTGGTGAATGCCACACACGCCTGACACCCAGGCAAACTGGCTGTAGAGCTACAGGCCCAAAAGAGCCTCAGCAGAGGTGAAAAACAGAGAAGGAGGAGTCAAATAAATGCCAGAATTGATGCCAGGGAAGGCAGAGTGAAAGTATAGTCATGAGGGAGGAAAAGCAACCATTGAAGTCGGTTTAAAGTAATACAAAACCACATTCTGAGCCAGCAATGACATCCAGATTGAACAACAAGATTTCTGTGTCCTGTATGATGCTATGATGGTTGCCTGCCATTACTTTCCACAGTAAATATCTTTCAGAAAGATTTGAGCTTCTAAGTGCTCCACAAACCTGCAAGATTTGAGCTTCTAAGTGCTCCACAAAGCTGCTGAATGATTGTGCCGGTAAGGACACCATAAAGGACACTCTCACACCTGCTAGGTTCATTAGGAAGAGGGAAAAGAGAGAGTTTATTTACATTTATCATACTTTATAGGGTTCTCAACTCCACAAGGGATTGGAGGACATGTCACTTCCTCCTCAATCCCTCTGGAGAAAAAGGATGCTCATCAAACTTTCTCTTATCACAAAAGGAATGAAAAACAGAAAAGATGGTTAAATAAACATTGGCCATTATTTACATGAAAGGGTGTGAAAATCTCTGACTCCAAGGCTAAAACAGAAGGCTTAGCAAAAAACAGGACAACAAATGATCATGTGTTGATTAACCTCAATAAAGTAAGCATTGCAAGTACTTACCAGTAGCAACTAGTTGAAAAGGAGTCATCAAGGGTATCAGGCTGGAAAGATGTTCTTGACAAAGACATTCAAAGTACAAGTAGCTGGTGGTTCATAACACCTTGAGGCTGTCACTCTTTGGTTCATCCATTTTTTTTTTTCTTTTTCAGTTCAGTTAAATGTCAAATCTCACCTTAAATCACAGGCCATCTTTCTGCTTGATGCCAGTCTTTTGTTGAGTTCGTGAGAAGATGCAGTGCTGAGGGCAAACCAGGAAATCTGCTCGTGTACCATTGCTGAATTTCAGTGGAAGAAGCATTTTTCAAATCTGGGTGACACCTAGTAAATGTTTAGCAGGCAATGAATGAGGCACTTTCAGACTGGCCTTATTTATTGTCGGAATGGAGATTAATATGTCATCCCAGAGGTCAAGTTGGTTTGACTGATATCTAAATGACTGACCTGCTTTTTACCCTCTCTAATGCTAAGTCCTGTGCTTACCATCCTGTGGCCCTTTGGAACCTCACCACTTCTGCTGGAGATAACTGGTTATCTCCAGAGATTGTGGCAGTTTACACATTCTAGAACGTGTCTTACCAAGCCCTAACAACTGCAATATATATTTTATTAGATTGGTGATTAACTTATTTTCCATCCAGTCTTGTTTCATCTATCTCCTTTATCCCAGCGAGATTTTTCATGTAGGATTTTTCATCCTCTTGGAGCACTGACCTAAGGGAAAAGTTGGAAGTGGTCTTATGCATTTGACTTGGCCAATTCTGATGCCATATAATATTAACAAGAAAGCAGTTCAGCCACTGAAATAAGCACAGTTAAACTTCTGACGGTTTCTTAGCCGGACATGCCACAGGCCTTGCGGGAATAATTTTTTTGATTTGCCTTTGTAGTTTAGAAATGGAAGAGAATATACAGCACAGGTGAAATAGAAATAATGAGGAATAATTTTATTGGCATAAACACGAGGTGATCATTCTCTGTGAAAGGAAGCATATTAACTTAAGGAGAAATCTGAACACTATCAGCTTCTGCAAGTTAATTTCTGCAGAGCTATAAAATTACAGAGCTGAAATACCAAATGTTATGCCCTGTCTGAAAATATGGTTGTTCTAATTAAGCTGTCTTCTTCCATTCTGGCCAAGCTAAAAATGTAGTTTTTTGGATGCTTAGAAGATGGTTTTAGTAGTGTCATTAGAGGAACTACATTTGCACAAAGCCTTAATAAAGTCTGAATATGCACGGACAGTTTGCAGTCAGGATCTTCAAACAGTTCTTAAAAAGAGCTGTTTGATCCTGTCCTCCCTGGCAGGCAGACCTTCCTGGGCCACGTGTTCTTGTATGTTTTTTTCTGATTCCGGCAGAAATGTTTTGGAAGCCTGTGCTTTTATGGATGATTATTATTAACATTATGATAAGGGTACTCTGAAATAACAAGGGGTTCCTTGCCTAAACTGGGCTAGAGCAGCCAGCTGTTCTAGTTTACCTGAGCTGTTTGCCCTTCTAATTCTCCTTTGCAGTGTGAGGGAGAAACAGGGTCTGATTGCTTTTCTGCATCTGTATTCTTTTAGGTGCAGGGTGAATTTGCAGAGACAGTTGATAGATAAATCACTGCTGCTGATGTCCATGCAGAGTGCATTTAAAATTAATATTGTAAATATGCCACCTTCTCACTTTTCTACAGTTAGCTTTTGGCGTGGGGCCTCACTTTGTGGTCCTAAATGCACTGCAGACATGCTTAAAGGCAACAGTCAAAATGTAGCAGAAGCTTCTGTCTAAACTTGGCACTTAAACGCCTCCTTCCAGGATTGTGGGGCTGAGTTGCCAAATAAATTCTGCTCAGCGTTATCTCTGCATCTGGCCCTGTCTTGGCATGGGATGAGCCTGTGCAGTGGGAAACAAAGCTACAGCTTCAGCAGAATGTTGAAATGTAGTAAATTAAAGCCCCCAGCCAAATGAAACTTGTAATTGGTGTGTCGCTTTCAAGTGAGAGAATGGCTCAGGCAGGTTCAGCGTTCTGCCTGGGTTGCAGAACTGTTGTAATTATCCTGCGTGGTTTTTAATACTTTTGAGAAGAAAAGAAAAAGTGGTGCACTAGTTTTTAGAACTACACTCTGTTGCCAATGTGCAGCTGGCATCTGAGGGCACCTGGGCATTTCAGCCAGATGAAGTGTTTGTGAGCACTAAGGCTGGGTCAAAAATTACTGTTGCCAGCAGAGGCTGAGTTACTTTTAAAGTAATGTGACTTCTTGTGGACATAGCCATTAGACTGTCATTGAGATTGTCATTTAATTTCAAGATCAGACCCTTTCTCTCCATTCCAATGCAGAGCATCTGCTGAAAACGTGAGAGGACAGACTAAAAAATGTAATTTTACATTTGGTCCTTCTTAACTTTCAATAGTTGGCGCTTTTCCCCCCTCATTCTCAAGGGCATTCTTAATATAACCCTTGCACATAAATTGGTGTAGATACACTCAAACACACAGGTGTATTGAGAGAGATACTGGAATTTGGTGTGCTTGAATAGATTTCACACCTTTCCAGAAACAACTTAGGTGATATGAAAGCCTTCTTGGCAAAAGAATGCCCTTGAGGTATCATATTTGAATGAGGAAGCTCCTAAAATAAATGTGTGGGAGTTGCTGAATATATTTAGTCTACATTTGTCTGTCAGAAACAATAAATCTCAAAAAAAAAAAAATTCTTGATAAGTTAATAGTTATTTAATCTTGGAGGTAAAGTAACACCCAACCAACTCCTGAACCTGCCGTGCATATTGCAGTCCAAATGCTTGTGAATGCTGGTGGTTCTGCTCTGAGCATTCACGTTTCTTGATATCAAGTTTGTTTAATAGCTATCAAAAGTAATTTACCAGGAAGCAACAAAATAAAGCACTTTATCTGAAGCGGGGACTTTCAATTCATGTCACTATATATATACAAAATCAATGATTCCAAAAAACAAGCCAGAGTAGTGCTTGGTGCATCTGCTGGCTGCCACCTTTGAAAGGCAGCACATCACCATTTCACATACACATGGGCTCCCAGCAGACACAGAAAATTCCCCTTGGTGTAAAAATGGTCCTTTAAATAAGATTTTTCAAAGCATTAAAAAGCAACATCAAACAACAACAAACATCAAACTACCACATCAGTGCTTTCCTGAGGAGGTGGCGTGGATTGTCCCTAGAGAATGGTCTGAGGTGGATATTTGAAGGAATGGAGTCCCTATGTGTTTGAGATGGCAAAGGTGAGGTTAACTCAGCTCTTCCAGCTGACGCCAGAGAAAACAGATTGTTTTGAAGGGCACCCAGTTCATAGGAGATTTCAGTGATGCCCAGAGGCTTTAATTGATCTGACAGGTGTGCAACAATAAACAGAATACCTTTGGGTGTGGGAATCCAGTAAACTCCTCAAGAACAGGTAAAACTTGTTGGTCTTTTCCTGCAGTACATTCTGAACCATAGCATTTATCCAGAGAATGAAGTTTGAGCACAGTGTTCAAGCTGTTCCTTCCTCTTACTTTCGTATTTTGTAAGCAGAGGCTTAGATGTGCAATATTAAAGGGAAGTTCTGTACATAAGTGGCATTATATGCTTTTTTCTTAAAGTTCTTGCATGCTTTAGGAATAAAAATTCCAATTTTTATATGCGACTCATGATGGCAACTAGGCTTCTTAAGGCTTCAAACATCCTGAAAGGAAGAATCCAGGCTGAAGTTTTCCCTTATGATAAGGTTTTTGATGGTTCCTAAACCACTTAATTCTGCTTACTTGGTGCTTTGTATCTGGACTCAGTGCCTGGGCTCTCAGGGCAGCCTGCATCTCAGGTTTGTAAGAACAGGACTAACTCCTTTTTTAGCAATTACTGCTGACTAAGTTATGTATTTTCATAGAACTACAACTGAGGCTGTAGTCAGCAGACACTTCTTAAATTTTACATCAACTAAGAAGGAAACATGGGATTCATCTTGTGAACAAACTACCTCCAACTTCATTACTGCTCTTAGAATAGCAGATTGCTGCAGCATTCTGCCTTGGAGGCATGACAAGTAAATTATTTCAGTATGAAGTTCTTTCATGCAATTTTGGGCTCTTCCCTCCTAAGCTGTGATTTCCTTTCACTTTGTTCAGCGTTTACTAAGTGACAGATGCAGTATGAACTTTACCCATCTATTAACTGCTCTCCACTGGTCTATCCCAGGTCTTTCTCCATTCCCATTCCCTAAGTAGGAACAAGGTTTCTAAATAGGTTTAGAAGTGTGCTCTCAGTCTCCCTGGGCACTTTAACACATTGCTTGTTTTTATCTAGGTTCCCAGGTGAACTAGGACCTCTAACTCAGGCTGTTGGAAACAAAAAGGCAGCAGAATAAACCAAATTTCTAAGTTATCATAATAATTACAAAAGGAGCTCCAAAATTTCAAACAGTACATTATTATCCTTCTCTTCTTTACCCCTACTTTTAGTCTATCTTTAAGAAAAGAAAGAAAAGGATGAAGAAGACCCATAAACCAAAATGACCCATAAACCTAGCACTTTAATGTTAACTTCTAATATTTTACTACTTAACATGCTCATTAAAACTAACATGGCAAGTGTAATGAGAAAAATGAGTTCCACATTATGCAAATATTTGCACTGGTGGCCCAAGATTTGAATTAATCTGGATTATAGCTGGTGGAAACAGCTAACAAACAAGGTCAAGCTTCCTCCTTGTGTCTGAGACCTTTTTCAGAGCTGACTGGGTTGCTTACTCATCAGCTGGTCAAGACCCAACATCCTTTAAGTTATCTCTTAAGGGTGGGTGTGACCTGCTTTATGTGGGGCTCATGTATAAGATCGTGATCAGGGAGCTGATTAAAGGAATTTCCAGAGCAGGCCTGGTCTGGCTGATGGTGACTGATACAGCTGTAATGTGAGAGCTCTGCTGAAAGGAGAGCATAAATGGATAAAAAGTATGGTGAAGGAAGCTGTCACCATTATGGAAAATCAAAGCTCACACAAAAATACAGTAGATCCTGAAAATAGATATAGGGAGCTCTTCTATAGTGGTGATTTTAAGACCCACTTTAAGAAAGTCTGTAAGCAACTGTTTTTTCTCTCAAACTTGTATTTTTCCTTCCAGATAAGGGTGATATAAACTTTCTGGGAGGCAGAACCACTGGCTTGATTAGAACAACAGCAACAGCATACAGGTACAGAAGCATTCAAAACTTGTGAAAAATCTCCCTGCTTTGTTGTGAAACTAAGCTTTGTGCTGGGGAATGAGAAAGGGATCAAGCAAACATCTTGTTCTGGTGTCCTTGGCCAAACCCAGTTAATACTAATGTTAACTGGAACTAATGTTGCTCTGTCTGGTTCATGTAGCTAGGCAGGGCCACTTGGAGCTTGAATTCCCAGCTAGGGGATGAGTTTGCCTTCAAGGGGAAAATATTTCCCAGTCTCCAGTTAAAGTTACCTCAAAGATTTCTTTTTTCTGTCCCCATAAACTTAAGCTGGTTTCATTTTATGACAAGAAGTTTTAAAATCCTAAAGAAATTGTATTGTACTAAAGGGGAGCAACTGGAGCTGTAACCACTTGCAGTGCGCACAGAATAGGAAATATTGAGTTACCAGGCTGCTTTTTTCTTGCCAAGTCTTCCAAAGTGGTAGGAATGGAGCATCTCTGACCTCTCTGGAAAGCCATTTCTAGCATGGCATCACTGGGCTGGTAAGAAGTTTTTTCCTAATGCCCAACCTGAATCTGCCACACCTCAGCATGGTGCTGCTGCTCTGTTGCCCCTTGCTTTACCACCTTTCACTACTGGAACAAGTCTTTGGTTCTGTGATCTCTGGGGCTTAGTTTCAGGTATTTGTAGGTTGCTTTACATCCCTGCCAGGCATTTAAAAAGTACAGTCTAATGAACATGAAGGATTTTTAAACAGTCTAAATGCTGTGCTACCTTACTGCTGGGGCAGAATAGGGGTTATAGCTCCAGTTATGGAAATCTGTAACAGAACTTGAAAATCTAAGGTGTGGTGATTTAATATTTTTTTTTACAACTTGAAGTTTTACCACATCATTGTTTATACCAAACTACAAGCTCAGCTTTCACAGACCTATCCCTGCTCACCATCAAAGCCCCTTAGAGTAAAGAGCTGTTTATGGGGACAGGTGTCTCGTATCAGCAGACGTTAAAAAATACTCCAAACAGACTTTATCTCTATAATGCGTGCAGTAACCAGACAGATGCAAAGAACTGCACAGCACAGGTGTGAGAAAGCTGATCTATCTCCTTATCTGCAAATTACAAGGGTCAGAGATACACAGGTTTGAAAAGGTCATAGCAGGAAGGAGGAGATGGCAAATGATGCCGTATGGGAATAGTCTGCTAAATTCGGCCGTGGGTGAAAGCCAGTGGCAGGTGAGTGACCTGTTGTCAGGAGGAAATACGAGCATACAGGGCTGTCAAATACCACTTTACTCAGAAATGCTGGAGCTGGGGTGCTTCCACAAACCACTGGGATACAGTTCCTGACAAGTCTGTTTGGGCAATTAGAGGACACACTCAGTAATATTACTGAGGATGCTTCCCATCAAAGCTCTTTTGGGGAATAATGAATAATAAATAAGCATAAGACATTAGCCATGGCTCTCTTCAGAACTCTCTTGGTGGTTTCCTTCAGAACTTACCTTCCATGTGAATGTAGTTTCAGTGAGCAAGGCTGCATCCCCCGATGTATCCCTTGTAGCCCTGGGAGCCACCACTCTATTAACACAGCTACTGTTGAAATGAAGAAGAACCCAAGCAGATGTATCTCGCTTTGTTTTGGCAAGAAAATCCTCAAGCCACACTTGAAACATCCTTTGTTTTGAGACCTTCCTTTTCCTCAACCCTGTGGTGAATTTTCCGTGTCTGAAGTTTTGGGTTTTATGGAGGTAAGCAATGTGTTACCCTGACTTCACTGCTAAATTTACAGGAGATGGAACTGACTTTGATGTGGGAGCAGAGATGGGACTGCTAGATTATTTCTGGTCTCAACTTTGTCACCTTCAGAGATTGTCTGCAAAGACAGAGCAAAAACAATTTGTACTTTATAGCATGCATGCACATTTCAGCACGCCTGTTGTATACAGGACATCCCAAAAAAACAGTAATTGATTTATCTTGGAAAAGGGTGGGGAAGAATCATATTTTGCTTAGTTTAGGAGGAGAGTTATTGTTACAGCCCAGAAAGAGAAAGAATGTTGGCAAGATCTTCACAGAAACTTTCCTCTTCTTTTCCTCGTTTTTACCCTGAAAAAGCAATTGTTAAATGGCATGCCTGTGAAAATTAAGCTGTGCCCTTCCAATAAAGGTGCCTTTGCTTAAAGGAAAACAGCATCAGCCAGTGTAAACTGTGGGCTACTTGCTGTCCTTCCTGGGAAGACAGTGGGTCCTGACTGGGCTTTGCTCTCAGCCAGACCTAAACATCCTGTGGTCTGCCAGGGGTGAAGGAGAGAAGCCATGCCAGTGATGCCAGGAGGGTGTCTTCCTGCCCAAACCACAGGGTCATGAGTGTTTAACAAGAATTTCGTTTTTTAGTAGAATTGTGGTAAAATATTTTTCAGTCTTGAGATGTTACACTGATTTTTAATTTTATTTTTGCTTTGTGTCTATTGAGAAAAAAAAAAATCCAGCCAAGATCCTACTGCCTGACTGCAGGAGTGGAAACAGTGAAGAGCAAAATATGCATCTACCATAGCTGGTGTGTATGAACACATGAGAGATCAGGGACCACTGTCCAGGGCTACACCTTCATTACCTTTGTTTTCTTTCCTGCTGGCAATCAGCTTACTGCTGTTTGCTGACTTTAATGGAGAATCTGAGGGCAGGCACGCATTTCCCAAAGTTTTTGCCAGCCACAAGGGACAGGACTGTTTGATTGATGCTGGTAAGTGCATTTTTTCCACGGAGTGAGTGCCTACAGGACAGGTAGAGAGCAGCGTTTGCCTCTGTGCTGTTCGGAGCCCACCCAGGCTGCTGTGTTGTGCCCACCGCAGATTTGTTCAAATGGTCCTTGACCAAGCATCCATCCCACTGCTCTAAGGCAGATGGGCAGGGATTCAGATGGCTCAGGGTCAGGGCAGGAAGCTCCCTGGTCCTGCGAGAGAAGTGGGTGTGCGCAATGACAGAGCATCCACTGTGTGCTGGACTTGTGGTCACTGAAATCACAGGGAGTCTTGCACATGGAACAGTAGATGTTCCTCCAGAGCTGCTCCAGTGCTCTGCTGTGTTGGATCAGGCTGGGGGTGCTGGACTTATTTTTGTTCTCATTCTGAGTCAGGACATTAGGATTTGAAGGCACATTTCCATTGGAAAATACACAAAATGGTAACAGTGGGGCCTAACTTCTAAATCCACATATAAATATCTTCTTAGATCAGGCCACCTCAGATTATTCTGCTTTTTTCTCTTTTTTCTTTTTTTTTTTTTTTTTTTTTTTTTTTTTTTTTTTTTNTTTAATGCCTATTTCACAAATCTACATCTGTAGCCACCGCCGTGGATGTGAAGAACATGAGGTTGCTTTGTAAAACACAGGTCCGTGCCTTTCAGGTGCACTAAATAGCTCTTCTTTCACAGGTGAGCATATTACAGACTGTAGAATTCATTGTGGCCTATTTATTATCCATAATAACCCTCACAATGGGTTAATTACAACCCTGAGGTAATGGTGAATTTGTCCACCTCTCTTCACAGCAGCAGAAAATAATTGATGTAATGAGGGAACCTGTCCTTGGAGGATGGGTAATCCATGTTTGTACTCAGGAGGAATTCTTTCACAGGCCTCTGCTCCAATCTTTCACACCAGAAGACAATCTTTTCTCCAGCTCTTTGTGTCATTTAAATTTTGCCAATAGTTTGGATAGTATTACTACTATCCAAAGCACCAGTTTTTAACTTCCAGGTTTTAAGTAATTTCAGGTTGAGTAGTAGTACCACTAAAACAAAACAAACCAGAGAACCTCCCTGCAATGCTGGTGCAAATATTGCTTTGTAGGTTCTCCTTTTTATCACCATGTATATATATCATCAGACCTGAGTTTCTCATCACAGCCTCCCTTTATGTTAAAAACTCTTATCTCTTGTCCATATGCTTTTAAAATAACAAATATTATCCTATTATAAAAATGGTATTTCAAGGCTATATGTATCATATGTTTAGAGCACCTTTTTTCTCCAGCATCAGGAAAGAAGGAACTTCTTAAGAATCCCCATTTTAATTTTCAGAAAGACATAATACCTCCAACTGCTCTCACTGCAGCATCCTGCGTGCTGCTGTGTTGTAACTGCAATTCAGTGGTCGCCAAGGTTCTCCAGTCTTTAAGAATTGTGCAGGGTTTGAACTCATACACAGTTTTAAATCAGGCTATGCCCAATGTTCAGAGTTTTGAGTTAAAACTCAAGTATGCTCATGTATCCTAAGGCACAGTGTGCTTTCCAGGCAGAGTCCAACACTGATAGTACAACATTATTGATTTATTTTGTTGTTATTCCAAGCCAAACACAGCTATTCTGGCTGGAGCCTATTTTCTTATGACCTTCATGGGCTTCAGGAAGTTTCTGAACTTTCTGAAAGATTTTACCCTCCTTGGCAGCAGCTAAACCCCCCCCCCCCCCACCTTTTTTTTTTTTTCTGTGACTCAGACATGGCTATTTCCCTTTCTGGTGAAAACACAGTAAGACATATTCTTGGGGTTCAAAAACTGCCTTTAAATTTCTCTACAAGTGAGGAAAACCTTAAGCCTCTCAC
This sequence comes from Platysteira castanea, assembly GCA_013397175.1. NCBI lineage: Eukaryota > Metazoa > Chordata > Aves > Passeriformes > Platysteira > Platysteira castanea. The sequence goes on from VYXC01008043.1 coordinate 326,132, forward strand.
TGAAGTTGCAGGAGGACCCAGATGTTTAAGTACAATCGAGGTAGTAGTGGTGTCCTTCTGAACCCCAGAAAGAAGAGCAGGGTGGGGATTTTTGGGACCCAGCTTTTCTCAGGGTGTAAGTGGCAGTAGTTTCACTCACAGTCCTATAGCTGATTACAAATTAGAGCCTGCAAAATGCAGGCATAGGTAAGAGGGGGCCTTGTGCAGATTTGGAGGGAATATGTGGTCAGCACTGGAAAAAACTGCCCGATGATGAGCACTGGATTTGCAGCTGGTGCCCCTGTTCCCTGCCATGGTCACGGTGCTGCTCTGTGATCACGGGCATGTTCAGCAGCCCCTGATACCGTGGGGGTATTTGCAGTGTTGGCTCTAAATTGTAGCTGCTAAGGACATGTCTGCTTCCTCCTCTCTGTATCTGTGCATATTTAGGCTGGTCTGAGAGAGGACCAAGAGTAATAAGATACAAATAAAAGAACAGGAGCTTAGGTTGAATAACTGAAAACTTGTTAAAGAAATGTTAAGTTCCTAAACTTGAATTATTTACAGTCACACTGGATAGAGCACTGGAAGATACAGCTGGAGGAAGGATGCAAGCAAATTCTGATTTCTGATCTGAAGCTTAGAATGCCTCTAATGTGTATATTAGGGTGTTTTTAGCTCTGAACATGTGGAATAAGACAAAATAGTTTATTTCCCCTTCATATGCAAACCTATTAATATATCCAAAGTAAGCCTGTAGAGAAAGGCAAGCCCCTGATCTGTGTATAATGTCTGCACTAAAGCCCTTTTTGTCTCTGGTGTATTTGAGCAAATCTCCCTGCTGGGTTTTCAATGGGTAACATCTAAACCAATATGCCAGGCGTAACTCACATGGTTGCACCAATATCTGATGTTTCAGGGCTTGTCAGGGTGTGCTGTGAGCTCAAATATGCATTTCCTCCTCTGATTTCTGTTCCCAGATCTTTGTCTCAGATGATGCCTTAAGGTCGTGTTATCTTCCCTGTGGGATGGGTCTGGAGTATGAGTCAGGAATGTAAACTGAGGTTTTAATCAGCAGCAGTTTAAGTAAAGGAATGGAAGAGCAGCTGCTGGAGTTGAAATAACTTGGGAAGCACCAGTTCTCGACACTTTGCATAGCTTGTGCATGATGCACTGTGTGACTGCTCACCAGGCTAGCTCATGAACCATCCCCCAAGAGGGCTGTGAGGTGACACTGTTGGGATTTTGGCCCCAAAAAGTAAAGATGGGAAAATCTGGCAAGCTGGAACCTAAGTGTGGTAACACATACACAGACAGCCTGGCTGCCCTCAGCTTCGATGGGCTGCCTCTGGAGCAGGGACTGCCAGGCTGAACCGTAGCCAGGGGAGGGCTGGGGTTCTCCTGTGTGGCCTATGATGGTGCCAGCTCATTTCACCTGCAGTTCTTCTACGGGCCCAGAAGGGCAGGTTGAACCTCTCTTAACAGACAGCATGTTCCGTCTCAAAAGAAAAAAACCTCACAAAAAAGCCAAGTAACCCAAACCCCGTGTCCATGCACAATATAATGCAATATTTTACATAGCTTAATTCTCTTTAGGAAGGGAGGGAAAAGAAAAAGCACTAATGTTTAGGAGCAGTGACAGTAGAAAATAAGGTAGGAGGATGAAATGAGGAAAGGAATGACTAATTCTCTGGCACTGTCTATAATCTACTACAAAATTATCTGTACTATTTAAGAGATGCTACTAAAACAATTCTGTGAAAGTTGGTTGTACTGGGTTGTGGTTAAGACACAAGACAAGAGGACCTGGGGTCAGTTCCTTGGTCAGCCAAAGACTCTTTGGGCACTGCTCAGCATGTTTAAATTCAAGGTTTCACATCTCTCAGGTAAAAAGCAAGTGGGAATGGTCTATTTCCTAAGTCCAAGACTATGGTGAGGATGATTCTAATAATTTTTGAGATCTCCTGTGGCCCATGGTGAAGTCTACTGGCAACTACCAATTAAAGAGAGGTGAAAACAGCAAATCCTGGGTGGTTTGACAGGTCAGCAATCCTGGACAAAGAAATTATTTGCAGGAATGGTTATGCCAGCAGGAGCATTACACAGCTTGCCTTCAGTAACACTGTCCTGTTGTAGAAAAGTCTAAGTTTCCATACCTAGATTTAATTTTAAAATGAATTTGCCCTTTTGAAGGAAGGGCTAAGGCTTGAAAATACATTTGCTGCATCCCAGCCAAGAAGGTTCACTAACAACAAAAAGACCAAAGACAGATTTTTTGCATTAGAGAGAACACTTTATTATTTCTCTGCTTTGTTTTCTTTGGAGTCCTGCTGAAATGTTTTTGATTGCATACAAGTAGGAGATCAGTTGTAATAAGGCGTGTCTCATGTTTCTCGTGTTGCTGCTAGGTCTGAGATACTTCTTTGTGACTTTTGAACACTGCTTTGATTTTAAAGGGGCACTATCATAGATTCATTTTGGTTGAAAAAGACCTTTAAAATCATTGCATCAATAGAAACAACCCAAAATCTTTGCATTTCCTTCTTCAGGAATCTTACTGAAGGGTACACATATATTTAAAATACCCAGAACCGTTGTTTGTTTTTTAAATAGCATGTGAGTTTAACAAAACTAAATGTATGAGTATTTCTAAAAGCTCCCTTCCTGATCTTTTAAACTGCAATTCTTTATTCCTATGCTACTCTGTAGTCAAGTCTACTCTTTGTATATTAATTTTGCCGACCACGTCCTTTTAGGCAGTAAAAGTAGACTTGTCCAGGTTTCCTGGTATTTATTCATTCATGGCACATGCAGTGTTACTTGGGTTAACAAGTTAGAAGAGAAAGTTGGATTTTAATTGTCTGTTTTCTATCATATTTAAAAAAGTTATAAAAACAATTTCCTCAACATGCGGTGCTGTAAGTTCCCTTTCCCTGTGTTGTTTTTGGACCTGCAATATTTTGAATATGACATCTTACAAAAAATAATAGTATTTTTAAAACCTCCTACTGGAGTGCATTTGATTTGAGTTATTCAAAGCAAATGGGGAGGACTAGCAGCCCTCTGAAAACGATCAGTGACGGGAAAGCAGCGTTGTTTGCTTTCCTCCCTGGGGCACGTTCTGTTCTATGTGCACGTGTGGGACTTTGTGGGACTCCTCGGAGAACTAGCTGCATCTACCAGCAGAATCCAGCTCCCTGATGCCCAGAAATGCGTTTGGACGCAGAGCAGTGGTACAACCCGTGGGTTGTAAGTTTCTGGTAGGAGCCAGACCTTTAGCCAGGAGTGTTGAGATGAAGAGGCCTGGTCACCTGCTCTGTGAGGTCCCTACTCCAAGGATTTTGCATTTCCTTCTGGACAAGAACAGCCATAAAAGCTCCTGTGCCAGCAGTTCAGTGTGAGGGTACAGGGTGGGCTCTGTTTGCGCAGCAGGGCTTGTAAAGACACATGACAAAATATCCATTGCCATAAAGGTAGCCTTTACCACCTCCCCTGATTTCAGAAGAGTAATGCCAGATCATATCAGCTGATAACTCAATATTTATGTAAGAATTTCCTACTGGTTTAATGGACAGTACAATCCCTGGGGGTTTTTTGAGAAAAACCTGAATTACTAAACATAGCAGATGGGAGTTTTTTTTAGTGCTTCTTTAGTATCTTGAGCATCATATCATGAAAACAGCCTTCAGGTGCTCAGGAATTTTTTTCCCTCCTGTTACCGATTTCCACATGTGCAGGCATAGTCCTAAAGTTATCACATTGCATGTAATTGCTGTAGGGAGGATGATCATTTCAAGTAAGAGAACATGAAGCAGGATCAGATGAAGTCCTTAATCAGCACAGAGCCCAGCTTCTTGTGTGTATGTCTATTACTTCAAAAATAAAGGCAAGACCACACTCCCTTTATTATATATAATCAACAGAATTGTTTTGAAATTGCAGTTTTCTTAAAATAATCACTGAATCACCCACAAATGATTTGCTCCACCAACTAGCACAGAATGATGGGTCTAAGTGTAGCCTAAAGTGTCTGAAACATAGTGCCTTAAACCTCGTGGTTCTAGTTGAAACCCTTTCTGGACACGAATAAAATGCAGCAGCCACATGAGGGAGGATGAGAGGAGCAAGGGATGATAAGATCTTTGTGAAATCAGTTTTGCTGCTGTTACTGATGAAATCTCAATGGAAAGAGGCTTAGGAACCAGTGAGCCCATGAAAACAAGCAATACAAAAATAGTAATTTTAACTTCATTGGTGCTTTTATAATGCAGGTGGTGAAATAGCTTCTTGTGCATACTCATGGAGTCTGGAGAGTCTTATTTAGCTTGTGTGAAGAAACAAAAGAGTGAAAAACAACTAAGTTCTGAGCAGTGCACTTGATGCTTATCCACTGTAGAAAACTTTCGGTATAAAACAGTCTGAAAAGAATTTGCTGCCAACCAGCATTTCAAACTCCTCTGTATAGAACAAAGGCAGTTATCTGGAGCTCTGACTACTGGTAAACCTGGATGAAACTTCATCTCAGACATCCTGGAGAATCCATCTTTGGTTATTCTTATATTGATATATACAGTGACAAGGTGATTAGGATTAAAACCACAAAAAAGCTACTCTCTGGCCACCCAAGTCTTTATAGAATATAAAATCCTTTCTTTTTCTGAGATACTTTCTGTTTCATGATGGCAACACCAACCAAGTGAAGATGGTTACATTAACTGCTGTATGATCTCTGTCTTCCAAGGTGTTGTGCTCTGATTCAATCTTTTAGTGAGTTATAGGCTTTTGTGGTCCGGCTGTTGATGAAATCCGCCTTCTTAAAGTCAGCCTTTGGAATGAAAGAAACAGAACAATTCATTATCTGCAGTGCTGATTCTGCAAGGGAAGGGTGGGTCCAGCTGCCTAAAAGCTGAATGTGGAGCCATGGCAGGGGTCTAGGCAGAGCCCTGTGCAGCCACAGAGACAGAACAGGCAGTGCTTGTTTAGCCCAAGATAGATGAGATGAATAATTGGAATTGCTTAACTCTCTCCACTGACTCTACCAGGAGCCTGTTCTTCTAGCCCAGCTCTACAGACTCCTAACTTTTAGGTGACTAATAGATGAGATTAACCTAGCTGAGATTAACCCTGTCAGAAGAAAGAACACAGGGCAATGCCAAAATGATTCAGGATTTTATCAATTTTATTTGGTCAAGTGATTTCGGTGGCTTATTAGACTAAAGTTTTAAAAATGTCCAGGCATTAGATGGTTCTGAAATTTTCAGTGCCATACCTGGTGTCTCTAGGGGACCTAATTTGCACAGGAACAACAAGTTATTAGCATTTTTGACAATCAGGTCTGACAAACCTGTCTTATAGGCATTCCTAAACTACCACTGACTTCAGAAATTCATGCCATCAGGGATATTGCTGTAAAGTCAGGAATGCAGTTGTAAAAAACCAGAGACAACAAAAGCTAGTTAAGAATTTATATGGTGCAATACCCTTATTCTTGAACACAGATAACTGGCGTATGGGGCAGTCCTGCTGAATGTGATGAAAGACTGTTAAGGGTTACTACACTAAGAAACTTTTTTGGAGCAAACTTCAACCAAAAAAATCTTCAAAGAGAAACAGCTGAATAATAAATGCTAATGGCTAGCTTGAGAACTTGGAGCAGTTTTAGGTAATAGGGAATTTGAAGTGACAAATTCTGAACAGCAAACAAACAAGGACTGAAAACAGTTTGCAATACAGGGTGAAGGTTGGTAGGTGGAAGTTAACTCCACTGTGTGTTGAAAAAGCAGTCACAGAGCTTCAAAAAAACCAAACCAGAAACAAACTGTTTTGTTGGCAGACTCATGCTGGTCATTTTTTGTTTGATTTGACTATGGCAGTAAATGTTTGCCAACACCTTTCCCAGGCTCTAGGTTTTGTCTGAATATAACTGACACCTGGGCTCCCAGGCTGTGCAAACAACGAGGAGAACAAAACTGCTCTGGTTTTAAAGCAGGAAGCTGCCTCGCCCTGCCTTTGTCTTTGCTGGCACCGTAGATCCCCTGTGCCAGGCTGGTTCAGCCAGCGTGGATGCTCACCTACTCTGCATCACTTCTCACCATCTGACACTTCTGGCAGGCAGCAGCAACACTTTTCATAAGCTTTGCCAGTGGATATAAAACCACAGAGGGAGAGAACATGAACACAGATGAGCAAAAATTAAGGCCATGCATTACTTACACAGGATTACGTACAAGTAACTGGAAAACCAAATTCAGGGACCACTTGAAATCCTATCACAGGTTGACTCATAAATGTCCAGGAATGCTAAGAGCCCCAGAGGACAAATAAGAGGGTTCTAGCTCTAAAAGGACGGATTATTTTTCTTTGTGCTTACCTTTTTGTAAGCACTGTGGAGATCAGTGTGTGACCACAGGGAGTAGAGAAGGACTGAAGCCGCCCTGCTCGCTTTGCTGAACGTATTGCTGCAGTTTTGCAAAAAGAATGATAAAACATATTTGAATTCCCACATCATAATCACAGTGCATGTACGGACTTCAGTAAACATAACCTCATAGCATTTGTTTTGTCTCTCTTTACTCCTAAATGCTGATTTGCTACCCTTCAGGTATTGTAGCATGTTTCATGCTGTCCTTATGAAACAAATGAAACATGCCTCCCTGCTTCACTCATTCTGCAAAATCAGGGGAGAAATCAAGTGCTCTGTACCCTACATCTTAGAGCAGCTATCATACTATTCATTTTCAGCTGAGGAAAATACACCTCAGCACAACAAACATTTGAAAGAATCTTTCCAGTAGTAGAATCTCTGGTTAGTTAGACAGGATTTAAACTATTCAGGGCCTCATGAGGCCTCCTTTACTGAGACTGATTTCCTCTTTCATTTTACAAAGAGAGAGCAAGGCAAACAGAATAATTATTCATATTCATAAAGCATTAATTATCATTTGAGTAAATATTCATTGCATGTGATTACATATTAAAGAACAATTGAATTTTGAAGCTATTCTCTAAAATGCCACTTAAAAAAATATTTTTAAGTACAGTTCTGTAAGTTCTATAACATGTATCCCTGCACTTTATTGCTAAAGATTATCAGGGGTGTGTTACAACGAACAGGAAAGACAAAACATTTTGGGTACAGATCAGACCTGATGATCAGTCACTACATATATATCAGAATATAGATAATGTTGTGCCATTATCTTCTGAGAAGTTATTTAAAATGCTGGAACATGGTGAATTTAGCTATGGACAGAACAGTTTTTGTAAGAGATTTTTGCGTATTTCCCCATCAGCGCAATTCTATCCACATCACTTGTTTGAGCTGTCCTGTACCTTGAGACGAAGCGTTTTTTCTCCCTGAGTGCAGAAGGCTGCAGTTTATTTTTTGCCCAGGGCAAGAAGGGAGAGGGTGGGACTTGCGGAGGCTCTTACCTGTCGTTCATGCTGATGGCAATGACCTTGGGCAGGCCGTGGGCACTGAGGAGCAGGCGGGCGCTGTGCGAGCTGCCCTGGGTCAGGTTGAACAGGGTGTAGCAGACGGACGCTGTGGTTTCACAGGCAATGTCCGAGCCTGGCGCACACTCGGGCAGTATCGACACCAAATCAGGCAGAACTTCTCTGGCTGCAAGGTGGCACAGAGACCAGCAGCTCCATTACTAACAGGTGCAGATTTGCCTGGAGATCCTGCCTTATTCCTCCCATTCTGCCCCATCAGGGAGCTGTGTGCTCCCACTACACACTCCTGGCTTCATCCCTGCATTACATCCCCACGGTTCAGGTTAAGCTGCATCCACGCTACACTGGGCAGCCTGTAATTTGCCTCATGCACAATCCATTAATACCTCATGTGCTGTACTGAACTCACCAGGCGTGTGCCAGCTGCAGGCTGCCACTTTCCTTTCAGAGATGTTTTATATTAAATTTATCTCCATTTGATATGTGGGTTTATTTTGCCTGATAAATTTGGACTCCTGTATCTAGAAAACAGTTTGCCCTCTCAGATGCTTTCCTTTGGCCGAAGTTTTTCTTTGGGAATTTGACCTGAATTCACACATGCTTTCAGTCAGTCAAAAAGAACATCTTTTGATAGAAAAAAGGTTCACCTGAAATTCCCCCAGTCCTCTCTATCATGGGTAAAGCAAGGAAATGGCTGTGAATGTGCCAGATGAATCATCTGGCCCCAAAGCTTTGTGCTATTCTCTTTCCCACACTCTCATAAAATATTTTTTCCTGATGAAATCCCAACTTCTTATCAGTTTAATTCCTTCTCTTTCAGGGGGATTCACCACCTGTAATTTTTAACACCATATGGATTATCCCCTTGAAATCAGCCCAAAAACATGTTATAATATATTTTCATTAATAGGGAATATTCCCTAAGGATTAAACAAGACCCAGAAGACTGCAGAATTCTGAAGGTTAATCTGCCCCATGAGCCATCTGTATACCTGTAATTTCCCCTTTGCCCCTTGGTGGGAACACAGAAAAGGACAAAAAATTATATGAATACATTTTACCCTATCAGTAGGAAAATGTCTTAAATACACAATGAATTGAAATGAGAATACTCAGAATAGAAATGGCTTCTAGTGAGAAATGAGATCCTTTAAAAAGAATGAACTATTTTTTCTAGAGCATCTTATAGCTTCCATTCTCAAAAAAAAATTACAGGAAAACTGTGTGGGCTGCAAACTTCTAAAGCTTTGTGTCTAATAAAAAAAGAGTATGATCTTTGCTAGAAGAATTAGAGATGTTCTGTGATTTCTTGCAAAGCATTATGCAGCTGTGGCAGGACAGAACTCAGCACTCACCTTCCTTTACCCTATTTGAAGCAGAAGAAAAACTCCCTCTCCAAATCTGTGTAGACTTTATTTTAGTTATGTATTTTTGAAAGTAACACCAATGGAAGCATCTGATGAGGAGTACCCAGTATAATGAAAATTTTATCTGAGTGAAACCCTTTAATTTAAACCCTGTACAGTGATTGCAAGTATCCAGTGACAAATCTGCTACACTCACAGATCAGGGCTTTTTTGTGCATTTCTCTTTCTTTAAAGCAGGAAAATTCCAGGTGAGGAGAACAGAGCAAGCTCCCAGTCTTTGCTCACCTATGTCACTTTGCAGGGAGGTGTTTCGAGACAAGTTCCTGAGCAGTGAGACTGCTGTCTTCTTCACTGCGGGGTGGCTGACGTGCAGCATAGCTCGGATGCTTGGAAGGCCATTTGCCTTTTGAACAACAGTCCGGGCCACTGCGAATGGCATCTGTGAAAAGGCAGTTCTGTGTCATTACCATGAATGCAGAGCCTCAGAAAAAGCCACACGCAGCCAGTTCTCTGCATCAGTTTAAGCATACTTTAAATATTTTTAAACCAGATGAGCTGCAATGGGAAAGGAAGGTGATAGAAAAGAAGTTTCAAGCCCTCTTTCTCCTAGATGTTCTTTAGCTAGTTCCCCAGACAGATACCATTAGTTTCTTCAACACCAAAGTGATCTGCTGTTGTATCAGAGCCCTCCTCTCCCCACAGGACTATCTTCCACAAAATTGATTTTTTTAGTGCTTTTAACATCTGCTCATCCCTCACTGTGTAATGAATTAGCAAATTCCACACATGGAGATGTACACAGAGGGACAAGAAGCAGGCCCCATATTTGCCAAGGAAAAGCTGCACTGCTGGGTATGACTCCCCCTTCAATGTTCTTCATTTTCCTTCCCCATGTCAGTGAGCCAGTGACTTGTCAGTGGTTATTTGAGCTCAGCTGCACTGCAGCTCTGCACTCTACGCATTCACATCAAGAACTAAGTGACAAGAAAAAGGAAAGGAAAAAAGCTGACTTACTGGTCCAGTGCCAGCTGTGAGGTTCTGAAGAGCTCCCAGGGATGCTTCCTGGGTGTAGTTTCTGGTACTCTTTGCTATCAAGGAGAGGTATATCCTAATCAGTGTAGAATGCCAGAGCGATTCAACACCCTTGGGACTGCTCTTTTCCTCAGGTAGCGGGGTGTCCTGCTGCTTCTAAACATGTAAAGACATCAAGCCTTTAGAAACAGTGACCTTTACGACTTAATGCACCACAAGCTAAACTAGGCATTTTCTAACTATGACCAGGTTATTTGCAGACTGTCAAGTTCTGAGCTCAAATAATAATGTGCAAAATTTCAGGGTTTAAGTGTTTCAGTCCATCCAGTGGAGTATTCCTCAACTAATAAAACATTTTCATTGTCATAAGCAGCAGCTGAACGAGAGAATTGGTGTCAAGAAGAACTATCAATAAATTTGCATTTTTGGGGCAAGAAAGTGTAACCCTACCAGACACATCAATAACAGCCTGTTAATTAGATTACAGCCTTACTCTCCAGAGGTTGCTACAAGTTATTATCAAATGAAATGTAACTAATCATGTACTTTACCTCTTTTACTTTTCTGCTCCGTGTTCCAAAACAGCCTGGTGTTTTATCATTGCTAGAAATATTTCTTCTTTGCATATATATGCTCTGGGCATAGCTCTGAGGGAGCTCTATCTCTAGCTGGTAGGAAAGATTGTGAAGAATGCACACACAGTTCTCTGTGGCCTGAAATAACAAACGAATAGAAATTGAAAGCTTTGGCATGCGTTGAAGGGACACGTATAGACATGGGAAGAGATTTAATTTTTGGATCTTCAGCAAGTGACTGCAGAGTTTCTACTGCCTTATGGAAGAGCCAGGCTTCATGCCAGTGATCCACCAGACTGCCTTTACAGTGATAAATTAAACATGCCCTGGGATGTTCCTGAGCACCGAGGCCAGCTGGCACACAGGGCTGCATTCAGAGTGGGGATGAGCGTGCCTGTTGGAAACGGTCCTGGGACATTATAATTCCTGAACTGTGCCTGGGAATTGTTTGGGCGAGTGCTACTTGACACAGGCCAGAAGTGTGCCAAGAAATGTCTAAGAGCTTAGGAGTAAAGATGATCATGTACACACCTCACCATAGCATCAACAAGAGGAAAGCTTTTTATCTTCCCCAAGGAGGAAACATTTTGCTGTGGTAGAACGCCTTTTAAAATAAGACATTCCTTTCCGAACGTGGCTAAGGTCAGGTCTACAATTTCTGAGTGATGAGTCTAGTGGCAAATAGCTTTATTACCAGTTCCTCCTTTCTTGAAAGTCAAAAAGGAATGAGTGGTTTTAAGACAAAACGCAGCAGGGAGCTACTGGCACACGTGTAACGTGCTGGATTCTCCCTGAAGCTAATGGCACTGAACACAGGGAGATGGGGGAGCTCAAGCAACTAATCCTAGAATAGAGCTATAAATTACTGCTGTGCAGTAATTACCACTGCACAGCACAAGTCACAGCAGGCCCACCAGAAGTGCCTCACAGGCTGCAGCTAACCTAAGTGACAGCTGGTCTTCTCACCCAACTTCACCCAGCTGACAGACAAGTCTCTACTCCAAGAGTCCGTGCTCAGGGCTCCCCTGCACTCAGTGGTGGGAGGAAAGAGAGAAACTGGCATCTCAGGGTGTCCAGGTCCTTGTAGTTACTGGCTTAGGCTTAGGCAGCAAGCAAAAAAGTGCAGCTTTTTTTTTTTAAAAAAAAAACCTAGGAAAATTAGTTCTGTTCTAAATGATGCGAGCTCCTTAGTCACACTGCCACCCAAAGGGATTTAGGTTATTCGTTTCCTAAGGTATATGTAGCATTAAATATATAGGAGAGTAACCAGATTAATTTTTTAAGCTTCTAGCTAGCTAGCAGCCTGAGACAACCAAAAAAGGTAAACATCTGACTCTTTTGTGTTTCACCATTTCTAAAAGCTGTGATTTTATCTCACTTTTTAAAAATAAAAGACAGAAGTTTCTACCTTTCTGTCTGGTGATTCTGAAAATGTTTTCCCAGTGCTAAGTTATACTATTCCATAAGATTGCAGGATAAAAATACCTCGAAAAAGCTTCTTACTGGACTTTCACCTTTGGTGGGAGTTTTAAAAGCCCTGGAAATAAGTTTTACAGTTACATCACAGGTGTTTCTGAACATTGACTAAAGAACAATAAAAAATGTTCACTTGGCAATTTCCCCTAGGAAAACACATTTCATCTCAAACAGTACCTTGTCATTGGGCTCATGGTCTGCAATAGCTCCTTGGATATAATACACAAGAGAATCAATCAAGCCCTCACATTCTCTCATCTTCTTCCTTCCTTCTGGGCCAGCAGAGCTCATGTTTCTATGCAGGAAAGAATATGTTGGGGAGAACAGATTTAGTCAAAGGTATTTTCTTGTGCTCCTCTGACAAACTTATCCAGCTAAATATTTAAGAAACTGAAGTTCGGGTTGACTGCTTCTTTTCCTCAGAGATGTAAGACAATTTGAGCCTCTTCTAGGTAAAACTTTCACTCCCAGACTAAAACAAATACTCCAGGAAAACAAACCACTGTGTTTGGATGGATAAGGTAAGACCTGACTCAGATTTTCATCTCAAAGTTGAATTAATCCTTTTTAAGCAGCTGAAAAAACGCCTGGACTTTTTTCCACTATTCCATTTTTAGTTATATTTTTTAATATTTAGAATGGTGAAAATATCAGAGGAAAGATACTTGTAAAAATTTCCATGCACACAGATGTCCTTTAGAATTATGCTAAACACACCAAGCCAGTTCTTGATCCAAGATGACCCATCAACAGACACGTGATCTGAGAGTTCTAGCAGCATCTCCACGTTCACAAGCAAAGACACACTCTTTGCCTATCTTTCAAGTAACATTTTCTGTGCTTTGTAGTAACCCAAGTACAACTTATAAATGAATTTAAAAAGTGATTTAAAAACTCTTGAAAAACCAAACACACGCTGCTTGAAGCTGCTTGGCTCTAATCAAGCTACCAATTTCCAGGGAAGAAACAACATTTACAATTTTGGGGCGTAATTATTTTTACAACTCAACAAAGTCTGAATTATGGAATACTGGAATTATAAATCCAGGCCTTATTATTTTGGACTCCTGCGGCTCTGCTGGCTAAAAGACTGCATATTCCAGCGTCTTTCTTTGAAATAACATTAAATATAACCCAATTTTAGCATCCATCATGCTAAACATGTTCCTTTAGAAACTGTCAGGTTGCTTATTTTGCATGCCTACTCTGCCCATTAAAAATTACAATGTTTACAATTTTATTAATGACAGAGCCAGTAAGGTTTAAACTTTCCTGTGGCTTATGACTGTAAAATGAATGTAGCACTTCATACACTGTCATTTTACTTCTACTATTTTTTTTCCTCTGGGAAGTACATATTCAGGTTAAATACTAATGCACTGTAATTAAAATTTTATTTTAGGTCGTGATGTTAACAATGTCTCTGTTTATGAGTTCATTTATTCTCTCGTGGAATTATATATCACAGAACCAATATTCAGATTCCACAACATGGCCTACTATAGACATCCCCTTGGAATTTTAATTTTACCTATATATGTCACGTTGGAGACATGTCACCCTTTCCTACGTTTATGCTGACAGAAATGCACACGTTACAGCCCTCCTCATGAATAGCAAAAATAGTTTCTGGGGCACACAGACTAAAAATACGGTTAAAGATAAGTGTGGAATTTCCCTCACCAAAGACACTTCAGCTGATGCAGTGTTTTGTTCAGTCCCAAACTAAAAAACCCCCTCAACTTTTTACACCTGATCCTGCTGAATGCTTGTGCAAGGAGAGGCCATGCCCTGGCCTTGCTCTCAGCAGGAACAGCGTAGGGCAAAGAGCTTTTATAGCTCAGGAGGCAGAGAAGAGCCTGAATTAGGGGTGCTGTCCTGTCCTGCAAGGGACATTAACTGCTGGACTCGGTTTCACTAAGAAGTTGATGCTCATCCAGTGACAGGTACCAGTGTGTGTCTCTGTGTGCACGCCTGTACACACATGGTTACTCCTGGTCCACCTTCCCCTGTTTCCTTAGCACGGCGACATGGACTGGGAAGGGAAGAGCTCCTGCTCTGCCACTCATCCAAACACAGCTGAAACCACCTCACTCTAAACAGGGTTAGAGAAGAGCATTGCAGGGAATACCTCAGCTGACAGCTTAAGTTTGTTTGCTAACTGAAGCTTGAGAAATTCCAGGAGATAAAAATATTATTAGATTGGTAAAAAAAGAAATATTTCTGAGATGTGTCACAGAAATGTCAATTGATTTTTTTTTTTTTGAAACAATGGAGACATTTTGCCTGGAGAATTTCAAAACTGACTTCATCTTGGCTTCCCACTATTCGAGGTTCCTGACAATTGGAATGCCAGCCTCTGAGCTCCAGAGTCAGACTTTATTGTAGTAGAGGCCCTGAAATACTCAGTGCTTGCAGCGTGACGAGAATGCAGCCTTAGGGAGATTGCTGCATATGGGTATGCTCTTCTTTAAATGACTCAGAACTTACATTTTGACAGCACCCATCTATGAAAAATCCCAGACTTCTGGCATGCTTAGCTGTGGTAGCTCTGGTGACGTGCTCAAACTGTGCCATTTGCTGCTGTGGATGCACTGTACCTGTCTGCACGCCTCATTTATCTCATCTTGCATTTGCTGCTTCTGGCCCCTCCTGCACACATGCGTGGTGCAACCATATCTGTAATCAAAATAACTCTTTGCCCACAGCCTCTTGGCATGTGGGGATGATCAGCTAATTTCCTGTTGGGAAATATTATTTTGATCCAGACTTGTGAGGTAAATACTGAGAAAGGCAACACAGTAAAACCAAGCGTGACTTTGAAAGAAACAGAATGATGACAATAAATGCTCAATTAGCTGATAAATGGCACCAAATGAAAGGGATACTCCCTCTAAGCCAACACTGAGTCATGCACTGACTGTTGGAAAAGGTTCTTGAACCCTTGTGAATGGTTCGCTTAAGTGATAAGAAGAAGGATTTTGCTCCTGGGACTCATTCTCCTAAAACTGGTAATGTGCATTCAGTTCAATTACCAGACAACATTTTGGGAAATTCTATTCCCTTCATGCTTTGCACAGTTCAAAAATTCACCAAGGAGGGAAAGGTATCTGGGATCTACTTAGTAACTAGAGGCACCAAGCTTCAAGCTGCTTGTTGGAAGTAACAAAATTCCTTTCAGGAATTGGGGGAGCAGATAAACTGAAGAGGAGGCAAGGGAAGATAAGAATGGATGAAAATAAACTTCAAGGAATGGCAATGCTATGCAAGAGGCCTTGGTTCAAAGACTTGTTATCATCAGTCATTTGTTTTACGTTCTCTCTGAGAAGCTGCCATTATGAGTCTGAGCTTTTCAACACACGGCGAGAGCTTTGGCTTCCCTTCTCTCCAGAGTAAATGGAAGCAGATGTTTATGCAGCCTCCTGGGCTGAAGTGCAATGATATGATTTCCTCCACATCCAGCTTTCCACTGTCCCTGTGGGCCACTGCAATTTGCAAGAAGCTCAAATGAGAGCTGGGACAGACAAAGCGTAAAAATAATAATTAAAAAGGAAGGCTGAATTTTATTTTACTGGGTGAGGAACCAGGAACAGAGAAGTTAGCTGACTTTCCCGGAGTTAGCTGTCTAGAAGATTTTGAAAAACTAGAATGCATAGGGGCACAGGATGCTTCCTTACAGAGCAATTAAAAAGGAAGGCTCTGCCTTCACTCTTCCTAGTGAAGTACCACAGCTTCAGCACTTAAATTAAAAGTTTTGCAGGAGAAAATGTGAGGACTGTGTATAAATTTGGGAAAGTTTAGCAGTGCAGAAGTTTTGGGAAAAGGTATTTCAAGATAAAAATGGAACCAGTTCATTATCAGCTTCCAAGGTGTGATACAAACAGCCTTCCACTAAGCCTTCCTTTCAGAGGAAAAGTCATGCCAGAGGTTCACCTACATACATAAATAATATTCAAAATCATGCATTCTACATGCTGCTGACATCCTTTCAGACTCGGAGTATGGGGAAGTATCTTGAAGATTTTTATCCATTTGTATTGGAACTGGAGGCAGAACTTTTATGTGTAAGACTCATGCCAAGAAAAAATGACTTTACCTCTGAAATCCAACAGGACTTGTCTAGAAATGTCTGTAACACTCCTCTAGATAGTTTAATACACCAATTTTACTTGTTCAGCTTATTGTCAGGCAACCAGTGAAGTCTGTTGATTTGGCTCACTCTGTTCAGGCAGAGTGCTTTTTATCATATTTTACAATTGAACAATGCTATTACTTATTCTAACTGCTAATGCAGAATTCTGTGGTGTACCCAGCTTCTTTTTACTATGTTAAGTTTGTGACCTGCGGTTTCTGTAAAGCTTTGCTTCTGACAGAGTTTTGAGACAAAATACAGACCTAGAGAATGGGATTAACAAATCCTTCTAGTGTCAGACTTCCTTATCAGTGACTGCATACACTGACACAGGCGCCGAGATTCAGGACCCCACAATACTTCTGGCAATAACGAGGGACTGGTCTGGTTGTGCACTCGTTCCAGTGCTTGGAAGTACCTGCAATATTATTTGCTAGATGTGGATTCACTTCTCCTGCTGCTGTTTTGTCAAGGAGGATGAAGGGAGCTTTAATTTATAATTTGGTAATGCTGTGGTGCAGTGCATATGCCCCCACCAGATGTTAGGTTTGGGCTGCGGATGTCCCTTTCAGCCAACAGCTGTATGGAAATTTTTGAAAAGAAGTTCTGGCATTCTTCTACCACTAAGTACTGTACTGTGCATAATGTATTGCACTTCAAAGTACTATTTTTACCCTGTAATAGAAGCTGCAGGCTATAGACTTTATCAACATGCCCAACAAACATGTTAGCATTACAAAAGGGAAGACTAATTACAGATTTATATTCTGGCAAATAAGTATACTCTTTAAACATATTCATAAGTTACATCATTCCCTCAGTTCACACTTTTATCACTCTGTGGTGTGCTCTTCTTTTTCCTTATGCAGAGATTTTTTGTTATTTATACATAAGGAAGGAATATTTCTAGTGACTTAATCTGGGAGGTGAGTCAATTTCCAGAAAAGAGATGCAAACTGATTAATCTTAAAAATCTTGGGTATTTGGCCAGTACAAATAAGGAAGCCTCATTAAAAACTATTCTGTGCTAGAAAGTATGTGGCAATACTGCAGATTTTCTTTACCTGAGAATTTTCAAGCCCTTCTTGCTCTATTTATAATTTTCAGTGTTGAAGTTCTTAAAAACGAGAAGGACTAGAATATGGGCATCATATTTTTAAAAAAGGTGATGTATCCTTAAGCACCTACATAAGGGCAGTTTTAGAGACTTTGAATTAAGGCTGGAGAGCTCACTGAAGCTCTGGAGCAGCCCCAAGCACTAACTGTATGTCCAGAGTAAGGCTAAGCCTAGAATCTACCTTCATTTAGAAGAACTCAAGTACTGTTATGCCTTATTTGTCACATAACAAGTTGTGTCAACCTGCTGAAACAAGCTCAGGACGAGCAACACCAAGCTACACCTGCGAATGATCTGTGCCCCCACCAACTGCCTCATAGGGAAGAGACTGCTCCAGAGTCCAAACACCAAGAGAGGAGCAGCCAGACTGGTTTCTGCACAAATGCAGCTTGGGCTCATTAATATGAAAAAAGACAACCTCCTTCATTTCCTAGATGACACCACTAGCGTTAGCTGGAGAGGTTTTATTATGGGTGGCTAACATTTCTTTGTATTTGTTTTTGAGTCATCAGACTAAATAAAAGTTAAATATTACTTAGAGATGAAGTTAATTAGTAGTTAGTGGGCTGACAGGAGCTCCTGCAGAAAAAGGTGCATTATTGTTGATTATTTTGTATAGCTGACAATTCATTTGCCTTCTGAAACCACACGAGGCAGATACAGAGCTGTTTGCACAGGAAAAATCAATGCCATACACATACAGCTACTCTGCTGTAGGACATGTTAGCGTAGCAGGTATGTGAGAGGCAAAACTGGGCAGCTTCCCAGCCTCCAAATTCCAAACTTAATTCCTTGTACTCTGCTAGAAGGAGTTTAAACCTCAGGCCACGCCTTTGCAGTCATATATTACTCCTTAGTCAGTTCAAACCATGTCCTTTTGTGCATTTTTAAATGTGTAAGCTTACTTAACGTGGAATGAATTTGAACTCACAAAGGGCCCCCATTTTATGGACTATTAGAGGTGTTTTTATTGAAGATGTGATTTTTATACTCCAGCCATTTAGGGGTGTGTTCTCTGAGGCCTTTGGTGTTTGTCCGTAGCAACTGCTACTGTGTTCACAAGGCTATTAGCAGACTGCAGTACTAAATACACAACTATAAATCCATTCATCCATCCCACGGCTGCAGCTTGCTTGAACTTGTGCAAAAGGCCGGACTGGGCTCACTCTGGTTTAAAAAATGGCTTTTCCCTAATTTAAATCACTTTCTAGTCAGTTTAGGCAGAGATTATGGTATGTCTAAGTAAGCATCTTTGGCAGCAGCTGAAAACAGAACACTTTTATGTGCTTGTAGGTACCATGTCCCCTTTCCAAGTCATCTGTTTAGACAAGAAGTGGTTGTGGCTTGAGATGAACTCTATGATTTAATCCAAAAATAATTGTGCAGACCTATTTTATCATCACTATTGCTTTGGGTAGTTGAAGACGGAGTGCTCACCTCAGACATCCTGTGGCATTGTAGAAGATATCAGGGTCAGGTAGAACACTTGATTTTGGGTAATCTCTGTCTGGCCAGCCTGAGTAGGGGATGAGGACAGCTTCCGTCAGCGTCTGCAGGGCTTCTCTAACCAGCAGGTGCTTCAGCTGGTCATTGGAGGACAGATTCCACAGCAAACCTGTAATGCCCACAACAAAATCAGTGGCAAAAAGACTCCTCTGCACTTTGAAAGACTTAATTTCATACCCCTTGAAGTTAATGAGTGAGGAGCCTGCCTGGCACTTGATACCCTGAAGAGGAGCAGAAGGGATTGGTAAGTGTTCATCAGCCATGATCCAGGGACATGGAAACAGGGCAAAAAAGGGGGCACAGTTATCCATGTGATTAAAGTAAAATCTCTACACAGTCAGTATGTAATGCCCAACCAAGAAGTGCAGTTTTCCATGGCTCTGCATTGCCTTTCTGCAGCAACCACCTTCTCCATTACCAGAGCAGCACAAGCCAAGGGAAAATAAAGTCACAAAAGGGATAGATGGGAGGTGCAGAGAGTGAGTTTACAGGAAATCTGCTGGAAGGCAGGAGATGCCCATTACCACGCTTCTCTAACACTTGACAGCAAAATTTCTCATAAGAGGGAAAGCTGTTAACACTGGTTGGCTGCTACTGTCCAGACATTAGTCACTAAACAAATCACTAAGTAATGCTACAAACCTTGTCTACTCACAGTCTCCAAAACAAATTTCAAATATAGTCTTGTAGAACTTATCAGGTTCCATTACGTTCTATTCCAATAGACAACAATTCTTTTTAAAGTACTCGTCCCCTGGAACACGACACGTATCTCTGCTTTTCACTACAAAGACACGCATTGTTTCTCCAGCTTGCTGCTCTAAGTTTCACAGACCTCCTCCTCCACACACTGGCAAAGTATTAGTGAATGTTCCTTTCATCAGCTCACAACAACAACAGCAAAAAAATGTTTCTTTTGTATCTCCTTACACTTTGAATTTAATTTCAGGTATTGTGAGCAATAGTAAAATCAAAACAAAAGCCAGCCAGAAGCAGCCCATGCCTTCTTCTGGGATCAGCTCTTCAGCCTCTGAATCAGGGGATAAAAGGAAGTATGTACTTTTCTGACGGGTAAGTAAGGCTTACAGGAGATCAGACAAGCAGTCCAAAGGGCATTGGTAAGGGAAGCAGTTTGAGGCAGAAGGGCACAAATGCAAGGAATGGCACAAGGACAGAATATACTTTTAAAAAGAACAAATGCATTTGGTATTACAGGCAGATACTTAGAATAGTCAGAGGAGAATTTGACATATTGCTCTCACTGTAAATTTTCCAACAAAACCCCTACCTTTACCCACAGGCACTGTCTCTCTGGGCTCAGAAGGATTCTCTCAGTGGTATTCAGGGTGTGGGTGAATTTGCTCACATTAGAAAATGTCCTTAGGAGTGGATTCTTTCCTTGCACTTATGCTATAACGTACTCTTAGGAGCATAGTTCTCCCTTAGATGGTTATTTGGAAAAATGGGTGGGGTCTGCTTTTAAATTTACATTTCTTTTAATGACAGTTCTGCTTGTGCTGTAATCTTCCCCTCAGGAGAAATTTCTCTTTAATTTCTTATATTTATGCTACATGATAACAAGATCAGGAGGTTAGCTACTTCCTGGAGGCTCATCTGGCTTACCTTCAAAAGCTAAAATTTTTTTGTTTTTTTCATGCCACAGCCATTTTACTTTCTGTTCCTCAGCATGCTCTCCAAATACTATAAAATTCCAATCCTGTCTTAGCTCCTGCACTGTCTCCAAATGACACCCTCTCCTACTAAGGAGTAACCTCACTCCTTTCCTAAGAGATTTCTAAGTAGCTTGTATGTCAAAAAAAGGACAAAGCCTCTGTTTCCTTTACTCTATCTGTATCAATGATTTTGTGAAGCTAGCAAATTCAATCTTGTTCCGTCTATGAAGAGATCATATGAGCACAGAAGTTCCAGAGAAACTGGGCAGCTCTTTTCTGCACAGGGGCATGAGGCAGACTGGTCCACAGCAGCTTTCAAACCCCTGTCATCAGCACAAAGCTGCTTTGGTGGGGGCAGTGGTTTGGTGCTTTTTGTGTGTTCACAGACCGTGGGGCAGTCACAGCACGGGCTGTAATCAGCATTTATCTCCACACACTTTGGCTGCTTTCGCCTTCTCACAGCACAGTACAAGGCACACTGCATGGCTGGGCTCAGTCTCTATTCCTCAGCCTAGGCCTTGAAGAAAATATAGGCCATCAAAGTAGTCTTTGGGAACATTTGATAAAATATAGATTAAAGTTAGGCAAGTGCTTGTCTGTATTAATGCTGCTGATACTAATAAACCAGTGACCTTAAAGATAAGCTTCTAGGCCTGAGATTTACTTATCTCATGTGCACAAGTACTATATTTCTGACAGGTAATGAAGTACAGCATCAGAGAACTTCTGTCTCAGAGTTCTTACTTCCTTCTCTCCTGAAGTTTCCTTATCTTCGTAAACTTTTGTCAGGTGGAGTGCTTTGCTACCATGCTTCCCACGCAGCAGGAGAAACAAAAATCTTCCCTCTGCTGAGCTTAGACATCTTCATTAATGAGTATTGCATGCTTTCAATCCTTGGCCAGGAGTCTTTCACTACAGTTCAGTGAGGTACCAAGATTGATGATTTTACTAACCTCTTATGGGGAAAGACATTTAGCTGAATATCATACCACACATTTGGAAGTCTCTAATTTACAGTCAAAGTAGGCAAGTAATACATATGATGAAAGACAAATGGACTTCTTGTGCTTACTGGGTAGAAGGCCAAATCTTCCACATTAACATTTTCCTGAAAGTGCACATTTCAGAGAGATTGCATTCATAGCTATGATATTCCACTAGTCCTGTAGGAAGTCAAAGGCAATGCAAGAGGTGAAATCCATTAATCCAGACTGCCCTTTGCTTTTGTAGGCTCCTTGCAGCTTGCTAGGGACCCAGAAGAATTGTTCAAGTGATGGCAAAAAGTATGCCCTAGTGGCATTTTCACTCAGGTACCCAGTGCACTTCCTCCTGGCTGCACATTTGGTCTTGAACAAAGCGAGAAATACTTCTCTCTCAGTGTATTTTTAAAGCCATCCTTTCCAACTGATAGGCATGAAAGCACATCATAATATTTTGCTTTACACAAGCTACATCATCCTGCTTGGCATAAATATTTTGTTGGTGTCTTCTTTGTTTTGTGAGTAAATCTTCATGTTCAGTCGCAGCAGTAGTTGCAGAAAGAAGATGCCCCTTTATCTATTTCCACATTGGTGGAGGGGAAGACAGTAATATTCACAATATACATGTGACTTATGCATAGTCAACGCTGTCAGAAATGATGAAGCTTCTAGCAAGGAAAGAGCATTGGGTTTCTGGCCACTCTACCACCATTTTCACTGCTTCCCTCACTGGTCTGTAATAGCACTGAGCGTTAAGACACTATACAACAAATTACTACGTGACCCAGTTCTGCAACTGATGAGCGTGAAAAACTCCAAAACATTTTAATGTTGCAGACCTGTAGAACTGAGTTAAAAAAGAGCCAACAATACAAAGCTTTGTTCTCCAGATTAGGGAGCAGAGTATTTCAAATACTTTAAAGAATGCAGAATTACAGAAAGTCTCGACATGTCTTTGCTTCAAGACAGGGCTGCTTGACAACTTCGATATCTTTTCATGCACTGTTCTCTTTAAAGATACTAAGATTTTGTTCCTGGTATCTTTGAAGATCACTTGAAATAAATCCCCAGTCATTTATTCATGTTTTCCATTTATAAAATATAACCCTGCTCTTCCTTTGCATGCTAATCAGAATGAATGTGGGTCACAAGCAGTGGAATTCCAAGAGACACACTGTGGACACACAGAACTGTAGAGATGAAGTGGGCATTTCTTAACTGGCTCCTGCAAAGCCAACAGGGCAGCAACCACAGGCTTGTTTGTGAGTAATGCTGGACATTTTGTCCCACCATTTCTCCTGCTACACTGAAGTACAAGAGGTATAGTAAGGGGTTTCTGATCCAAAGGGCTTTTCCTTCAAATTTGCAATGGGCCCTGCTAATTAACAGCTCTTCCTCGAGGTCATTGGAAATAAAAGGGAGAGAACACTGGCCCTGCAAAAACAGAATCCAGAATGTCAGTCACTCCACTGATGGTGCTGTGTGGAGGAATGGCTGTCCTGGAGGAATTCTCCCCAAAGGAAGCACGCTGCTGCTGTGGCAGAGCTTTCTGCTTGTCACAGATCCGAGGAGACAGACTCGGTGTAAACAGCTCGGAGTGGGAGAGCTCAGAGTAGGAATCTGGGGCAGTGGAGTGTGTGGGGAATAAAACAACCACTTTCTATCCATGGCACATGACAGTTCTGGGTGACTGTCTTCAACAAGGAACCTCCAGTAGGTGCTGTCAGCACAGAGTCAAAAAATGAAGGGTGAGCTGCGTGTAAGCAGCAGGCATTAATTACGGTCCCAGGCACCCCCAGGGAGCCTGACCTTCTTTTCTGGAATATCGAGGACTTTAAACTTCTTGCAAGCAGACTCATAATTTTTGAAGAAGCTTTAAGGGGGGAAGTTGCAGTTCCTAATCTCTTGTTATTAACTGAAAGACTGGTCTTGACTAAGGACCTTGGAATTTTACCCTACGGGAATTGCTTAGACTAGGTGACAATGTTTTTGTATTTAGTCACTAAACACGGGCTTAAGTAAACAATCATGTACCTCTCCCTGAAAGCTTTTGCACTACTTAAAGCACTTCATGCTTGACTGCAGAGAAAACACTACCTGTGATTTGCTTCTTAGTCTCTATGTCCCTGGTGTGCCGGAGCAGGCGGAGCAGGAGCGGGATCCCTTTCTGCTCTGACACTTCCAGCTTGTTGTCATTGTCCTCAAACACTAAGTTTCTCAGAGCACCACATGCTGCCCGCTGGATGTCCTCATTCTGAACCTCAAGGAGCTGTAAAAGTCTGGGGATACCACCAAGTGAGAAAACCTGTGAGGAAAACAAAACACAGCAGAGAATAGTCAGATCATGTAAATGACAAATTCCACTCTCCCCCTGCCCCGGCAGATGTTTAAATAGTTATAGGGACTTCTTTCATTTGCTCCTATTTGAAAGATTTGAAGCACAGATCATTAATCATTTGGATATTTAACTTCTAGGCTTACTTATTACAAATTAGTACTGGTATTACATCCTAATACTTAAAATCCACAGCTAGGGGAGGCAACGTTTTCATATTTAATATCAGAGAATGGTACTAAATCTCTTCCAGCTTTGCTGCAGATTTGTTCTCTCTTACAAGATGTTTAATTACTCTGCTTTTAAGCTTCCATGTTGGTGAAATGAATACTTGAGATTTAATTCTGGAACATTTATGAACAGGTTTTTTTTTCTTCCTCAGCAGCCAGCCTGATGAAAAGACAGTATTCCCAATGCATGTACTGAAAGCGTAATAAAAACCAATACATTGTACTTAATACTTCTTAACTGTGCCACACTGAGAAAAAATAGTAAAAGTAAGCATCAAAATGTAGACCATGAATCATTGTAAGCCAGCTGTCTACTGAACTACCCACATTTAGCAAAGACTACTTTTCAGTGTTTAAACCTTCAGAAAATGATGTTTTGGCCCCAAAGGAATGAAGGATTTAAAAGATGTTATTTTACAGTAGCTGTATGGAAACAAATAGTTTGTTGTGGTGCATGAGGAATCCCATATGAACTGTGATAAGACATGAGGAAGCCTTAGCTGACTCAGGAGTGAATTTACTATGGAAAGTCCCTTCCATTAATGTACAATTGCCAACGCTGTCCTCCAGCATCTCAAAATGCCATATGGTTCTGTGGACAAACTCACCCCTGTGCAGAATCAACAGCACATGAAAGACTCAGAAATCTGACACAACTGTCTTTAACAGTCCAGAGTTTAATGATAAAAAGAGTTCAATACAACCGGCAGGTGTTGGCAACATGAAGAAATGGAATGTAACAGAGCCTTTTGTCCTTCAGGGAGTAAACTACACAACCTGGCAGCCTCTCCTCTGATTTACCTGTACAAAAGACACAGTTTCCTGCTCCTGCTCTGCTGATCTGATTCCCCCTGCAATCACCCTGAAAATGTCAGCAGATTAAAATACAGGGATATGTATCTTGAGGGCAGTGGAGCACAAAGCATGCTGAAGGCACATCAACCTGTTTTATTGCAGCAGGTCAGCCCTTTCGACACCAATACTGCCGTTGTTTGGTTTTTTAAAATACTTTTTGTCAGTAATTTTAAGGCATTTATAGCTCTTGTAAAAGAAGTGCTATTTCAACCTAATTTGCTGAGAATTTACAACAGCTATTGACTGCTCCTTCTAAATTTTCATCTGTAGACAAATTCACCTAAATACTGAGAGACCACAAGTTCACAAAAAAAGAAGAACCACTAGACCCACAAACTCTCAAGTATCAGGGAACAAAGCATTGAAGACAAAGAATGTAGGTTGAAAGGCTGAGAAGGGGACACAAGACAATGCCAGCGTGAACAAGTCTGACGCGCACCAAACAGAAAAGCTCATCATAGGATATATGGGATAGACAGGAAAACAGAAGGTGGCTTCAGGCTGACTGCTCCAATCTGAACACTTTTACTCAGCCACTTGTTTTTCTGGGAAACTGCCTGAGAGACATCTGTATAATAATCCACCTTCAAACATTCAATTCTGAAGCTCTGTTCTCAGTTTGAAGTTAAGGTTGCCACTTGTCCTGGTATTTTCTTCCAAAACTGACTTTGACATACCCTAAAGCAAGTCAAAAGGGATGAGAGATGTTTGGCTGTCACTGGACTGGACTGCATGCACATGACTATGGAGGTAAGGCTGGGATTGCTGAGCATATTACAAACCAAAGCAGGTGTAATAATGCTTTTTAGTTGTTAAAATAAACAATCGCCTTACACTTTAATGTACAGAACTGTTCAGCAGGACAGACATATTTGTGTTCAGTGGTGACATTTATAGAAAAGGAAGAAGAGAATATTTTTAATGTACCCTTTCAAAAAACTTGTAAGAGACTTAACAAGTTTCTTGTAAGAGACTTAAAAATTTGGTTAATCTAAACAATGTACTAATGCATGTGCACAGTTCCAGCAAGCCCTTAACATTGTGGCTAATGCATGTGTTGTTTCAACACATTTGTGCAGTCCTATCAAGCCCTGAATATTCTATAAGTTTGCACTGTACTCAGAAATCTCTTTTTCGGGATATTTCTGCATGCCAGTCAAAAATGAGAGACAGGAGCAACTATATCGACAAAAAGTTCAGACTCCATGATTTGTAAAGGCTGAAAGAACTAAGTTTGTTCGGCCTGAAAAAGAGCAAACTGAGTGGGTATACACTGAGTGGGTTCAAAAGAATCTGCAGCAAAACACATCAATGCATTTTAGGGAAAATATCTAACATCAGTGTCCTATAAGGTTACTTGGACCGCCTTCTTTCTTTTCATGTTGGCACACAGTGCCATAAAGAGTAGAATCTTATTTTCTCTACCTGATTGTAACTGGCATAAAAATAATTACTTACTTTTCTTCTGGCATCTGCTTTTTGGAAGCACTCATGCTGTATGAAAGTCACTGCAGCAAGGACCCTGGGCGTGGACTGTGTATTTTCACTCTTCAGTATGTTCACTGCACGCTCCAGTGTCATCTCCACTTCTGGGCTCCTTAAAAGCATACACAGAGAAATCTAGTGAAGAAAGACTGCAGAAAAATTATGACTCTTGTAAAATCAAGATTTTTGCATTTTTCATGTAATTCTAGCTTTTCTTAGAATTTTTTTCCTTTCCAGTGGCAGAAAATATCATCATAGCTTTAAGAGATACTGATATTCTGGGGGAAGAGAAAGTCATAAATTGAAGTGTGGTTCTGGAGAAAGCAAGTCATGCTTTAAGTTACAATAACAAAATGGGAATATCAGTGGATGTTTCTATCAGTGTTTCCATCCAGTGGATGAAGGACTGGATGTGAACGGAAGGATGAAGAAATGGATGAAGATCAAAAGGCCATAACCATGTCAGCGTGACTGTTACTGACCATGAAGACACCTTGATGTTTTCCTCAGTAGTGGGATGATTGTTTTTTTATATTTGTCTTTATGCCTTTTATCAGCATCTTAGTTCCCAGATTACATCTATGCAGGACTCAGTACCTGCTTTTTTCAAATGATAGAAGTTGTTCTAGTTTGAAATAGATGGGCAAAGACTTTTTTTCAGGTGGGAGAAAATAAAAATACCACTCATTAAATTGAGTATGTAGAGAGCCTGTGGTAGTACTAAAAATATGTGCCACCACTTCCCTTCCAACTTCCAACATGTGTGCTTAAATGATGATTGTGTTAGACAACCACATGAAAAAATGGAAAGACAGGTCATCAAACACTTTTTTTCCCCAGTAAATGGACCATAAACCAATTAATGGCACAATCAGGTGCATTAGCTGCACAAGTGGGACAGGTGGTTGTGCTACCCAGACTTTTTATTTACTTTTGGTTTCAAATACGCTGCACCCAGATTAAAAAAAAAAAATAATAAAAGAGAGAGAGAGAGAGAGAAGTTGACAAGAATGTGAGCATTCTATTTTTTTTTTTTAATCCAGATAGTTTTGTAGTAGCAGATCTGCCACTGGCCAGACAGGGATGAGGGCAGTCTGTGAACCACAGTGAAACAAGTAGTAATTGACAATAACTCCCTACTGCAGAACTACCAGAATCAGAATGATTTGCTTGATGATCATCTCAGTAAATGAATCTATAGTTAGAAATTTTAACACAATTGCCTCTAAATAAGTACATGGGAAATAAATTAGCTTAAGTTGAAACTTTAATTTTTTTTCTTTTAACTAAGCAGAAATATTAAATCATAATTAACAATGCTCAGGAAAGTGGAATATGGAAAGTTAGCTAGATCAGATTTCTCTTTACTCTGTAGTGGAACTGAAAAAAAAAGCTTTTCACCCTTGGGCTTAGTTACATTTCTTAAATTAGCAAAGGTTTTGAGACCATGTTATAAACGTGCATGTGACCGTGTCTACCTGTTGGACACCGCAATAATTCTGGAGTGTTTTGACCGAATTCAAGCACCTTCTGTGAGCAGCAGACACCTCTGACGTACTGAATTGTGTCATTTCTCTGACCAACAGCTCAGGAGGACTATAACCCTGTGCTTCCCAAGGCCAGGGCTGCTGCATGAACTCACCCTCAGGGCACACCAGAGAATTTATGTGGGAACTCAACCTCAGGATGCCAAGGGAGTCCCCGGGGCGTAAAAGTCCATCAGGAGTCACTGCCAGGCTGAGATGGACACATGGACAGCCAGAGGCTGCATTTCTAGGTGCTGGGGGTGTAGCTCTGCACTGAGACTGACAGCAGCTCACCGCTCACAGTTATCCCTTCAGGCAGCAGGCAGAGGATTTCTCTCCTGTTGTGCGCTGCCATCCTTGGATTGCTCTCCATCGGATAAAAATAACATTCCCTAAAGTTTTATCTGGCAGCAATAAAGGATGCAATACCACCTTTGACCCTCAATGGTATTCATAAAGCTGCAGCACCCAAACTCTTGTCAAAGTAGAATTTGATGCGATGATTCCATTCCCACCCTCAAAGTATTTAGAGACAAACCTAATTAGCTCAGTTGGCTGATTGGCACATGAAGTGACACCAAATAAATGGTCAGCCAGGCAAAGGTTGTTAAACAGAACAGTGATCTGACAGGTTCTGACTGCCTTAATTGCCAAAATATACCAATTGTGAGACAAATACACACATAATAATTTTGTGATGACTCTCAGCACATTTAGAGGTCAGACTCTGCAAGTAGCCATTTCTCAGACAACTTCAGGTTGAATCTCTTTTCTAAGCTCTTCGTCATAAGGATGCTTTTAACTGATTCATGTCACCATGAGATACAGGTACAGAGATACAGAGACAGCATTTGTACTGATTTTTTCTACTTTGCTTTCGTAGCATGAGCTAGTTCTTTTGCAGGAAGTTCAAAAATGCTTTTATATACATTTCAAATTCTGTCCACATCTGGGCCACTACTTCTCTTTAACCTTACACTATTATTTTACATTTTCTTAATTCATTTGGAAAGACCTAAATTGTGCCCTGCATAAAAAAAGATACAAATTTCTGGAAAAATCAAATTATTCCAAACACAAGCTTATC
>VYXC01008043.1:354972-383537 GCA_013397175.1 Platysteira castanea
CCCCAGCCTTTACATTACTAAGGGAGCACCAGGTAAGGCAGCAATATGTTGGATAAATGCAACCTTAAGAGAAATGACAAGAAAACAGAAGTACAAACTTCTTGAACTGAGAAACCTTCCAGCAAACACTGAACTTAAAAACTGGCAATTAAGGAATTACGCTGTCACAAAGATTTCCAATAGGTGACAAATCTGAGCTAACATGAGTTAACACGAGCTTAATCAAGCCACTTGCACAATAATTCAAGAAAAGCCAAAATTGCTCCTACATGTAATTAAAGATAAAAATTGTTGGTTGTGGCTCAGAAATGCATTCAAAAATGTGCCAGAAGTTAAGCAGATTATTAAATCAATGGGATACATGTTTGTAAATTGTCTTACTGAAAAACAAACTCCTCCCAGGTACCTATTTTCAACATTCCTACTCTCAAATCTTTAGCTGTTGTGAGCTCTCAGCTGGATTTTTTGGACTTACTTGCTACACAGTCTGAATACTTAAAAGTCAACCTAATTAATGCCAAAACTCTTAAGTCCTCCATCACCCAGAGGTGAAAATTTCAACCCAGACCAGAAGCAGCATAATACCATATATGTTTGTAAGTAAAATAACACACAACATGTAGTTGACAACAAAAAAATACCTGATCTGCATATATCAGATATGTATGATATCAGATATGATATCAGATATATGATATCAGATGATGCCTTTTCTCACACAGTAGCAAATTTAGAAAAAGAAGGAAGATGGGGTTTCAGAAGAAATGACGTTAACAGCTACACAGTTACAGGAAAAGAGTTATTTCTTAATAACACTTGTAAATTACATTATGATTAACTTAAAGAGAAATTTTAGGATCCTATTTGAATTATGAAACAACAACAAAAACCAGAATAAACATGCAAGTAACCATCTCCTGTCTACCAAGTGGCTTGTTCTGTCCACTGAAACTTAACAGCTCTGGGAACATTCAGAATTATTCTAAAATGAAAAGATATTCACTCCTGAGGGGAAATTCAGAAATAATAAAATTTCTCTTTTGAAAATGGAACCGATTATAAACCTTCTGAAATCTTCTCTGGAAGGGAATTTTTGGTGGGGGAAGTAATTTTGGAAAAAAAAAACCCAAACCACCCTTTCCACTACTTTAAACAATTTTCCTGAAATCTGAGGGCACATTTGGGACTTTCCGGCATGGAGTTAAGAGAGTTTCAAATTAAGATAACTCCCTCAGAGCGTGTAGGATCTCTCGGTACTGAGAAGCTCTGTAGTCCTGGGATTCAGAGCAGTTCCTATTTGTTCTAGGAATGGATGGTGCTACAGAGGTAAGAGAGATTTGTGTCTGTGTTTTACCTGAAATTTATAAAAACTAAGAGGTGTCCTTGAAACTATGAAGGATTTTTACCTGGAAATTGTTAATCTGCCAAAAGCTGCTCCACTGGTAGATTTCTGACCTATTCTCATGAGAACCAGTGTTGATATCATATGGGCTCTTGTGAGCACAGAATCTGCCAATACAATTTTGTGTATTGTGACTTAGGTTGTAAATTACTCAGTGACTACTTCGTCTCCTTATAAAATTGATTAACTCTTGGCAAAAGGGGTCCCAGACTTCAGCAGGAGGTGTAGATCCTGCAATGTACATACACAAACATTTTATCTCCCCTTTCCTCTGTTGCACTGGAAGTGGATTTTAAAAAGCCGATCTACTTTCTGCATCCTCTGCGCTGATACTTCATACGCAGTGCTGGCTGCTGAACCGCAAGCTATCAGTTTACTTTCCCTTTCTAAACAAACACGTTCCTGTCAGCTGTGACAGCCCGGAGCCAAAGCAGGTCCTGCACAGTGCTTACCCGAGCTGAGATCCATTGAGGGTCACTTGTTCGCTCTGCAGGAAACCATTTCTCCCTGCTGCGGCCACAGCAGCTGTCACTGGCATCCTCTTCCCATCCGTTTCTGCAGTGACACTGGCTATTGAAGCTGGCTGGGAAACTTCCCTCCTGCTCTGCGTGCTTCTGAAGGCGTTTTGGTAGAAGCTGGACCTCACAGATTGCCTGTTCTGAGACACATGGGACGCAGTCGGGGATCTCACTTGTCCCATCGCGCTCTCCGAGGCCAGGTAGTTCTCCTTCTCCAAAAGGTTTGTCATGCTGCGGCTGTTGCCAGGCTGATGGTACAGAGGGACAGTGGGGCTGGGGTAGCCAGCGTCCAGGGCAGCATCGTTGACAGCGCCCACGCGGGATTGTCTCTTAAAGGAGCGTCCCCTGTGCACGGAGTCGCGGAGGCTGTAACCGACGATCTCGGACCGAGCGTATCTCGGTGGCACGGTCCCGCTGGATCTCACGGTATCTCCATGCCTCATGGAGAACCCGGCTGAAATCCCTCCGTCATAGTGAAAGGTGTTGGACACGTACGCCAATCTTTCTGGATTTCGTTGGGGCGAAACCTCCAGCCTCTTCAGAGGCTGCCTCTGAGCTCTCTCCTCCGTCGTCCTGTAAGCAATCCTCGTCTCCCAGCCATTCGTGTAGGAGGATGGGGAGGCAACCTGCTCCAGGGGGCACAGAAGAACAGGAGCCACAGTAAGGTCACAGTGCTTAGGATGAGCAGCAAAGAAACCAAACCAAAAAAAGTAAAGGTAAAAATTCTAGTCTGCTCTCAGCATCAAAAAAAGAATGTGATCACCGCCACAGTTGTGCATTAAATGGGATTCTGCCACACTTCCTTGTACCTCATTCATGAAGGCAGGAAGAAGCACAGTCTAAACATCAGGAGACAAAGTCTGAGTATCCAGTCTTCTGTCATGAGCTCAAAATAGTTGCACAAGTCAATTGTGCCAGGTAATGAACAGAGTGATTATTAATGGAGATTTTTCAGTTTGAAACTCCTTGGGGATTAACACCAACATCTGCTACTAAAACTAAATTCAAAGCTCTCTAATAGACAGAAGAAAATTAATCAATTAGATTGTAGTGGTTTTGATATAAAAAAATACTATGCTAAAGTGTCTGCATATTGATAATAACCTTATTAATATACTGTTATTTAGCACTCCTGTTCACTTTGTGATAGGATCTAGTAAAAAGAGATAGGGCCTTCCCTGTTTGTCTAGCCTCTTAAAAATTAAGGAGATGGTAAAACATTCCAAGAAATTCAAAATGACCATTTCACTATCTCAATGACTTCCCAAATATTACAGTTGCAATTTTAGATGATTTTTTCTTCCCGTACCTAATGAGGATAGACTGTACTGGATCATCATCTTGCTTTATAATTTTCTCTTTTGTAAACTGAACAAATCCACTGCCAACCTTTCTTTGTAGGATGCATCTTCAAGATTCTCACTTTTAGGTATTGCTTGAAGCCTCTCAAATTTTGTACCTTTTTCTTGCTCTCTATACTGGACTCCATTCTCCATTCAAAACCTGCCAGAACTAAATCAGCTTGGAACAGTATCTGGCCTTGAAATAGAGGAGTCATGGACCAATTCTTTTAAGAAATAAGTAAGCATAGGGGCATACAACCATAAAAAAAAGCCCCATATTTTCCATTTCCATGTTGTGTTAAAGTTTAGAAATATTAACGGCATTTTTTAAGGTAAACAGAGAAGTTTACACATGCTATTAATTGAAGGAACAGTGCTTAGCAGACAGATGCCAGACTGAATTCCCTTCATTTCACTGTTGAGGAGATCGTGAGGGTGATAGTTCCTTCACAAAAGGAGTAAAGGTTACAGAAACTAGCAGGCTCAGGCAGAGATCACTAGATATATCTGTTTATTCTACAGAAGTTATGCAAGGATATCTTTATCTTTTGTTTGGTGATTAATAATGTTTTTGTGAAGTACTAGACCTTGTGGCTTTTCCCGGCTTTCGCACAGGACACTTGGTCTCTCTTTTCCCCCCACCCCTGCCTGGAAAATGGTATTATTTTCTTGTGATTCTTATGTCACCTCCAGTTTTCCTTTTGTTGCTCTCTTCTGGAAGGAATGGATTCACATCAAATATTATGGACTGCAGGACAGACAAGATAAAGGATGGGAGGACAGAGAAAGAAATGTGTTCAAGTAAATGCTTCTAACTCTCCCCCAAGAGAACCAGAACTGCTTCACTGACTGTTCAAAATCTGGGCTATTTCTTTTAATGACAAAAAGCCATTCTTGAGTAATCTAAAATGAAGAAAGAATTGCCCCCTCCATACACAGTTATTTACTAAATAAATGTTTCTGTTCTTAAGCCAAATTGCTTTCAGTTTACTAAATTGATCATGCAGGAGCGCTGCTATTGAGCTGTACTGATTTGCCAGTTGCTTCCTCAAATAGGTTCATACCAGTTATGACCTGTGTCACAAACCCCGCAGAAAACCAATTATTTATCTTAGCATTCAGGCCATGACCCCAAGAAAAGCTGGTCAAAATAACAAGAGGGTTTATGATTAGATGGTTTAGAAACACCACTGTATTGCAAGGACTGTACTGCTGGAATTCTTGTAATGATAAAACAGGTTACAACAGGAGTATTTTAAATGATAAGGAACCACTCTACCTTGTGAAAACCAAAGTATTTGTGAAACTAAAGCAATCTGCTTTCCTTTGGTTTTGGATGCTGAATTCTGTTAGCCTGGGCAGCACGGCCTCTGGCCACCCTGAGGTACTGATGTGCTGATTGAGCTGCTGTCTGGTGGGATGGATGAAGATCTGACTTGTCATAGCCTCTGCCTTAATGGAGTATTAATATGATTTTTCATTCTCTACCCTGATGCCAATTCTCACAAACCCAACAGGGTTGCAAACAGCCCATCTGCATGCCTGACTTGAAGTTGGCTACTGGGCTCTGAAGTCACTAGAAGGAAGGGAAAACATTAAGAGATTTCATTGGAAAATGCTCATTTTCTAAAAATCAGACTTTTCAAAGAAAACAAACAAGGAAAAAAACCTTTTAACACCATCTAAATGATATTACTTGTGGTAACAAAATGAATAAACTATGCGTGTGATACTATATTTATTTCTATTCATCGTCTCTTCCTCACCTGGTTTGCCTGGTAATATGAGAAACCGTAGGGAGACCTTGGTGCAAAATCATTCTCAGTGATCCCCATGTTATAGACACGCTCTGGTACACTGGATGCACGGTGCAGGCTGCCTGGAACCAAAGTCTAATATTAGTAAGATCTTTAAAAAATTTGTATTATTATAGAGGATGATACACAGTACTAGGGAAAGGTAGTAGTCAGCACTGCCATTAATATATATAAACTGAAAATTGAACAGGGAAATGATGGAAGGATATTTGCATTTTCCTGAGGATACAAGCAATTTTTTTCAGTTTGCTATAAACTTTACTTAAGAGTTATTTTTAGCTTTTAAGAGTCTAGTCGCTTGTGCAGCTATGAAAAACGTTATAGCAAAGCAAGCTGATAGTTTAAATATCCCAGATAACAACAGCTGATTAAATGCTGAGAAATGGTATCACTGAACTAAGAACACTTATTTTTCACTGTAACCACTTTGAATGTACATTCAAATCTGTAAATGCATGGTTTACCTTGGCTGACTATAAATAACATGCAAAGTACACGAGAGATGAAAATATTGCAGCTGTAGATTGGAGCTGAGAAACACGGGTTGATGTCTCTATCTCTGTTACTGATATGCACCCTAAAGATTCAGATTTCACCATGTACAGTTGCAAACAAACAGCACACACTGAGCATAGACTCTTTATTTCACAGCTGTCTACCTCAACTGCTGCTGTTTCTCCTCCCTAAGGTGCTAATTTAATGACAATGTATTGGAGCAAATAATGCTTCTCTAATCTCCTTAGTGCTCCACCCAACAGCACAAAGAGTCCATGAACAAACTCTATGGCCTATGGTGCTGTAAAGTTGGGTTGTCCAGTGGCACTTCAAATCTGCACCTGAAAGGTTCACTAATCCTGCATATAATGACAAATAATGTCAAAGATCTGCAGTGTGTCTGCTCTGATTCGTTTTTGTCCATGACCCAGCTCTGAAAACAGAGCACTGTATTGTGATTATTTCTTCCATTAAAACCCCAAACAAGCCAACAAAACCTTCAGGCTGTTTCTTATTTTCACTAATAGAATGCATTTTCAAAGAATGAGTGCTTCTATTAATGAAAATTTTAAAAGCAAGAGATACTAATGAAATAATTATTTATGAGATTCCTGTGTTATTATGAGAATCTGCATATAGGGATATAATTAACACAGGTTTAAAGAGGTGAAATAGAAGTTGAAAGCAAGACCTCAAAATAATCACAGATGTGGCCTGTGTGTGCTGCAGAAGTTTAGGCTTAATAGGTAACAGTGGTCAATAGAGAAGTTAACTAGCCATCAATTTTCAAACTAGCAGATATTACCTGAGATACTACAGCAAAGAAATCTCAAGAACCAATCACTCACTTGCCCAAACTGCTGAAGACCAAATTTGTGTATCCCATAATATAGTAAAATACAATATAATATAATAGCAGACTGATAATTTGAGGACTATGATAATTCAATCATACTTTGCAATACCTGTATAATCACACTTTCCAATCCTCTCATTTTGGCAGATTTAAACACGTATGAGGGGATTTGTTAAGACACATTCAGAGTAACTTTGCGTCATGAGAGTGGAATGGTGCAGCTTGGTCAAACTCATGATTTGGATTGTAATAATTCCTTCCTGACATTACAAGGTTACCATAGCCCAAGGGTTACCTGAGTACATGGGAAAGGGGCAAGAGGAAACTCTTCTCTTCTACTCCAAAAAATTCCCAGCAATGTGCACCAACATCCCAAATCTACAAATTTATATGGATGTCTCATTTGTGTCATGTAATTCCCATACCAGTGTACAGTTTCAGTAAGCCTGTTTTTTAGCCCAGAAAGAGTCCATCTCAGCTATGTGCTGGCTTTTTAAAGATCCACTGTCTTCATTGATGCATATTAAAGTACTTGCATATAATAAATCTTGAAATAAAGATACATATAAATTTCTGTTTCTTTACAGTTAGTACTTTTTTTTCCTGTTTACTGTACTTAGTGAGAAAGTAGTCTCAGTTATTTATTTACTTAGGACATAAGGATCTTTTGAGCAAGTAATTTTGTATGTTTTAGGTAACTCTAAACTGGTTTTTACTGAAAATAAAAATACAAAAAAGAGGATAGGTTAAAAATAACAAGGCCATCCATTAACTGGTTGACAATAAACTACATATCTAAGAGTTCCTTGCTTGCAAAAACAAAATAAAGTCAAACAGAAATTGTACCATGCAGTTATCTTTCGAGCAGTCCTCTTTTTACACCTTCAGTCTCCCTGTGAAACTATCCATCAGTAAAAAATTTTCTCTTTCAGAGACAAACACAGTATATGTCAACCTATAGAAATTCACTTTGCAGTTATCTCTTGCTCACTCTTATCACATCAGTAAATTATTCTGCTGGCCTTTTACCTGTAGATTTATTAGGCAGACAGGAAAGGCATGCCTTTTTACTGTGTGCTGGTTACTTGTGCCAAAAGTCACTGAAATGCTGTGCCTTTCCATCAGTTATGTGATGCAGAATAGGCGACCTGATCAGAACTTGGTGCTGCCAGCGAGGCTTCCTTCAGCTTATTTTCACTGTACTACAAAAACCTTACAGACTCAGTGCACTGTTTGATTCTTTTTTCAGCCATTAATTATTATTTTTTAATTTATATTATGATCTCATTTACTGTTAGGACTAATATGTTCCGACTGTGATTCCCAGTGTTTTAAATCCCACAAAAACTCTCTGATGAAATGCACGATTCAGTTACTCATCCACAGGGGACAAACACTATTTGAGAGGCCGTAGGACACCACACTTGATTTCTAGCCGCCAGTCAAGAAGAAATGGGTTTCCTGCAGGCCCTGCATCATGTCTGTCAACCCATAAGGGTATTTTGGAAGACTCAGGCATCTCAGACAGCACCAGACACCCATGTGTGGGCAACTGAGTGGAACTGTTTATCACAGTCTCCCCTCTCCGCTGTCAATATGAACCAAAGCAGCTCAGGAACGCCTTGGATATGGTCAGTGGAGGAGGTAAACTGAACCCCTCCGCTCTTCTCCACACCTAAAATGAAAGCTGTGCAAAAGTCACCTGATATTGCAACAGTTACAAGAAAATTCTGAGACCGGAAAAAATAATTACAGTGTCAGGAGGCAGCAGGCTGTACAGATGACTGAGCAGAAATCCCATCTGTCTTCACAGAGGCTCTTCTCAAGGCCCCTTTGTTCCCCTGCATGTGACAAGCCCAACACCTCCCACGGCCTTGGAAATTTGTCCCCAGCAATCACTGCCTATGGCTGCAGACAGACCAACCTAATATTTGCTTTGCTTTTAAAAACAACAATGACAAGAGGCATCTCTAAGGTGATGATGATATGATAGATGATAATACATATGATAGATGAAAATACAATTAACCTCCGCTAAGGAGCTGGGTGCATGAAACTCCCCTTAAACCATGTACAGTGGTAACTCGCTGTTGTGAGTCTTTTGCAGAGCTTTTGTATCTGAATGTGTACCATGAAAGCCATATTTTGGCTTTCAACCTCTCTCTGCAGTCATCAGTGTAGCTGTACCTGTACACGTGAGACCGAGGGACTGTCACACACCCTGAGTGCCTCCCTGCTGAGGGCTTATTGTCCCCTCCTGCTCAGGGCACCTGGGTGGTCACATCCCCCATGGGGACTCCTCAGTGCTCCTGGACTGGTATCCTTTCATCCTTTTTTACACTTCAGCACTCAGGATGGACTGAGACGATGACATTTAATAATGGCATAACAAAACCATCACTGAATCACTTCATCTCGAGATCAAAGAGTCTTTCTTTTGATTGTGCTCCTTCACCACTCTGCCAACACACGCCTGGTCCCAGAGGAGTTTTTCTAACATTTCATGCTGATCAAGACATTTACATGAGGGTTCAAACTTAAGAAAAAGATTTCTTCTGGCTCAGGAACCAGAGGTAAAGAATATAACAAAACCAACAAAAGCTGAAAGTCAACATGGATATTTTTACTACTTCCTTATCCCAGAAAGATATGAACAGAAAATTACTATGAAGCAGTTAACATGTCAGCATTCTGCAAAATAGAAGGCTAAGGAGAGAAAAGTGCCCTGAGTCCCTAAAAGCAAGTATAACAAGAAAATACTAAGAATTTTAGAAATTAATAAACGTGAGGAATAAATAAGGCTATGATTTACCAACTATCTTGTATCTGATGCCGTTTGTTTGGAAATCAGGCCATTTGGTTTTGTATGATACATTACTCAATTCTGCCCTCCTTTTTTAGTGAGAATCTGAAAAGGATGCCTTAAAAAGCCAACCAAAACCCAAAAGGAACAAGATCAGAGGTAAGTGGACTTATAAACAGAATGAAGTTTCAAAGATTCTGAAAACGTACATAAAATAAAAACAGCATGTGCAACAAAACATCAGTCATTAAAGTTTATGAGTCTGAATGCCACTTTTTCTTTGATAAGGTGGAACTACCTACCATTGCATTTCCATCCTTAAATAGCATCCAGAAATTTGATATGACTGCTTTAGTTGTTCAAAACTTTTAAGGGCAGTGCAATCTTTAATTTATAAAGGCTCAGCAATGGATAAACTGGACAAGTTGCAGCTGTTGTTGAACTGCTTGAAAAGCTATTACCAATGCTTGACAACATCTTGAAAAGAGTTGAGGACATATGTAACTTCAATCCTTTGGCACCAGGTGGAATCCTCAAATATGAGGATTACTGAATGTCTATTATCAAAAAGAAACACACCTTCCAAAAGGGAGAAAAGGGCATGAAACAGCAAACAGTATGGGGGTAGGAGGCAAAAATAAATCTTCCCATTTAAAAGTAGTGCTGAAGGCTAAGCAGACACCTTTAATTTGAAATTCTAAGGAGAAATTATGCGGCTTGACAAACTACTTCTTGAGGCTTCCAAGTTTCCAGAACAGTCAGTAGAAAGCGGGTGTGCACTGATGACACTGAGCAAGACCTTTCCAACCACTGATTTTTCATACCCAGTGGTTATGTGCTTGGCTAATTTTAGGCGTGCACGTGAACACTGTGGTTAGGTATGCACTAAGTACCTTGCTGAGCAGAGCCTGAAATACTCCTACAGACAGGACAGTTATATCACAGGGCACTGCTCCTGCTCTCTCGAAATATTTGTAAGCCTCCCCTGCAACTGCAAACAATACGGGGCCCTTGATGAATGTAGCCAGAAAAGGGCTATAATTCACAGAAAGTGATGCTTTTGCATGTAAAAGAGGGCATATTTTTTAAAAGTTCCCTACACATAAGAATTCAAATGTTTCTCAAAGCATAGTCCATTTTTGAGCAAATCTATATAGAAAGCACATTGGGACACACATGCAAGTATACGAATATTTTTCAGGAAAGTCAACATGTTAAATGCAATATTGTCTATGAGTCACATTCTATACACATATAAGATATATACAGGTACTATTTATATACGTATAAATTCATGGAAAGCATTCCAGTTTCAATTATTTTTTTCTGAGTTTTGCAGTGAGACCAAAAAGTGTACAGCAACTTGGCCACAAGAATATGTTTGAAAGAAGAAAAGTCCATTTTATGCATGAACAAGGCATGTTACAGACGTGTCATATTCCACTCCTGATCTTGAAGTTTAAAAGTTTTGGTGTCTCAGAAATGCAAGGGCATCAAATACTTGACCTTTAGAAAAACAGAGCAAACCAAGATAACTATCCCCAAATACATCAGGTCTGCTAATGTATTCCAGAGAGGACTTGAGAGCACGGGAACTCTGTTTTCATAGTGTTTTATGCATGGGTTAGAGACATGAACTCAGGTTCATGACACCGTATCATTTATAAACTATTTCTTAAAAAGCTTTTTGCAGGCTCTCTGTGCAGAGAGAACAAGAAATTAAGTTACTCTAAAAGTGTTTAGAAACCGTATTTACATGACAGCAGCCAAGCTAAGGACTGGCATGTTTATCTGCACATTACACACCTGTTTATGTGATCTGTGCACCTGACCTCTACAAGCAGAATATATCCATGTCTGCATTGTATGCATTTTTTGCCATGAACTATTTTTTTAAATAGAGGCCAGACAAAGAACAAGAAAATATTTGTCTGCCTGACAAGATAGATGAGTGAAGTATGGTTATAAAGACTTTTGTCTCACAGCTTTTAGCAAATGAAAGGTGACAGCTTCTTTAAGGACAACAGAGCAACGGGGCACGTAGCCTGTAAGTCAGTCATATCTTCCCATTTAAAAGCAAAATTAAAGTTTCATGGTACAGAAAGTTTTCATGAATAGTTAAGACTAAACCCCTCGAGCATCTTGCCTTTAACCCTCAGCACCTGGCAGTCACCCCGTGGATGCCTGATGCTGTGGCTGGGCTCTGCTTGGGGCACAAGGTGTGACTGCAGATTTCCCGACGGGTCTGGCCTTCTGGCTACAAGATCTTGGAAGCGAGGAATGATTGACGTCAATTTGTATCACGCATGTCAAAGAACTGGGTAAATAATGTCTGATAGCATTATCGTCCTGTGCTTCCAATTCATGTCTTTCCCAGAGTTACTTTTCCAAACTTACTTTTAGTATTTATTTTTTTTAATTTCACATTAAACAAGGCAAAACATTTACTACGATTCTTCCCATTTTACTTCGCAAACAGTGGGTAAAACCAAAGGCATTAAGATAAGCACATGAGGCGGCTGCTGGATTAGGGGAATTTGGGCTCTGTTCCCCTCTCGGGCAGCGGAGAGCCGGGAGCGGCCGGGAGCGGCCCCACCACGCACCGGCGGGAGGTTGGGAGGGAGAAACTTCTAACTCACTGAGGTGGGAAAAGAGTAAAACAAGAGGCGACAGAGCCACGATTTTCTGCCCGAGCAGTCCGCACGCCCCAGGGCCGGGGATCCGCGGACACGGGGCCAGCTGGGGTCCCATCCCGGAGCCGCGTCCCGGGTCCCTTCCCGTCGCGGGCACTCACCATTGTACAGCGAGCCCCGGCTCTTCCTGGCCAGAGTCTGCTGGACCTGCCGGTGGATCCGCAGCGCCTTCTCCTCCCCGGCGCGGTCTCCCGAGAGCTTGAGCCGGTCGTCGGAGGGCAGCGCCAGGCTGGAGCTGTCCAGCTCGCCCAGGATCTGCTGGCCCAGCACGGTGCGGATGTAGCCCTGCTCGGGCCCGCGGCCGGCCATGAGCACGGCCGGGTTGGGCTGGGCTCGGCTCAGCTCCGCGGACCTGTTGCGCCTCCGCCGCTTCCCCAGGGCCGGGAGCGGGCCGCGCCCAGCGCCGGGGCCGCGCCCCGCCCCNGACACCCTGCCCAGCCCAGCCCAGCCCAGCCCAGCCCTCGCCAGCGGGGAACCACCACCGGTCTCCGGGCTCCTGCCGGGGAAGTCCCGCATCGGCCGGGGCTGCGCTCCCGGGGCCGGGATTGTGCGTTTGTGTTTGTGTCGCACCCGCCGGGACACCGGGTTCCCGAGGCACACGTACCGGTTCGTGAACAAACACACGCACGCGTTTTAAGCGTATAAATATGCACTGTCCTCCTGTGCCGTCCCTCACAGATGCTTTGCATCACTATATAAATAAGATAATTCTAGATTTTTACACCTTTACGCATTTTTGTAAGCGAGTTTCAACCTGGAAACAGAAGATGCTCTAAGTGCGGTGGTCCGCGCTGTGAAGGTCAAACTTTCAGTCTGGGCTGTGTTGCGGGAGTGGCTACAGGGCTGCTGGTTTGGGAGGTTTTCCTGCTGTCTGGGTTTTTTCCAGGCTGCCCCGAGGGACCGCAGAGAGATGAGTTGCAGCCGCCTTTTCCACGTTTCGCTGTAAAGAGGTGATGAGGGAATTGCTCAATTAAAGGTTGGAAAAACCCCGACCGGCTCTGCCCTTGCCGTCGTGAGCGGGTTCTTGCCCGCTGAAGTACAGCTGGGGGAAGGCTGGAGTTCTCACACTATCTCAGGACACGGCTTGGAGTTACTGTTCAAACAAACACTGCTCACGGTGGGTTGGAAGGAGGAGGAACAAGGGAGCATACAGTGTTTTGGGGAAAGCAAAATGCAGGCTTTAGAAAAAGAAGTAGGCGATCCAGGGTTGCACAATTAAAAAAAAAACAAACCCAAATTCCACCAAACTACAGGTAGGCATCTTGACAGAAAACCTGCTGATTCTTAAAAGCAAATGAAAACTAATGTGGCTTTTAACTTCACCTGTTGCTGTTTCAGAGACATTCTGGGACTCAAAATGTGCTGTTGAAGCTTGTTTTTTACCAAAGTTCAGACAGCAGTGAGGGTACAGATGGCTGGGGACAATCTGGGATGATCCTTGACTTAGGGTACCCTGTAACATAAGAAACTGGGCACCCTCTCACAAAATTCAGGATGGGGAGGAGGAACTGGCTCCACACGAGTCCAGAATCCTTTTACCCCTGATTTTTTTACTCTTTGTCTCCCTTCTGTTTTTTTTTTTGGAGGGAGCTCTGGCTCTTCTCATCGCTTGAACTTAATAA
This sequence comes from Platysteira castanea, assembly GCA_013397175.1. Taxonomy (NCBI): domain Eukaryota; kingdom Metazoa; phylum Chordata; class Aves; order Passeriformes; genus Platysteira; species Platysteira castanea. The sequence continues at coordinate 368,522 of VYXC01008043.1, forward strand.
TGTCCCTCCCTTTTGTTCTAATGTGGCAGCCACAGGAGAGGTCGTGTTAGTGGTACATGAGAATAGTTTCACTGGCTGAGGGAAAGTAAGTGACGCATTCCTTCTTTCCTTATAAATGGAGAAAAGTTATATCTCAGAGCAGAAAGACTGGAGATGGGGGGAACCAGCTGGGAAAGAGGAGCAGGAATTTGTGGAGAGGAGGAAACTGGAGGTATGTGGCAGGACTGCAGATAACAGTGGTTCCTCAGGCATACAGCTTTTTTTGCTGTGCAGTAGGACAGGACTAACTCTCACCCTGACCTGTTAACAAAGCTGTGTTCATGTCATCGGTCAGTCATACACTCTTGATGAATATTGACAGAACTAGGATGGGCAGGAAATAATTGTAACAGAAAAGTGCAAGGGTAAAACAAAATGAAAGAATGGACAGGATAGGGCAGGAAAAACAATGGGGAAGACATCACAGCTAGAAAGGAATGTAAACTATGTCAGAAGCTGTGTTAGGCCCTTTTGCTGACATACAGACAGTCACAAAAGCATTTCCAGTAAACAATAGATACTTCATTCTCAGGCAGTATGAGAGAGGAGATTAGAAATAGTCTAAAAAATGTGAAACATTTCCTCCCCTCCTCCTTTTCCCTGCCCTCTTTTCCATTTCCAAACTCCAGCACAAACACAAATTCTGGGTAGTTTTTATAGTCAAAACCAATTAGGTTTAACACAAAAAATGCACCTGAAACGGATTTAATATTTAGAAAATACTCATGTAGAGGATGTTCTCAGATGCCACTGACACCACACAGAGGTTTACAAGTTCTTGGCACACTGGCATTGCCTCTGTTGGAGGAACTGTTGAACTGTTATTAACTTTATTTAGCAAATTTGTACATTTATTTGTGCTTGTGAGATCTGTGGCAAAAGAAATAGCAGTTTGCTCTGGGCTTTAAAATCTTTAATTAGAATTCTGAGATGGATTTCTCTCCTTATAACTAGGGATGCTGACTGGAAAGTTGGGGGCAGGGGGAGAGAGGAGAAAGAATTTTGCCTGCACAGCAATTCAGAAAATGTTTAGTCGAGATCTAAAATAGAAATGAATTAAGATTTTTCTTAGCTGAAGAAGATAAACAAATAGCATGTAACTGATTGCCCCATCAACAGCAATTCTTTGAAGTTGATTTGTTTTGGATTAATATCCCATCTCAGCTGAATGAAAAAAACAAAAGCCCCAAGTCTTTTGAGAGCAAAATACTTCAGCAGTGTCATTTGCAGATGGAAAGCAACATAGCTGGGATTACCCCTAAAAGACTGCAACTTGTGATGGATGTTTGCTCATTAGATTTTTTGGAAAAGAGAAATAATTATGGTGCATATGCTGATTAAGGGATGTGAAACGCCACATAAAAACATTTGCTTTCAGCACAGTGTCTGATGGAGTCAAGCAGATCAGGAAACCAGTTTTTTTTTTTTTTTTTTTTTTTTTTTCATAAGCCTTGTTTCTTATTCTTACCAGATGTGCTTGGCCTAAACCACACAACCTTTCTCCATCAGAAGTTTCTCACAAATTATATTTATATGAAAGTTGTGGAGATTGGCCCTTTCACTCTTTTTTTCCCTTCCCTGTCCCCCTCTCTCTGTGTTAGGATTTATAGAACCAGCTGAGTTTGGACTCTGGAAACAGGCAGGAAAAACAGGTGAAGGTATGAACACTGAGGTGTTTAGGATAAATGTGAAACAGCATCTTAAATATACCCAGAAATAATGTGTGTGAATCTCTAGGACCACACAGAAAACAAAGTGCTATTCACTCAGGGTTTGGTTTTTTGCCCTCTTTTTATTTTGGTTCCCGTGGCTGAAGGTGTTATCTGTAAGTGCAGGCTAGTCAGGAAGATCAGGATTTTTTTTTTTCCTACACGTGTCCTCTTCCCTGTGGTTGGATTTGCAGGATCCCGCCGAGGGAAAGGGAACCGACTCCTCCCCGCCAGGACAAGCCCTTGGAGGAGCGAGAGGCCACACTGCCACCGCGTGTCCCCTTGCTGGAACGGCGCGGCCGAGCCTGCTCCTTGTCAGCTCCCGGCAAGCAAGATCGGCAAAGCACGCTTGGAGAGGGCACAGGAAAGAGATAACTGCTTACGTTGAAACCTGAGATCCGTATCTTACTGCAATTTTATTTGTATTTTCTTCCAGTAGCTTTTTTTTTTTTTTTTTTTTTTTNCATCATTTTTGGAAACAGAGAAGCAGAAGATCATCTATTTGGTCCTGTAGGATAATTTAAAGTAAATTTTTTCTGAGACACTTAGAGGAAAAGTGCTATTTTTACATTGGTAAAGTGACTGTGATAGCAGTTCTCTGCTGGTAAGAGATATTGCAATAAAAGAATTAAGAGCTGTGATTGAGATTCTCTTTCTGACCTAGACAGAGTTCAAGGGAGCAGCAAATTGCCTGAGGAGAGGAAAACCACAATCACACACGTACACACACACACACACACACACATGATGAAAATTATTGTCTTTGAGACATCACAAACCTTCACTCACTTCAATGAGGTGGATGTGGAACTGCTGGTTTTGAAAATCCAGGCCATAGCCTAGAGCTGACTGAATGATTTCAGCAATGTCACACCAAAACTGCTGTATGGCCATGAGCTTTGCTTTATGTCTTGAGAGAGCAGAGGACTGCAGATAACAGTGGCTCCTCAGGCTTTTTTTTTGGTTCTATAATAGGACAGGCCTCACCTGCATCCTGACCTTGTTAACAGAGCCCTGTTCATTTCGTCAGTCTGGCCTCAGTTTGTTTCTTCCTGCAGCTGGAGGTGCTGGTGTCTACCCCACCTACATAGGGTGGCAGCTGCTGTTGGCCCTCAGGTAAAATCTCTGCCTGAGCCACAGTCCAAGGAGCAGTTTTGCTCGGTGTCACTGCCACAGCGCTTGATCTGATGGGAAGGGGGTGATACCACCAGAGATCTGTCAGAGATCCTTGCCAGGGTGCATTCAGCCAAGGGAAGTTTTTGAATGCTGTGCCCAGCACAAGTTGTGGGGTTAGATTGTGCTCTGCTACAACAGAGCAGCCTCCAAGAGAAAGGGAGATGTGCTGGTGTGGCTGCCCTCGTGTACAGTGGCATCTGCCCTCTGCCATGCTCTGAAAGGGTTTTGGCACAGTGGAGGAGACAGTAGGAACAGAAGGAACTGAGATAAAGTTTTTAGCACACCTGACTGTGAATCATCCCTGTGGAGATTCCCCACACAGATCCTGGGGAATGTTTTACTTCATAGCGGGCTCCTCTTCACACTGTGGGTAAGGGACAGTCTGGTTGCACAGTCCCATAGGGAAGATATTTTTCAGTGAGTAAGAATGGAGGAGACAGCATTAATCTGAATTTTCCATCTCCCAGCTGATCCTTGGTGTTTGGCAGGACCACCTGCACACCTGGAGGTGGGGTGGTCAGCGAGTTCTGGGGGAAGGTGGCAAAGCCCCTTCTGTCCCAGCCAGTCAATATCTTGTGGATAACATTCCCCTGACTGCACTCTTCTTACCCAGTTTATCGCAGCAGGCTCAAGGCTTGCTGGCAAGGCAGACAAAACTGAGCAGCAGGGAAATATGGGCAAAGTTGGTAATGCTGCATTTAAGCATCAATAAAGGAACAGCATGGCCCTGTCCGTGTGTTGGACTCTTAGCTGCCTGAGGTTTGTTCTCTTGTCCTCATTTCCTTTCTTTCCAAATCCCTGTGCTCGCTTTCATCCTATCATTTTTAGACTCTCACTTCAGCAATCAAGTGTAATATTTTTAAAGTGTGGGGTTTTTTTTCTTTCTCCTTTTTCGGTCTCAGAGATGCACATAACCAGTTTTTGGAACAAAGGTTATGCCCAGCGTCTGTCAGTTCTTGATTCATCTGGGTGCTGGGAAGCCAGCCAGGAAAGATCTAGGATGACATATTCAAATGGTCTTATCAGATACTGTGCTATAAAGAGCAGCAATGCAGTGCGACTGGTCTGCAAGGTTTGGAATGAAAGGAACGAAGGGGAGCTAATTTCAGGAAGCTGCAATCAGTGCTTTGAGTAACACACTTATTCAGTTGTCTCAGGTGTGGATGCTGTCCCATGCATTACATTTTGGTCACTGCAGTAGAAGAACAGGCTGAATATGTAAGTGGAGGCATAAATATTCTGAAAGTGAGGACACAGGAGTTCATTTGTGTTTATTTGAGCTGTTATTTCATGCGGTAGCACATACAGGCTGAATTTCACCAGGACCCTCTTTCATTAGGGGCTGCATGCGTGAGGGATTTTTGAGTTTGCCTTGTGCTACAAGTAAACAATACATCCAAACGACTGACGTCTCAACTTTATATACAAGTCAAGGATGAAGAAATTAAATGTTATTCCTGAGGAAATGTGGTATCCCAGAGACTGAAAACCATCTCTTATTTTTTGTCTCCTAATTTTGAAATGTATGAGATGCGGTTCTTGAGCAAAATATTAGAGTAACATTTTAAAACACTCTTTTTTCTAGTGTTAGTAGAAGAGTTTCTATTGGTCATATTTCCCCATCAAAGCACTCTTTGAGATAAAAATAAGGCGTTTTTTTTTAAAGAAGAACTGTCAACACCCATCCTCCAGGCAAAATGAAAAATCTTAGTTTCATTAAAATATCCCAATTTTTTTTCCTATTATATTTAGTGAAGTTGTAGAAATCAGTGCTAAGGGGGCTTGAGGAGGATATCTACTAATTTTCTGCTGTAAAACAGGATTAACTGTACCTAAAATAACACAGGTATCTTCCTAATCTGCTTTTAATATGTTATTTAATGCATGATGGGAGACTATTTCTGTATCATTCTGTTTTTCCACAACCTGAGGATGCACACATGAAAGATCTGTTATAATAGACACTCATCTGCATAATGCCAGATTAATGCATCCTACCCAGTCACCATAAGAAAATGACAGAATGCACTAAAACATATCAGAGATGAAGCTGGAAGAAACCTGAAGTGTACATGCATATTCATTCTGGAGTTCTTAACTGCACAAAGCAGGCACAAAGCTGGCCAGCCTCTTTCCTTGGGGAAGGAAAATCTCAGCTAGTCTCCAGTTGCCAGAATACTTTATAAGCAGTCTGTGTGAGCCCAGCAGGTCCAGCTGGCCAGCAAGGACTGCTGTCGAGACCTGCTCCATGAGCACAATGATTTCCCAACAGTTTGGGGCGGGTTTTGGAGGGAGTTCTGTTGGGTCAATCAGATTGATTAACATTTTATGGGCACATTTTTTCTAAGTGAGGTCAGGAAAAGTACAGTCTGATCTGATCCTGGCTCAAAATAAATGCAAACAGGTTTGCAGTATAAAAAGCTGCCTGATTTCCTAAACTTTTTAAAGTTTATGACGCTTTATAGGTTTTGTTGTTAGCATGCAGAGTGGTGGGTGTAATACAATGAAAAAGTTAATATCGTAGGCATTTCCAGCACAGTTTAGGGGGTGCACAAGAAACATGTCTGCCCTGGATCAGATCAAAGATCTAAGGTAGCCTACCATGCTGTCATGGTGGCCAGCAGTGGATGCCTGGCATAAAAACAGCACAAAGGTGGACTAATACTCCCTGGGTATTCTTCTGCAGCTTCCAGCAATGTGCAGCTCAGGGATATCTCCAGCCAGAGGCAGTACTTTTGTGTTTAATTGTCTTTAATGATTTTCCCCCCCGTTCGTTTGAATGATGTCTTTTTGCATGACTATTGCCCTTCTGTAACAGCTTAATTACAGGGTGTGAGGAGATACATTCCCTTTTGTGTTGTTCCAAAATGATGGATGATAATTTCATTTGATGTCATCTATTTTTGGTGTTATGAAAAAAAAGAGAAAGGAATAAGAGTTTCTTATTCATCCTGTCTGTGCTACCGATTATACAGTTCACTATTATGTTCCTCTGAAATTGGTTTTCTAGGCTCAAAAGTCGTAACCTTTTCATCTCCCTTTGCATGCATGTTTCAGACTGTAGGTCACCTTTATTAGCCTTAATTTTTCTCGCTCAACGCTACAATTTTTAAGATGAGATGCCAGAACTGCACACAGTATTTAAGGTGCCGAGACACTTTGGACTTATACAGTGATATATTCATTATTTCCTTTTTTTCCTTCCCTATTCTGCACCTAATAATTCCTTTATGTTCAGTTGCATTTTTGGCTGCTTCTAAACTGATATTTTGAAGTCAAACACTAGTGTGGAGGATTTTTTTCTTGCCTTCACATTCCTTCAAGAATGTTGAATATAAACACGTCTTAGTGGCTATTACGGAGTTAGTCTTTGATAGTAACATTGTGACATGAGCCAAAAATGCCACTGGGAAGAGAGTCAAAACCAGACACTCCCCACTGAGTTGCCTGACTCGCTTATCCATGAAATGTTCCTGTAGAGTGTCTGAAAATACCACAGTGACACTTAAATCTACACAGGAGTAAATTTTACTATTATTATGGTATCTCCAGTCCTGGCAGGCTCGCTGAAAGGGATTTTTCCCTAGTTTGACGCTGTGGTTAAGTGTCCTGATCTTGACCTGGATTAGTGGTAATGTGTAGACTTTGCCTTGAGAGTTGCTTTAAAATATTTTGCCTGACACATCTGTATGAGATTTGAGATTTGCAATTGGACATCAAACCACTGCTGTAGTTTTGGTGGTCTTGCAAGGTGTCCATGGGGCTTTGGAATACACATCAGCTTTAATGATGAAGGTCAAGTGTGTAAACACACAGTTTAAAATTGTGAAGGTCTAAAGGAAGTAAAAACCAAAATGTTTGTTAGAAACACATTTCTAACCTGTAGAGAGTAAGCGATGGAAAAAATCCAAATTTAAATTGCTTGGTTTGTTCCAAAGACTGCAAAATGTTTCACATGTATTCATGAACCAAACTCGACAGCTTCACCCAAACAGACAGTTTGGCACCTAGGGCCCTCCAGCCATCTGCAAAATGAGATGAAACCTTGAGAGGGTTCTTACAAACATTCTCTAGCTGTGGCTTGATCAATATACTCAAACCCTTTTCTGCCTACCCTTTGCTCCCTTGTTGCATAATAAATTCATGTATATTTATCCATACCACAGCTCCTGCCATCTGTTAATCCAGATGCTGGCTCTGGACAGTGGAAGCTCTCTGTGCCAGTCAATTGTTCCTTGCTATGTGCTGTCTCCTGAAGTCAACTATCATTTTAATATTAGCAGGAGATTTGGATGCTGCTGCTTCTTTTGTCAGTTTGTGGGATCTTTTAGATAAATTATAGAAATATGTGCAGAGCCGTTGTGCACTCCGTGGTATCCTGTTTCACTTTTAGTTTAATGGAAATTGTAACTGATGGTCCTTCTCTTGCACACTTTAAATTAGATATACTGTGCCAGCAGACACTGGATTTCCCTCCTCTTCAGCAACTCCAGACAATAATTCCAAATAGGAGAATGGGATAAAGTGCTTCCTGAAAATCTGAAGTAATCCTTCCAAATACATCCCTGATGTGAAGCCATTGGCAGGAATGCAGATAGAGCATGGATGAATATTGCTTTGGCCTTCACTGAATCTGTTTCATTTGGTTTTGGCAACACACTTGAGATTTTTTTTTTTTTTTAATCTGTCAGTCTCTCCACAATCTGAATCCAGTCTGGCTGATCTTATTCAAGCTGTATTTTTTGTGACATTGATGAAAATTAATTGATCCCTAGACAGGCTGTTGATGCTAATTTATTTCCTGCAGCTGCAAAAAGCCCATATCTCAATAGGCAATTTTAACTGGAATATTCAACCCAAAGGCAGTTTAAGAAGACAAGGACATTTCTTTTTTTTCTAGACATTTCTGTCTAGATCTTATTTGGAAGAAGGTATTGCACAATGTGCAGTGGCCAGTAATTTAACTGGAAAATCACTGTGGACATCTCCTGTTACTGACAGGCTTCTTTCCAGCCTCTCTGAAAGCCTCGCTGAAAGTTTTCCCCACTAGGCCTGGAATCATGTGCAGAGAAAGATTGGAATTTCTTCCCCAAACTCCTTTTTTTTTAACATGAAAAGGACACTAAAGGCTTTCAGTTGTTAAATCACTGTTTCATTTAGAATATAAATTAGTCAATCAGGGCATCACAATTATTTAAGACATTTTTATAGTTAAAATGGATGAAATATAATAAATCTCCTTGCTGACCACTCTGATCCTTGCAGGTCTGTTTGTTTCTCCTTGTTCATCAAGGGGACATTGCAGAAACGCTTACAGCCTCTTCTGGGTTGCTAAGGATGTGCCCATCTCAGGGCACTGTGCAATGCCAGCTTTCCCATAGTTGATGCCTTAGGATTTTAGCTTTTATATTTTTCATATCCTGTAATTCTTTAGTGTATAAATCTAAACTCCATATAGCCTGTTAGCTACAGTTCCCCCATTTTGGTCAGACAAAACAAATCCTCTCTAGGCCTGAAACTCAAGGACACGTTACTGCTGCTGGCCCTGAGCAAACTTGGGGTAAGTGACTTCATTACCTGAAGCTGTAATTGGAGGATTAACCCCCAATATGCAAACGGACCAAACTTATAAAAGTATGAAAACCCATGACCCATCATCGATTTTTGGGTGTAGCCCCTGGTGCACTGACTGCCCAAAGTGTACCTGAAGGCCCTTCAATAAATACACCTGCTTTTATTCTCTTAATTTTGTTTAGCCTCTGTTTTTAGGTGGCCCCATCAAGGCATCATAGTTTGCTGCCAAAATGTTAGGTTCCACTTGTTTCTTTTCACTTCCAATTAAATACTTCTGCTCTTTCCTTTGTGGTGGGTGTAGCAGCAGTTTGGCCACAGGGTAAGATTACAGGCTTGCCTTGCTGCAGCTGCTGCAAAACTAGAAATTTCTGTTTTATTGGGTTGGCTTTCTGTGAGACTGGCAGGTGAAGGAGCAGCACCAGATCTTCCAGCAGTAGCAGGCAGGTAACTCAAGCTGAATGGGAACAGGTCTGTTCTCTCCTGCAGACTGCCCCTCACTTCTCTTGGGGGTCTCTCCTGCTACTGCTTATGCCTTTTCCTCCTTTCTGCCTCTCTCCAAGAGTTCAGTATAACTCCGTGTGCAGTGGCCCAGATGAGACAGACCTTGCTCTCTTGCAAGATGCCAAATATAAGAAAAAGCACAGTATGGAAAGGAAATGAAGTCGTTTCATCAAAAATATATAGGCAAACATGGATGTCAAATGCATACATCCAATTTTATGCATTTTAGATGAAAAAGAAGATGAAAATTTGTGTCTGTAGGAATTACAGTCAGTTGGAACACATGCATGAATTACTTTCCATTAGCTTTCCTCTGACTACTGGGATCCATCAGTAACAGTTTGTTTATTCCCTCCAGGACTGAGTAATTTAGCTCCTCTTCTCTCCATCATAGGGCCATTGTTGAAAAAAGGCTCTCTCTTCTATGCTGTACTCCACAGCTCTGAAACAACATCTCGGCAGCAGTTCAGATCAAGAAAATTGAATACTGTTATTATAGATCTCTTGTGTTGTGTCAGCTTTCTAGGATTTTTCCCTCAGCTTCCTCTCCCACCCCATTGTGAAAGCTGCTCTGAGCTTTTTGAACTCCTGTTCAGTGCTGGGCTGTGTTCTGCTCTGAGGTTTGGCAGAGTGTTAGTAACGGGTGATGTGACTCTTCATTTTTTGTGTATGAGCACACACAGGAATGCACAGACAAGCACAGATTAATGCTCTTATTCTTATATCCAGGGGAGTTCACTGGAGAGGAAGACACTCTGGATTCTTGTCTACTCATAGCTATGAAATAGGACTGCAAATTGTTTCCCAGGGATGTCGAGGTTTTAATCAGTTGCAACTCCACATGGACAAAAACCCCAAAGAACAAACAGCTTATAACATGAAGAGCATAAATTTGTGCATTCAGCGGTTGTATGTGGGATCAAGGAATACATGTTTCATCCAAGCCAGAGTAGAAGTTTGACCCCTTTTAATCAAAATATTCCCCAAGCTGTAGCAGTGTAGGCCTCATTGTATCTTTTCACGGATTGCTGTTTGCAGTGGAAGTGGGGCACAAAAACGCCTTGGGCTTCTGCCTTCTAACACTCGACAGGGAATTTGGCCATAAAATAACATGGCTGGACTATATAGTGCTTGGCTTTGTGTAGCCACACTTCTTTCCTCTGAAAGTGAAGGTACGGCAAGGGGGAGTGAAAAAGTGGAGTTACTGTGCTTTGCATCCTTGTATGAACTGGGATTTGTCCATGGCACAGCCTGTGTTCACCTCAGGAACGCTCTGAATCTATCAGTGGAAGAAGAACCACAATAAGTCAGGGTAACAGGGCAGCAAAAAGCTGCGTGGTAAATCTGAGCATGACAGTTGGAAAAAGGAGAGAATAGAAAACCCCAGGAGATCTCCTACCTCACTTTGCCTAAAGTCATACAGGTCTTGAATCCTGAGATCCATTTCAGGACTTTGTCCCTTCTGCTGGCAATATGTTAGTTCTAATTATGATTTTAATGGTTCTTTGAGCCATTTCTCTTGTATTAATCATCAAATGGCCATAATGCTGTTCAGGTAGTTAAGAGTCTTCTATCCCTGTTTTTATCTCTTTCAGGAGGAGAAGTACTCAAGAAGACAAATTTTATGTTTGTATTCCATTTTATAAAGGCTAACTATATATTATCATGGGCTTCAATGTGAAATAAAAGTGATTAAGAAAGAGTTTGTGTATTAAACACTGACTATTTTGCTTAAATCTAACTAGAGTTGTCAAAGAGAAGGTCTTGTCTGTTCTTTTTCAAAACCTGGTTTTTAATTACTGACATTGTTGGTTAATGTATATAGAAGAGTGTGACTGCACTTGTCATCCACTTTTCCTACACAGTGTTATTTCTTTTCAGAAATTATATAAGATTGTAGCCTACTGAGAAATAAATTAAAAAGCACAGAGGTTTATACCTCGAATTGAATTTTCAGTTAAGGTTGCAATTGCGCAAAGTTTATTTTCCTTTTTTCAAACATAGCGAAAGGCTACTTGGAATATAGCTAATGACAATTTTGATGGCGTTATGAGAAAATGTTCATGTATAATACTTGACTTCAAAGTCGCATGAAAACATTGTGATTAAGTTCTTCGAGACTCACTGAACTCCTTGGTGTCTTTATGTTCAGATTAGAGGTTTTACAGGCAGTGCTTGCCAGGCAGGACCACAGATGAGGAGAGGAGCTGTGTCTCACCTCGAGCTAGGTGAAATCTGCTTCCAGCATGGAGGTGGGGAAAGAGTGACATTTTCTGTTTTCATCAAGAGGAAAGAAGTAGGAAAGGATGAAGAAAGAATAATAAAAGAGATGGGAAATGGCGTTAGATTTACTCACACTGAAAATAGAACCTTCATGGATTGAGAAATAATAGCAAGAAAATATTTGAACTTGGGGTTGAATCAATCTGCTCCAAACTTTAAAAAACTTTGAGTTGTCTCTCTGTATTGTTAGTGTCTTTTTAATGGAAAATAATAAAAGATTTGAAATATAGGCAAGTTACATGTTACAATAAGCGTAGTAATGAGACTATAAATTGTTGTAATAAACATAAATCTGAAAATGTAAAACAATGTTTTGAAAGCAGAATATGTTGGTATATCATTAAATGTCTCATTAAAAAATTGGATACTTTATTTTCTAATTTGTAGTTTCTAAACTTTTTACTGAGACAAACAATAAAGAAAAATGAAAATTTCTGTTTGGTCACACAGGCCAGTAAAAGTTTTAAGAAAGTTATTTTATGTAAGAGAGAAGGGAGGATGGGTTGAATTTATCACACTATAAACTGAAATGGAGATTCATAAAGTACTGATGAGTCTGCATGCTTCATACCCATCATATTATAGTCTGCAGAAAGTGAAGGTTACATTGTGGGATATTCTCTCCTGCTGGGACCAAACTGAAACGATGCCCATAAGGAATTGCAGGTTTACCTGTTGGTACACTCTGGGTTGAGGCCTGAAGAACATATAGAATGCAAATGAAATATATTTTGAAATGACATGGAAGTAAAAACAGACAATTACATTCAAGGATATTATAATCCATCCAGGATCTTGGAGCTCTGGAAAGGGATTTTCGCACAAGCACAACACTTTGGGAGAAACAAGGATAAAGTGTGATGGCTATAAAGTAATGACTAGGTAGTGCAACCAACAGGCCACTGAAGATGCAACGACTGCTTCATCATTTATTTTGAGCAACACGGCTATCTTTGGGGTTTTGTTTGTTTTTGTTTTTGTTTTTGTTTTTGTTTTTGTTTTTGTTTTTGTTTTTGTTTTTGGTTTTGGTTTTGTTTTTGGTTTTGGTTTTGGTTTTGGTTTTGATTTTGGTTTTTGTTTAATTTTACATTGAAATAGCAGTGATAAGTCACGGCTGAAATAAAGACATTTCTTGCATGTCAAACAAAATGATATATTGAAAGGTGTGAACTATAACTATGACCATCAGGAGAGCTTTTAGCTTTAAATTTAGCCTCCATGAGATGCATCTGAGATGTGATAATCATTAATAGTTCAAAAATCTGCTACAGAGGAAAATGAAAGGATCACTTTGGGCGTTCATCTGTCAGATGCTTCGGTTCACAGAAATAACCTGTGCTGTGCCAGATGCAAGCTAAGTTAATGGTACCTTCGAGGATTGAAAGGTACTGTCTTTTGTGAAATATGGATGGGAAATGTGGAAAATCCCATTTCAAATAATTGAAATCCCTAAAAATAACCATAGAAAAATCTGTGTTTGAAATGACCTTTAAAGACCACCTACTCCAACACCCCTGCAATGAGCCAGGACATCAAGTAGATCAGGTTGCTCAGATTTCTGTCCTGGTAACCAGAGGAACTACTACATTATTGTGAAGCACATTTAAGTAGAATCAGGTTAAAGCATCACACAGATCTTTCAAATCCAGGGTAGTAGTGTTGTACACACAGATCTCCCCCAGGACTTTCTGGCCTGCTGCTCTTTGTTCTTCCCGTGCTGCTGCACAGTGCCTGAGCCATTTTCCCCACTTTCTTGGATCTTCATGAAACACAAGATTTCTTCCCTGGGAGTTGTTAACTTGGTAGCTTTTATCAGATTTTACCCCTCTCCAGTCTGTACAAAGTCTACAACCAGGTGACATTCCCCTGAACTTCCCAGAAAAGCAATGTAGGAAAGCAAGTTCCTACAAGCTGTTGAATATTTTCTTCTTTGTGTGTACAATGCAGTTCAAAACAATATTGCATAGCTTGCATGTAACTCTTCCATCTTTGAAGGTCTGTATCAAACCACAAGGCCAGGATGCAGTGATTTTGGTGGCTTTATTTTGTTGGAGGAAGACCAGCAAGGATGAGAAGCATCAGAGGGAGCAGCAGTGACAGGACAGCGTGGAATGGCTGATTAGGCACACGTGTTGGTGTTTATCAGCCGTGCGTGTGCCATCTGCTGAAGGAAAAGAAGAGAATAATCACACCGAGTGGATTTTGCTTCTCCCTCTGTAGAGACTTTTCTATGAATCTTCCAGGGGAGAGAGGACCTGAAATACCCAATCACATATGACAGCTACCATCACTGGGAGGTTCTTTCCCTGGGAACGAATAGCTGGCATAAAAGTCCTCAAGTCACTGAGAGACAATTTAAATTAAAGTGTGCGGCTTTAATTAAGAGGACTGAAAGAAGAGAACACCAAAGTTATGAATTCAAGGATTTTAAGAAAATGTGAGACTTAAAACACATATAGAATATGTACAGTTCTAGCCTGTCCCGCACAAATCTAGCAATAAATAACTTATAAGAAAATTTGCAGTGGAAAGGGTCAGAGTAAACAAATGGAAAATGAGTCATCTGTTGTTTAAATGCCTATTGATATGATAAGAACTTTAGATTTTGATCTGTAAATACACTGAAGGAACTTTATATGAACCTGGATGCATTAAGCTGAATTTTCAAAATGACTCAAATAAAGGATTGGCCAATTTCAGCAATCAACTCTCTCTTCTTTTGGAAATAAGACTTTAAAATTCTGTGATATTAATCTTGAAAGCATATTTTTATTCCCCAAATAAAACTAGAAAGAAGGAAAAGAAACTACAGTATGAAGAAATTGGGTTTGAAGAATTAAATGACTTTGCCAAAAAATGCTGAGTATGAATATTCTGTGTGTATTTTCCATGTCATCTGGAGGTAACAGACTGCCCAAGGTGCTTTTCTCAGTATCGGCCTTGGCCATCAACTAGAAAGTATAAACCACAAAATTATTCCTACGGGTAAAAACTGACCCATAGTATTTCTTTCTCTCAGATGCCTAAGTATTTTTGTAATCTCAGTATTGTTTTGGGAATGAAATATAAAATGGAGACACAATTCTGTATTCTCACTGGTGTGAAATCCTAAAGAAGCTTTTTCTATACAGTGCACATAAAAATCTCAATATTGTATGTAACATTTACTAGGAGCAGTGCTAAAAGGAGGTAATTTAAGTTCATTCTTTCTTTCTCAATATCTATGAGCAGTGATCTTCATACAACTCTTTTATTTGGCTGTTCTACATAGTTCTGCTTTGGTTGGATAGTGATATTAGCTGAAATAGACTTCTCATCTCCAGCCACTTGTCTTCGTGTTGTGATTTGCAATAGAAAAACATGCAGGTTTTTTTTTTTTTTAATTTCAGAAGATTCACAGGGCTTCAAATAACGGTAACTTAGGACTTCCTTTTGATGTCAAACAAATGATTGATTGCATGTTCTTCCAATAGGATGTTCTATAGTTTTGAATGATAACTGAATCCTGTGGTCTTTTAAAGACAGCAAGAGAAATACATTATCTCTCTTTCAGATTAATTTTGCTGGTAAAGGTATAGAAAGGATCTTTGTGGGAATGAATTAAAAAATTAAGGGACTGCTGCAGCTATCTCTGCTTTCTTTTTCTTTTTCTTTTTCTTTTTCTTTTTCTTTTTCTTTTTCTTTTTCTTTTTCTTTTTCTTTTTCTTTTTCTTTTTCTTTTTCTTTTTCTTTTT
>VYXC01008043.1:383677-435020 GCA_013397175.1 Platysteira castanea
TTCCTTTTCCTTTTCCTTTTCCTTTTCCTTTTCCTTTTCCTTTTCCTTTTCCTTTTCCTTTTCCTTTTCCTTTTCCTTTTCCTACAACTGCTTTGAATATGAGCAGTGGTGTGTACTCTGCCAAAGCTTTTATGCTTGTAAAGCAGGGAATGTTTTTCATCCCAGTGCTGAATCACATACCTGAATGATGAGCATAAAGAAACTTGATAAGGCAGAAAACCAGATATCTTATAAAAATAGGCTTTTTCAACCATATACTTATGTGTGTGTCTGTGTGTGTGATTAACTCTAAATCTCATATCCTAGGTTAAATTAGGTCATTCTGAAGCCATCTTTGTATTTTTTAAAAATTTATTTCTGTTTCAAACCTATGCTGGAAAATTTTTGTTGAGAAAGGTAAATTGTGCTGTATTAAAAAACCAAACTGAAACATGACTGATTTAAACAGAAATTTTTGTCGTGCTCAACGAATATTAAACTATCATCTGACAAACAAGTTACACTAACATCCCTGCAGCTGACAAAGAAATGGGCAATTTACAAATACTATGTGGGATATACAGGCTAATATCAATTAATATGTTGCCAAGTTAGAATTTTTAATTGTGTTCAGAGTTATTTAATTAACTTTATAAATTTTGAGTAAAAAAGAACTGAAGTATACAATCCAAAAACATGCTAATAAAAAAATCTCAATTAGCTGTCACAGAGTTTGGCTGACACGTGTAGTGCTATGGTTGTCAACAAAACACATAACAGATAACAGATAACAGATAACAAAACAGGTTGTAGATAAAAAAAATCCCCAATGTACTCCTGAGCAAAGGAGAACATCTTTTCCAGTCAATGCTGATCTGTATGGTGAATATAACACAAAAGGTACTCTGGAAGAAGGGGTTATGGTTGTGGGTCACGATCCCTCTGTGCAACCCTTTTCAATCTTTTTTTCCATGGTAGGTTTAGTATCGGTTAAATATCGTCATTTGCTGTCCAAGGGTATGGTAAAAAAGGTGATAGAGATATTGTTGAGGTTCAAAAGTCAGTCACAGCTCTACTACCACAGGCCTTCCAAAAAGGACACCCCAGATGTTCCATTTTATACCTGAGGTAAAGCAAGGTGGCCAAGGGTGGGGAAAGGACTCACCTTTTGCTGTTATAGATGCTGAGTCAGGAGTTGGAGATATTTCATGTGTCCTCCAAGCTGTGGTGACTTTCATGAGGCAAAAGAAGGGGGAAATCAAAGCTGTCTAAAGCCAACAATTTAAGGAATTTATAACACCAGTTAAAATCCCAGTGCTGGACTCTCAGGGACTGGAATTTATCACTCTGTTGTATTGGGCTGTTTGTGTGAGATGAGATGAGGCCAAGAGGCCAATTTTTAATTGAACAACGATTTTCACAGATCATTTTAAGTGACCTTTGCTTTCAGCCTCAGCAGATACAGAAAATACAATGAACCATTGTAGTTTTATTTATACTTTTTTCTTTGGAACCAAACTCCTCGTCACTGTCATGAGTAATTGGAAAAATGAAAAACACAAAATTTCAATGAAAAGATAAATCCAGCTTCACATTGCCTCAAAGTATTCTCTGATACCAGGGTTGATACATTTTCTCAGATGCACTTATCCTCACCTGGGTAAGAAAAGCAAAGCTCCCTAGGGCTCAAAAATGGAACTTCCAAATTGGCTTAGCATTCATTTGTAAGTAAATGAGTACAGTCTGGACAGACATTTTCCTTTCATTTTTTCAAGCCCCGCTTTGATTTGTGCCAACCCCATCTGAATGTGGTCTTTCATCATATTCATGAGCTACTCCAGTCCCTTATTTCACTATGGATTGTATTTTCCCCAAGTGATCTACTGTTAGAGCACAAGTAATCATCTGCTACGTGAACAAGACATGAGCTAGTTTAAAAGGAAAAGGAGAGGGAACATGGGCTAATTTAAGGGAAAAAGGATCCGTGGTTATCATCCACTGGAACAAGTTGCCCAGAGGTCTTGTGGGGCGTTAATCCCTGGAGATACACAAAACCTGGCTTGACACGGCCCTGAGCAACCTGCTCTGAACAGGGGATGGGACCTGATGGTCTCCCAAGATCCCTTCCCCTCTCAACTATCCTGTGAGACTGTCCAGGTCAAACTCCAAAATGTAATTGAAATAATGTTGTCCAATTTCAAGATGCAACCAGCCTGTAACTTAATTTCTGATCCACCTGTTTAAGGCATAGGTAAATTCATATTGTAATTGTAATTGAAGAAAGTTAGGTCTGTAACACAAATCATATTTTACAAACACTCTTATTCTTGCAGAAACTCAATTAAATATATATAGTTTAAGAAAAATAAATGAGTGTAATTACCTAGTAGCAGAAAAGAAAGTGCTATCAGGAGATTTTGGTGCAATGTCATTCTTTATTATGTTTATTAAGATTTGTTTGCTAAACTGATCTACCTATTTTCTTCTCATCTAATTAAAATTAATTTCAAGAGGAGTGATTAGGCTTGCAGTCAGATCTGCTACACTGAGCAGATTATTTACTTGAGTTCTAATTTTACAGCTGCGTCTGATTATGCAGTATCAGATTTTAATACGTGGATGCTCATCTTCGTGCAGTTTCTAAAATGAAATTACTTATGTTGTGTGTGATTACTGAGACTTTCAAGAGTCATTTTGGTCAAGATTTGAGATAATTTGCCCCTTCATCATGGAAAGATGGAACTTAAACATGAGGTGATGGCTGTGTTGAGAATATATACTTAGCTTAAGTTACTGTGCTTTCTCTGAATAGTATTAGAATAATCATTTTATGAGCATAAATATTGCCACTGGCTTATGCTGGGCAAATAGAGAAATAGCTGTTCAGTAAAAAAAAAAACCATTTAGAAATTGCAAGCATATTGAAATCAGTGGGGATGAGTTCAATATCTTTCATGCAAGGAAATTGTATGCTCGTACTAATACAACAGTTTGTTTATGTTTATTTATAAATGTGTATTATGTATTTCATTAAAGGTCTTAATGGTTTAAAAATAAGGTGTGGCTTGCCTAAATGAAACTGGTTCAGCATTTTATCTGGAAGACAAAAATAGTTGTTTCTGTCTCAATAAAATAGAAATTTTCTTACAATCAGGGGTGATAAATAGAAATAAAAAGCTCTGAAAAATTGTAAAAAAGTTTTTTAATTTACACATCAGCCTAAACCTGCAGGATGAGACTGACATACCAGTGGTTGGAGATGTGTTTTGATAAAATTGTTGTGGTGAAAGGAAAAAAATTGAAGGATGTGTTGGATGAGCTGCTCAAGTGCAGCCCAGCAAAGCTCGGGGGAAAGACAGGAGGTTCCATTCTCCTCCCATGTGTTTCCTGCTCACTCTGGTTGAGAGACAAAATGCACAGTGTGATTACTTTATTAAGAAGTAATTCAATAGTTTAAGAATAAATCAGCCAGTGCCTACTGTGCACCAGAGATGAAATTAATGGCACATAGCCACTGAGAATAGAAACTGAAGTTACTGTCCAGGGGGGCATTTGCTCTGTGAACCAATAACACCTGAACACAACCAACCTACTCCGAAACAGCAACTGGCCTGAGAATGAAAGCAATTAACCAACTTTGAAAAGCAAGATCCACTGTAGTTTATTTATTTCAAATTGCTAAACCATTTCTTTACAAGCCTTCTGTAACCAAAATACCCATTGTCTGTAATTATTGATAAATTCTATTCCTGCTGAAAGGGAGTGCTTTGCTTATCTTCATTATGGTAGCTCCTTTTTATCTAAGATAAAATGCACAGGAATTTGCTCATGTAAGCTGAAATAGGTTGTTAAGAATTGAAGCAATATAGGGGATGTACCACCATGTTTGTTTGTTGTTTTGGGGTTTTTTTGTTTGTTTTGCTTTGGTTTTGGGTTTTTTTTTGATATTTTAATATCAAGGTAGTGTTGCAATGAAACACAAAAAAATCTAATGAAACTAATCAAAAACTCAGACAAGTATTTCTCCTTGATTGAATTTTCTGATGATTTTATGTAACCAGAACACACTAGGCTCTTTAAAAATGTGATGCACTTTAATAAATGGAGCACTGGAAATTTAGAAATAATATTGCATACATACAATTCATTAAAAAGCACCAAAAAAGAACCCCAAACCAAAATGTATTTAAAAATGCATTCTTTAGTGGTATTATTCCAACATCATTTTCTTTTCCTCAATGAATGTCCTGCTACCTTAAGAATGCTCCAAGCATTTTTCAAGTAAGGGTAAAAGGAGAAAATTAAGAGAGAGAAGATGTTGAATAAGCATTTTAATCTATAGATTTTTTATAATAAGTTAAAAAAACCCCGTAATATAGTGCTTTAGATGTATATCTAGGAACTGTTCCTTATATGAGCAAAAGTCTTTTCCCTGAGAAAAAAAGAGAAAATTTTAGCCAAAGTCAGCATCGTCCATCTGCAAATCATTTTTGCAGATCTTCAAACACACAAAGTCTATAGCTTTCTTTTCTTTAAACAGAAAAGGAGAACAAAGAGAGGATGCCATCAGGGGAGTTTTCTGACATTCTTCTTGAGTTATTTTGCCTCTTAACTGTTGAATGGTGTTTTTCTTAAATGGAAATTCCTGCATCACTCTGGTTTTTCTGGAGTTTTTTCAAACATGCTTAACCTTCTCTTAGAAAATTTGAAAACAGCAAGCTTTAGTAAGAGTTCCAGACCAAACTTTTCAAATAAAAAAAGAAATTTCAGGTCCATGGAAATAAATTCAGCAAGAGATTCTGCTGAGATTTCACTGAGAGTTTAATGCCCGAATCTTTTAACCTCAAAAAATTGGATAATAGCTTTTTTGTCTAAATGCCCTATTTTTTTGATTGCCTTCAAAATTTAGCTAATTTCTAACTAAATTAAGCACAGCTTACTTCCTTAGGGTTTTTTTAATATGTAAGTGAAAAGTTATGGAGACCTCATATTCCACAGGAGGGAGCCTCTCTCCCACTGAGCTTGAAGCAGGTCTTAGGCATAGGATATTTTTCTCTTTTAAAACCTGTGTAAAAAGACAGAGACCTGTACAGAAAGTTAGAACAGGTTAGAGTAACTTCTAAAAAAAAAAAAAAAAGGACAACCCTACCCCTTTTTAATTTTAAATGAAACTTTGGGATAAACAAAACTTATGCCATTGAAATATTTGAAATATAAAAAACACTGAAGTAATTGGAAAAGATGCCATTGAAATTTGAACCCTCCTGTAAATTTTGCAATGAAAACTGTTTCTTTTTTCATAAATTGATAATTTTATGGGAAGCTGAAATAAGTTTACAATATACATTTTCAGAAAAGAAGCTGTTTTAGAACACTACAAAATGGAAGGGTCTTCAAAATTCTTCAGGAGTGGCTTTGATAGAGCAATTTTCAAATTCAAAAACCAGCCTTGCTGAAAAGGGTAGATTTTTAATTGTACACATTAAAGTAGTGCCTGAGCTAAGTATGATAAAAACACACAGGGTGAGTTTATTATACTGGCAGAGATTGTGGCAGCCCTGGACAGCTCATGTGCCTCTGGAAGGATGAAGCTAAATGGACTTCTTGTCCTGCAGGTTGTTCAGGAAATTGAACTTACAAAGGATGGAGGTTAACTAGTTAGGCCTCTCAGGAAACAGGGAGAAATTTAAACTAAATCTTAACGAAGAGAAGTGGCAGCAGCCTCCACATCAAACTGCAAGCTGTGCTCAGTTCTTCCTACAAGACAGGACACCAGATTTTGGAAGGCTGGTTCTGGCAACCCCAATTCAGGATCTTCATTTCCCATGCAGGAGCTTTTATTTGAACTTTCCCTAATGCTTTGTATTTCCTTCACCAGCCAACTTCTAAGGAAGTTTGAATGCAGGAAACCTATTTTGGATTATCCCCTGGGGATGCTTCAGGACTCTGACAGACCTGTGGATTTTAAAAAACAGATTGAATTGCTGCTCTCTCCAGTCATTTCACACTCTGATTTTACATACTGCAGCTCCTGGGCCCTGCTATCTGCTTGCAGGTGATCGCAAGACAGCCACCCCTGCAGAATGGGAAACAGGACTCATGTCCTCACCTGACACCCACCTGAGTCAGGCCTTGGCTGTGTATTTGTGGTATTTGTGAATGAAATAGCAATCTTGGATTGTGTGAGTTCTGCTGATCACAAATGCATTTTAATGAACACCATTGCTGACACAGTGGCCAAATGCATGACTCCTGCATCTGCTGCAGTGCAATTCAGTTTAAGCACAGCTAGTAAACAACACCTTTTCTCCATCCTGCTGTCTCAAGTCACATATTTTACCAGAATAATTATGGGTTACTGGGTGATCTAGCTGGATACTGTGTTTCTGGCAGGTAGTGGTGACAAGTGTGACACTGAGCTAACTGCAAGAGTCTTTACTTGAAGGATTGACTTCTTATCACTATTTCCAATGCAGCCTGAATAATCACAGCTTGCTGAGCGCTCCTGAAAGGAACCATCCCAGGAGCCATTAGGGAGCTGATCCACCCAGACCACGTATGAGAGTTTGGAGATCAACAGCACCACGAATCTCTAACCTGAAACAGACACAGATCACGGGCTCAGTTTAAGTGAAGAAAGAGTGGTCTGGAAGTAATCTATGCCTGTAAAACTTATCAAAATGCCCCAGCATTTGTGCCAGCATGATCACAAATGTCTTCCTCAGCTCCATGAAATTACTCTTTGTCCTATCACTTACTCTTAATTAGGAACTGTAGTGATAGAACAGGGAGTACTGGGTACAAATGGAAAGAGAGGATATTAGATTAGACATTGGGAAGAAATTTTTTACTGTGAGGGTGATGAAACACTGCAACAGGTTGCCCGGGGAGGTTGTGGATACAACTCTGTTCCCACCAAGAACACTGCAGACTCTGGGTCTGCTGCTCTTCCCAAAGACCAAAAAAGTCTACTTTGTCAGGGGCTCTCAGCACGTGCAGACACTATGCAATACAAAGGAAGTCTACATGACTAAACACGTCTGATTCTCAAGCTCCTTTAAGTTAAATATCTTGTTTCTTCAGTGTATTGCATGTGAAATCTTACAGACGGGTGATGAAATCATAATGATTTTTGCATAATCCGGGTGTTCTTAGTGCCAAATAAATCTGCACAATAGCAGACTGGCCAAAATGCAAAGAGTTTCCTTTATCACATGATGGGGCAACAAGAAAATTTGGGGGAGTAAGTCCTTATTACTGTTGTTACTACTACTACTACCATCAATATTAATATTATCATTACAACAACAATTATTATTGTAATAACAACCATAACAAAACCAACAGTAAAACTTCAGAAAAGTTTTTTTTTTTTTCATGTTTCCTTTGAAAGGATCTTTTCCAGGAAAAAATGAACCAAAAAAGGAATTGTGTCTCAAAATCCATGAACAGGTTGAAAAAGGCTTCTTCTGATGATAATTCCACTGTAACTTTAACTCTTGCAGACTCAAGATACTTGCTATTTTATATAGTGCACAAAAATGCCAGGCATAGAAGTATGATACTTTGGAGACTTTATACCCTTTATACAGACTTTAACGAACTCACAGTTCCTTTCCTGTTGAAATGCAAACTAACACCAAATAATTCCCATAGGAATTACTTAAAATGTCTCACTGGAGCGGGAAATCCTAAGTGAGAAAATCTGTTACAAGAAAAATGCTGAATAAAATGCCACATTATTTTGTGTTCTCTGCTGTGCTCACGGGGGCAATGTGATTGTTCTCAGAGCCAGGTTGGTCATCCAGAACTCTGTGCATGGGTGAAACAGGAGCAGCACAGCTGAAATGCTGCTTAAGAGCCAGTGAGTTGCTGTGGAGCTCACATCTAGTTCCCTCATTCCCTATAGAATAAGGAGTGAATGGCTTTTGTCCCCAGAGAACTCAGATTTCCTCAGGAATGAAGCAGATCTCTTCATTAACAAGGAAAAATCTGGTAAAAATTCTGCCTGAGAACCTCTGTCCTCTGGGTTTTTAGCATATGTTCGCTTTGCATCAGGGATAGGGAGAAAGTAGTTCAAAGAGGCAAAGCGTCCTGGCGGAGATTTCAAGGAAGATCACTGCTGGAATGGGAATAACCACACACATTCCTGTAAGTTGTTCCAGACAAAGTCACCATCTCACAAATATTTTAAAGATTTAATAAGGTTTTTCAGAAGCCATCTGAATATTGAAAGTGAAAGAGATGCTGCTGCATATTTTATGAGATATTTTTCAACTGTAGTGATAAAATTTTAAATGCTATTTCATCTTTTTTTTTTTTCCCCTAGAACCACTGACAAAATAATTGTTTTACAGCATTCTTAGACTCAGGATCCATTTAATAATGTGGGGAAGTGAATACAAAATACAAGGGAAAGAGCAACTGAATACTGTTTGTTTCTCATTGAAAATTTCCCAGGAGGGCCATGCACAGAAGATTGGTTTTAACCCTTTATACTTTTGCATGTTAGCTCCAGTCAGAAATGAAAAAGTATATGTTTAAAACATATATATTAGAAAATATTATCTGAGCACACACTAAGATCTGCTATTTCTACAACTCCATTGTTTTGTTTTCATTCTTTAAAGACTGGAGAAGCTGAAATATTTTATCCAAGTGCTCCTACCTTCCTTGGTTGAAAATAAGATGATGAATACATCAAAATAGCAGCTCTTTTTTTTTTCCCCCAAGAGAAAAGCTAATACAGAATTTTGCTGAATACAGTCACCTCTAGTTAACTCATCTGTTTCTCTAACTCCATCAACAATTCCTGCTTAGGTCTCATCACCTCTTCCATTTCATTCTGCAAAATGACCTTCCACACTTCCTTTTTGATATCCCTCTCTTCTTACCTAAGCTCAAATTTGTTGTATTTATAGCAATTACATATTTTTATATATAAAAATTTGGATGAGATTGTTTTCTAGTGCTACATTTGCTTTTAATAGGTCTGTGCCATGTATTACCCTTTAATTTTTCTTCTAACATTTTCCATAACAATAGGAGAGATTCTAAGATGAGTTACTAAGTCAGGAGGCCGATCAGAAGTGCTCGTGGAAAGGACAGATTTATCGAGAATAGCAATGGGGTCTGCTTGAAATAGAAATACTGAAGGGCCCAATTTCTGTCTCAAAACCACTCAATCTTCATTGTATTGTAACGGATCATTAGGAAAACTGAGATGTTATGCTTTTAAAAATGAAAGAAGATGACTTGTATTGAGACAAAAGTGATGATGTCCTGGTTTTGACAGAAATAAATTATATTATTAACAGATCCGTGGGCTGTCTGCATTCAGCAGTCAGATGAATTGAGAGTGTGAGCTGCTTCTATAGCATATAGGTGTTTTTGAAAATATGGATGGCCAGAGTGAGAAAAACCAAACTGGTTTTCAGAGATCCGAAATAAATATTAGTACTGTGTAAACTACAATGCAGTGAAGTCAGCTGATACAGGAAACTCTTTCTTTCCATGTTGATTTCATTTTTGTAACACACAAATATGTTAATAACTGTATAGATCATCTAAATTAGTTTAATTGCAAGAAAATCGATTCCAAAATGATAACAAAGCAGAAAATGGAATTCTATTTTGCACATTTATTAGCCTGATAAAATGATTAGTCTTGCTTTTGAACTAAATCTGCTTACTTGTAGAGGTGTTTCTGAAGCAGAGGTTTAAGCACAGGTGGGTTATGATTACATATCCTATTTTATAACAATAACCATAACTGAAATTTCAGCTTCTCTGCGTGTACTATATTGCTAAGCTTAAGTAAAATTCAGTCCCTCTGTTGCCACCAAGTCCGTCTCTCGGAACTTAAACACACATGTAATAATTAAAATAAATCCAAAATCTATCACAAATATAAAATTATCCAACTTGCTGCTCCGAAGTACAAATCTGGCTCTGATAAACCATGTTTTAGCTAATGCTGACCTTGACCAAAGCAGTGCTTACACAGTCTCAAGGACTTTTCTGTTCCTCCCAGTGCCCTAAAAGTGACTAGGCACAAAACCTGAGTAGTGCTTGGCTGCCTGCTAGGGCTAAACCATGACAGTGAGCACTGATTCAGCTACCCTGAAATACAGGGGATGTTCCAGAGGGTTTGAAGCTGATGTCAAAATGTAGAGCATTAAAGGGATAAGTGGCTCATTATAGTCAATTTGATACAGTGCCAGTTAAAATAATGGAATGGTTTCATAACAAATTTAGGTAAAAATAATATAATTAATGTCGATCGATATGAACTTATGAACAACTGATCTCGTGTGACTCAGTTAGCTTGGTATCTTTTATTATGACTTATTTCATAGAAATAATTATGTCTGTTCCCTATACCAGGGCTTCTTCAGGGTTGTTTGACCTGGTTAGATCAAGGAATGTGAATAATACAAAATCAGTGTAGCACATATCAAGTGTTGCCCAAGTCAGATACACCAAACTTTAATTGTTTATGGAGAATTTATCTCCTGGGAAGCTCCAGTGAGTCTTGGAATGAGAAGTTTTTGAAAAAAATCTTAAAACATTATTGCTTTACTCTTTGGCAACTGAAAATTCCGCACATTCTTAGAAAAATAAAACAGGCAAGTCTGCAAGCAATTTCAGCCACTTCATAATCCAAGTCCATTAAAAAAATTCTTATCCATAAGTCCACTCTTTGGAATATTAAGATAATAGGTTGCATCTACAGAAGAAAGATTAAAGACTAAAATGCTGTCTAGATGCCAAGTTCCCTTGGGCAGCACCCCTTTAAAGGAGGAACACGGATGATCTGCTGAGTGCAAAACATTTTGGTTTTCTTCCCAGGCTGGCTGTGATGAGAGCTGACAGTGATGAGATTCTTTGTGGTGCTACCTGTGGACTTGGACCTTTCTGGTGAAGTAGTATGAGTACTATGCAGACAGTGGAGATTTGTGCTCCAATAACAGTTTCTGAAAACAGACTTCTTGGCTCTGTCTCATTAGTTTATCTGGCAGCAGGAGAAAGCATTTTGGCATCTCAGATTCTTATTTCAGCTTCAATAGAGTTAAAATGCACATGGATGGGTTTGAAGAACCCAAGCTACTTACTAGGGATACACCGATTTATGAGAAAGAAAATACTTCAGTAGCTGTGATTTATTTCCCATTTTGGATATTTGCATGTCTGGTGCAGAAATTAACTGGAGGTACTCATTAAACACTTTTATTTCATGAGAGCAGCAGTCTAGGGCTGTGTACCTGTATTTTTGGATCCAATGACTGCTTAGATATCCTTGTTTCTCTCTGCTGACTGTATGGGACCTCAGTAAAAATGAAGACATAAGCCTTGTAGATGGCAGAGTTGAACAAGACGAAGCCTACACTGGCTGGTGATTTCCTAGCAAGGCACAGCCAGCATCCAGGTACACTGAAGAGCCAAACTGGAAATCACTAAAGGCCCAGGCTGCCTGGTGTGCCAAAATATTCAGCTTCTTACAGAGTAGGATTGTAGCTGCTCAGGAAACAGCAACAGAAAGCAAAGAATAACTGAAGCATCTCTGGCAGGTAAGGGGAGGACCTGCTACAGCTCAAGAGCTCCTGGTGTGCTTAATTCTGAAAAGATGAGTGAGTACTTTCCTCTTCAGCAAGGTACTCAGGCACACATTTAGCGGTAACATCAGCGTGTGCCAATGCACTTTCAGGCAATTTGCATGATGCTGGGTAAGTGGCTTGATACTGTGCTAAATCATGGCCACAGGGCAAGAGACAATTCCCACTTTACATACCGTGCTGCTAATAGCTTTTCTGATCTCTGTGATGGAGTTCTGAGGGAACAAAACGCAATTAAATTAGGAAAAAAAATAATAACAAAGCACTTAGTGCTGCAGCATTATATCTTTGCATGATGGAATTCCTGTAAAAGGGCAGCTAATCAGTTTATTTACTTCCAGGAACAAAGATTTTTTCCTACCAAAACCAAAACTCAGCCCCACGAAACACTCAGGTACAATTTAATCTGGTCACTGTGTAGGAGTACACAAACAGCTCACAGCTGTACCAAAGAAGGCACTGCCACACTCACTTTGTAAATGATGCTATCATTATAAAAGAGATGTTATTAAAAGGGAAGAAGAGCAAGAGGAGCTAGTTAAATTGATGAGACTTTGTCCCTTGTCCTTTTACCCCGGGTTAACCATCCATCATAAGGTGAAGAAGATACACTGACCTTGCTGGAGCCCATGAGCAAATTGCCATTGATTGCAACAGTACCACATAGAGTTGTGGCATAAATTTGTATCTCATAAATACTTCTGGGCGAAAAATGACACAAGGATTATTGACAGACTGCCAGAGGCTAAGCAGAACTCTATCTTACTCCACTCAAATGCTAGTCTCTGTAATGTAAATGTTAGAAAGAGGGAGAATAGAGCTTAACTAACTGAAAAGGTACATCACTAAGTAAATTTTCCTATAAAGGATAACTTTTAACTAACTACGAAGGTATATTGCTATGTTGATTTTGTTATGAAGTTGTTATTTTTGGCCCTCTTAATATTGTCATTGGTATTACCACTGAAAATGCCATAAACATAAATCTGTAAGTAAGGTTGTAAAAGGAGTGCCTGAGCTAAACTAAGTGCCAGTAAGAAAATACAGTGAACACTATTAAAACCAGGCAAAGACAATGCAAATTAAACAAAGCCTCTACTCTATTCAAGATACACACCAGCGAGGATGTGTAAAATTATTAAAGCAAGCCTGATGATGTTCACTGAAATATAAAGCTGTGTGCGTTATTCCTGGTTCTTGCCTTAAATACCCAGTTTTAAATTATTTTCAGTACTGGATCAGTTTTTCCCTGCAAAGCTGTAAATCTGGGCAGCAGTCTCAGTACCTCCAGCAGCTCATCCTCCTGGGCAGCTGGGTCAGCTACCGGTCAGTGGAGCTTTTCTTATCTCCCCCTTCCCTGCAGTCTCCTGTGCCTGGGCCTGCTGCAGATACTGAGCAAAACATTGGCGTGTTGCCACTGCTGGGGAAAGGAAAACACACGTGGTAAACTACTGGGAGCTTAAATAAGTGCCAAAGCAAAATCCAGATTCAGGCATTTATTTTTCAAGGCTTTTCATTAGGCTTTATTTATGTGTTAACCATCCAGAAAATAAATCTTTGGAATAAGCAATCAATCATTTCCCTGCTGTACTCAGCCCAGATGGGGGAGGACATATGTTTGTTCTTCATTTCTCTTTGATCCAACTTGCTCTTTCCTTTAAAAGCCCACCTTAAAAAGACAAGTGGCAAGTCAGTGGTTGGACAATTTATGACTGTGCCTCTCATCTGTCACTGCTGCTAATTTTGTGTCACAGAGTCTTGTTAAAGTTTGACCAGCCTCTGTATAGGTAGTTTCATTATTAGTGAGAAACTTAAAATCAGGGTTCTCAGAAGGTGGTAGTGTTACTGCATCATGTGTTTATTGCCTAACATGATTTCAGGGGTTTTTTTGACAGTACTACCAATAATTTTCATGGTAAGGACATCTTGGTAATGGGTCTTCCTGTTAGAACTGCACAGATAGCACTGAGAGTGAAACAGGCTTTTGAGGGGTTTGGGAACTCTGCAGGGGAGCTGTTCTTTCTGTAGTCAATGTCACAGCAGAAAACTGCTCAAACGAAAACCTCTGGTGCTCTGTGCCTCAATGTCACCCCCTTCTACAGCGGCTTAAAGATTTTTCCAGCCTTAAAGAATCTTGTTTGGATACAGAAGACCTACATGATACTCAGTCCCATGCCTCGAATCAAAATTTGTGTTGGAAAGTTTATCTGGAGGTTAGGTGTTGTTTTGAAGTAGTTTTTAAGAGCTGGTCAGGGCCTGCAGTGCTGGGAACAATCTGGATGGAGCGGGATTAATGGGCTGAGCACAGGAGAGACGTTCAGTCACAATGTACCAAATATCATCATCTGAGCACTGGTTGTGCATAGAGTAATATTTCTGCACAGGTGATCTGGCTTTCAACTCTTGTAGATTTAATCTTCAATTCTAGTTTATATTTAAAATGTCAGCTGAATTTTATTGGTAGGCGGGAAACACTTAATCTTACTCTTTTATCACTGAGAGCACATTGCTGGTGATTTAGGGCTTAGTTAGCTTGTAAGAATTGCTTTATGTTGCTGAAGATTATTGGCCATATTCAGTCAGCCTAAATTCCACCTTAGCCTCTAAATCTAGTGCTTCTGACAGGCTGGATCTTGAAAGCTCTTAATTCAATGCCTTTCACACCGTGAATTACTTTGTCCACAGAAGTAGGTGAAATTTAGGCTTTCAGAATATTCCCCTTTCTTCTTTAAAACCAGAAAGAGAGAGAGAGAGAAGTGCTGTCTCTATAAATATATTTCTTGTAATCTGTGCCTCCGCCATGAATACTTGTGTCCATGTAGTGGTACAAAGAAATCATTTGCGGATCTTCAAAAGAAGCTTTTTCAAGAGGAGTGATAGGGCTATGACAGATGAAAGCAAAAGAAAAAAAGAAAAGGGTTTCTGTTCCAGACCTCTAGAGATTACCAAGAAAATATGATAGTTAGTTTCTTGGAGTATGGCGCAAAATGAGTTTCTGCTAATACAGCTCTTCTAAAGAAAAGTTTCTGGGAAACTGTGGTCCATCAGAGCTGATCAGCAATGCAGGGCTGGTTTGAAAGTCACTGCTTAGGGGAATTTGTATGCATGAAGCTACACTGAGTGGCTTTTACTGTGACAAGTCTCTCAGAGATGTTGTCCATTCCTGGAAACAGAAGTGGAATTTTACAGTGGTACCCAGGCACCTGAAAATGAAAAGACTTTGTTGGTGTTAGAAAGCATGGCTTATACACGATTTCAATTTCCTAGATCACTTGCATATCACTATATAAATTCAGTTACAACAAAATCTCTTTGCAGTACTGAAAAATCACACAGGAAGGCCCTTACTCCTAATTTTCTAAGATGTTTCATATGAGCTTGTGTTAGTAAAGAAGAGAGACTTTGTTGGAAGTTTTAAAAGAAAATTTTGGTTTGCATAGATAAGTCTGGAGAAAACACAAGAAGACAGGCTGCTAGATGTCGGATGAGGAGAAGCAGTAGGTGTCTGAGTCATCTTCCAGAGTTTGTCCTTACGTAACCTGAAAAATGCTTCTAGTTTTCTAAGAAAAGGGCTGTGAAGATGTCATTGCTCAGTTTGAGGAAGATATTTTAGATTCCAAACAAAATACTTTGTTACTTCCATGAAAAGGTCTGAAAAATGCAAAAAATATTTTCCTTAAAAATGGCATGTGATCCAGTTTTAAAATTAGATATACAATGGAAAAACGCCACTGAAGGGAAAAAAGGTCCCAAGCTTCATTACAGGAGCTCTTCCAGTGCTCTTTTCTCTCCTTAATCTCTTTCTCTAAGAAGTAGAAACCCTGAGAATATATGAACTGCCACATCAAATGGCAGTGTGGGTAGGTGAAATACACTGGGCTACTGTGTAGTAGACCCATGTTCAGAAATGACACTGAGGGCTCCACAACCTTTCTGGAAGAGCAAACTGTCTCAATCAGGGCACAGACAGTGGGACATGGACCTACTCTGAGTGCCTGGCCACCCTTCCACCTCCCTTCCATGACTCGGTTTAACTGCCGAGGGAAACCAGGTGGAACTGGAATTATGTAACTTCTTCGGGCTTCCTTCTTTCCCAGATATGTGGGAAGAATGGCAGCAAATGATTTTCCTCTTCATGGCAAAGAGTGCGGGGGAGCTTGTGCTAGAAGGGTCACTTCTGGCTAATCTCTTGTGGACCTTGGAGGGTGATAGAAAAGACAAGATTTTGTCTCAAGAACATACCAGAACACAGAGAAAACACACTTCAGCAGGTACTTGAACAGAAATAAGGATTTTCTGGTGTATGTTTCTTTCTTCTGCTTCTTTTCAGTGGCCAGATTACAGAACTTCATTTTCTGTTAGCTACAATCACTGTAAATGCCTAATTGAAAACCTGGCACTGTAGCAAACCTGAGGAATTGAGAAGACTGCACATTTCTTCCTTCTAAATCTAGTGAAGGGAGAAACAAACAGGCAAGGGCATAAATGTAAGAAATGTGGGGGAGCGTAAAACAAGTTTTAAATAAAAGTAGATTCTTATTTGCAAATCTGTGAAAGGGAAACAATTTGATGCAAGGGGTACCTTGGTGAGCGCAGCATGGTTTAAACCAAAATGAATTGGTAAAGAACTGAAGGCTTCCAGAGTTAAATACCACTTTTTTAGGGATTAAAACCTGTCCAATAAGCAGAAATAATGATGGGTTTGGAGCCTGGGAACCATGTCCATTGCCAAAGCACCGTGAATAGGACTTGTATGTAAAAGATATTTTTCATAGTCACTCTTTCCACTGGCAGTGAAATCCTTCCACTTTGAATTCCTGTTTGACAGTAGTCAGACAAATAATTCAGAACTCAACGTGTACAGTACTAAGGGATTTATTTAATGAGGAGATAGTGAAAGGAACTACCAGGGCTGTATCAGCTTAAATAGGTAAATTTTAGTGTACGCTTAAAACTGAGATGTGTACCAAATGATTTTTAATACCTCCTTCTCCCCAGGTATGAGTAATTTCAACCACAGTTTATCAGGAGCTCACTCTCTTTGCTGTGAATTGCACAGTGCAAAAGATAACATGTTATTCCCTCCTGCTGCCTTCTTGCAATTACCTTTACTAATTTGGGATCACTGAAGTAATACATTTCATGTGAATCACAGTTGTTTAATTGCTATACTGCAGTGGGATAAACCTACCCAAATGGAAACCTTTTCTTTGTTTTTTTCTGGACAGGCAAGGAAAGCAAAGACTTAAAATCCACTTTAGGTGGAGGGACGCTGTCCATTGATTCCAGTGTCTGTTGAAGTAAATAAAACCTTTGGAAGTTATGCACTCAATATGGGGGTTTTTGCAAACCTCACTAAGAATCTGCCTGCATCTCTAAATGCCAGATACTGTTAAAAAGTTGGTTGTCAGTTATCTGCCCAAGATAACACAGGAAAAACACAGGGTACCAAATCTCAGTTCTCTTGTATTTCAAGCTAGTGCTTTAAAAACCTCTTCTCCTTTAATATCTTCAGATTTCAGTACATGTGTACTGGTACAGACAGGCATTTAAGATATTTTTTTAAAAAAAATCTTGATGTAAGCAGTAGTTGACCATGAGGTACAATAAAGTTTTTTTGGTGATTAAAGCATCATGATATTATGTAATTTTTCAGGCACAGAACCTTTGCATCGCCTTGGTAACAGGTAGCTCTCAATTGCTTTTGGCCAATTAAATGACTTCTTAATTTTCAGTCGGTTTCCATTGTTCGGTTGAAAATACGATTTGAAATCAGCTTTGTGACTACACAGCTGAATGTGAAAGTGGTTGATATCACTTAAAATAAGTCTGCAAAAAACACTCTGTGGATGTGGTTGATTAAATAATTTGAGATGATTTCTCCTCTGGCTGTAACCAGAACAATATGAAATCTGTTGCTTGGTGGCGAGAAGGAAAGAGATGCTGCTGAATGTCCTGTAGAAATGCTTTATGTGCTATGCCTGGATGCAAGTTTGTTTGGGAACATACGAGGAGGGAGCCTGCTCAGGTTTTCTTTTTGGGTTTTAACAGTTAAACTAAATGCTTTAACTTCTAGATCAGCACAACGGTGAGGAAGAAGAAACAGCCAAAATGAGCTGTGTGCTCAGGTCTGGAGGTTAATGAACATAAATATATATATATATGTGCTCCATGTACCGGTGGAGGGCTGAGGAAATCGGCTGGGGAAGTTGAGGTCAGAAAGCAACCGCTATAAATTGATCTTGGGTAGCTGATTTAGTTCAGTTAGCTCCCCACTGCCACGCTCTTGTCAACAGAGTGCTGTAAGTCAATGCCAGCCTGCCCTTTTCCACCCACACCCATTTACTGTGAGGAAACGTGTGCAGCCCTTCATGGCGGGGTGTGGTGTGTAACCAGCCGCGGGTGGGAGAGCAGCAGGTGGACAGACCACGCGTGGGAATGCAGGACTGCACGCCGCCTGCTCTGGGGCTAAGGGGCGTAGAAGCTGCATTCTGGGGAAAACATCACTAGCACCATTCCGTTGAAAAAATTCCACAAAAGTAAGGGAAAAAAAAAAAAAAAAAAAGAAACGATGGTATTCTGTACAGCAGAGATGGAAAATCACAAACTTAATTCATGTTTACAACAAAATAAACGTCTAATACACTAGAGTTGTGTCCTAAAGTTGGAACACAGATCTATCTTCTTTGCCAACAAAAACACCTGAATGATTAATTAGTGATAAAAGGTAAAACAGAGCCAAGTCCGAGCTCTAAATGAGTAATTTCTCTTTGACCAAGGCTATAGATTTCACACTACAACTGTTTTGATTTGCATAGCTTTAGAAATTACACATATTCAAAATATTTTCCTGGAATTCAAAGACCTTTTCCATATTTGTTTTAAAACTAATTCCAGCTCTTCTCTGATAAAGTAATTAGGGAAAACTTAAATTTTATTAGATCTCTCTCAGATTAAATTATCCTAGCTCCTTGCTAAGATAATTACTTAGGTACTATATGTTGTATATTAAATAAATTAGCATTGCATCAGAGAATTTTTTTTTTCCCTGAAGTGTGGGTTTGGATATATTGTAACTATTTTACTGTGTAAAGAACAATAAAATATGCATTGTTTGGGTTTTTTATAATGTTTTGTGAGCTCAATTACTTGAAATGTTCATAAAATACAAAGAATTTATTGTAGTAAAGCTTCTACCTCTATTCACATGAGATCATATTTCCAAGCACAGAGACTTACCTTAATATCACCGATACGTCCTCAGCATTGGCCTTAGAGAGCTCTGCTGCTCTTTGTGATATAAAATTAATTGTCTTATATCCAGGTTACTTTCCTAACTTTTCTGTGTATGCTTAAAAATATTGATGGATACTTCTTTGTGCCCTCAAAGATATAGATATTAATAAGTATATTAGGAAGTTTAAATACTTTTTCTGCTGTGTATATTCGCGATTTCACTTTAGCTGTTCAATTTGGTATACTATAGGCTTCTAAAACCAATAAATAAAAGAAGGAATATTTTGGATAGCAAGTGCCTTAAAATAGGAAGGTATAATTTATTACCTAAATTAACTTAAAATAGGCAAACCCATAAAATGGCATTCACATTTTTGGTTTTTCAGTTTATACACTTTTGCTCACACCTCGGAAACATGTACATGCTGCTGTCCCAATCTGTCAAAGCCGTTAAGCACATATTTAACCTTCAGGGATGCTCTTTGATATCTATCTGTATGTATTAATAATTGACTGCACATGCTATAAGAGCCTAGACCACTTATAACCACCCTGCAATTTGCTTCATCTAATTTGTCCAGTTGTGTTCATGGTAACGAGTCTGCAAAGACTGCCTGAATGGACAAGACCTGCTGGAAAGGATTAAACCTCTAAGATGTGCCTTGGCAGGACTGGTGCCCTGTCATCAGCAATAGCATGAGACCCAGAGAGTGTAGCAGCTCAGAAGTGGCCCTTTGCTTTTCACAGATGAATTGGAAAAAATTCCAGACTCTCAGACCTTACACACTGATCTGTTTAGCATTCATTTACACGGTCATTGTAGACCTTTTGTTAGTCAGAGGTTGGTGTCTAGAAGGATTAATTTTGTATCGAAAGCGAACATTTGGTGGAGTCAAGTATTGTGTGCAGCTCTGCACTTTTACAAAGAGCAGACCTGGAATCTTCCTGCTCTGTTCAGACAAAACCAAAATCATTTACAAGCTTACACTTTCCAAGCCTTGCCAAAAGCTTGGTTCAAAAGCTTTTTCTCTTGTTATGAGTGCAGCTCATTCTTTCTTCTTGACCCTCTGCTTTCTCTGTTTGTTCTCACTCTGATGCATACAGGGAAATCTCTCAGGCAAACCCTTCATGGATGTCTTTTTTGGATTTTGGGTGTCATTGTGTCAGCTAATTAGAGTAGGTTCAGCCTTGTGTGAAAATTTTTATAATAGAAACAAAATGGATTTTAAAATGAGGAAAGTGAGCAGGAGGGTTAGGGGAAGTGAGGGTATGGTCTGACACCCACAACCATCCTACACTGATGCTTATTTGTCCTGCTTTAAACTGCCTCTCAAGCTACTTGGTTCTAGAGGAGAAATCTATTTTTCTCTTCATAATAACAGTCAGAAGTAAGACTGCCTGTTACCACTTTCAGTGCTGTTTATCTCAAGCTGTAAAGCTACCTCATATTCTATAAACACATTTCTTCATCATTGTTTTCTCTTTTGCACTCATCTCTGTTAATCAACTGCTCCTTATGTAACATAGACTGTAATGAAAATACATGACACAAACTGCTCCAAGCCACAGATCATGAACCTCTTGTCTTGCACGTTCCAGTCAAGAAGCATTTTGTTTAAATTATGTGCATTGTGTTCATTCTGCCTTCAATTAGAGTAACCAGGTAAGGTAATTGGGCACCTAGCAAATGTGGCAGCTGCAGGCAAATAATCATAGCTCCAGCACCTGCTCCCATGGCAACTGATGTGTTTACACTCACAAAAGTACACAATTCCTTCTACACAGTAGAGGAAAAAAAGGATTTAGAGCTACAAGGAAAGAGTTTACAAGGATAAATGTTTAAGCAAGTGGTTGGAAGAAACAGTGCTTGTTCTTTGGAGTGAAAACATACAGAGTGAAAATTACAATAAGGAGCTGTTATCAGACAACAATTAAGCATCATCTTCAACTCCTGGAGTCAGCGTGAAGAGGCAGCTCTCAGAGGCAGATCTCATTCCCTTTAGAACAAATTCTTCAAGAGAAAGGGAAGGCAGGTGGGATTCCAGAAGTTAGTGCTTCAGCACTGCT
The DNA here is from genome assembly GCA_013397175.1 of Platysteira castanea. NCBI lineage: Eukaryota > Metazoa > Chordata > Aves > Passeriformes > Platysteira > Platysteira castanea. The sequence goes on from VYXC01008043.1 coordinate 404,575, forward strand.
TCTGCAAGTATGACCCCAGTGCCACTGCAGAGGCATCATGTTTAGAGAATATTTTGCAATGACTACTACTTTAGAAGTTAAAAACTATTCCTTCAAAGATACCACGTAAAAAAATATCATTGCTACCAGCTTTGGCTGCGAATTCGTACATCTGCTGCATCTACTTGTGTGTTGCCAAGTGGCAGAGAGAGATGTGGGTGGAAGTTTAGGGCTTGAGCTATGTGCATACAGGGAAATTAAAAGACCTTTTACCTTTCCTTGCCTTTCTAACAACTCAGCATCCTCTGCTTCTCCTGCAGTAAATTCCAGGCAGCCAATACATAAGCACTATTTTTGCTTTCCTGCCCACACCTACTCTAAATTTAAATAGAAGAGAGACTTGACCATGCTGGGAATTTATACCAAAGGTGTGTTTGATCATGTGGGTGGTTTAGGAAAAACAACTATGAAACCAGCACAGATGAAATTGTAGGAAAACTGGTCAGGGATAGCAAAGTTGACCTTGCTTAAATTCTCATGTGGGCATAAGAGAGCCTTAAGCTCTAGAAATACATCTGTCATATTCTTTCAAAAGAGATGCTCTGAATGAGTGTCTCATAAATAAACATTGAGAAATGCCAGTCCTGTATTTCTTAGACTTCTCTTTTCATTCTCTGAGCTGCTTATCCTAATGAACACTTATTCCTCTGCAATGTGGCTCTTGGTTAACTCAGAACAAATTCCAGTCACTAGAGTAACATACCTGGAACAAATAATTTATAAGCACTTCCTCAAGCATGTAAGTCTGTACTGATGAAATAAGCAGTTAAAATACTTCTGACATTCTGTAATGAACTGTGAATCTGGAAAGAAGAAATTGTAACAGTGGAGCTGAAGTTGAATATGTCTGCTCCTCATTACCCCGAATTGTTCAAGCTTGCAGAATCACATAAATTATGGTTGGACCAAATTTGGCAGTTCTGAACCAGGACAGGTGACTCATTGTCTGTTTATGACTGCAGCTTACCCCAAAGTTATAAAAGAAGCAGAGCTGTTAGGATTGCAAAGTTCTGCATCCTTACCTGATAAAGGAGGAACAAATTGGACGTCCTCTCCATTTAGCTACCATTTAGTGGGAATCTGAGGGAAGATGTTAAAATGTCTTGCTTTAAGACTGTGATTTATGATTTAAGCAGTGAGAGCTGGTATTGCAGTGAGACCCCCTTTATTCATATGCAAATTCACTTATGTCAGTGGATCTGTGCTAGGGCATTGGTCTCTCCCTGCGGAGATTTCATTGCCAGATTGTGTTTTAAATGTTCTGATTTGTTTCCTCAGATGAAAAGTTCTGTTATGGTCAAACAGATGGAGCACTTCAATAGTATTAAGCACATCAGGATTTAGCTCTGCAGAAGTTACCCCTGACTCTGCCATAGGTGGTCTAGTTGATGTGGTGCATGTTTTTTTTTTCTCTGCCTCTTCTTCAGATTTTCCATGTATGAAATGTTGCTGATCTACTTAATATTGCCTAGGAATACTACAGGTGCTGCAAAAGTTTTTGATTCTTTTTTTTTTGGTCCAAATGATCTGTAATTTTGAGGTTATAATGATATTACCTAATTACTTTTAGATTTAATTTCTGCTGTCAAAGATGCTTGGCTGCAACCCTTTAGAAGAGCTGTGAGAGACTTGCCTTAGTGATTGTTCATAAAATATCAGTTACACAGAAGTGACATCAAATGAAAATGTTAGATGTGGTACCCCACGTAAAGGTAATAGAAGATATTAATATATATCTACCAAAAAACTTCATTGATGTTTTAATCACTTTCTGAAAGATTCTTTTGGTACAGTTTTTTCTTTAAAAAATCACTTTAAGCAGATACAGTCATTTCTGCTCACTTGAAATGCGCTATTTCAGTGCAGTCTCAGTGGGAATAGTGTCACTGCACAAAGATTTACAAAAGAGTTTTATGTTAATTAGGAGGACTGAATCTGATACCTTACTTAGGGAAAAATTTATAATGGGCTAATAAAAATTTCTTATTTTCCTTAATACATGAGGGACACCAGAGTAATATGAAAAAAGGCCCTACAAATTATAGACTAATTTGCTCCATCAAGATGTAAATATTTTGCAAAAGATATGACTTTAACAATTTCATTTTGGAACAGAAAAATTGTGGCAATTTTAAAAAGTCGTATTCTAAAGTTTTCTAGATAAAATTTGTATGTAATTTCTGTATAATTTTTATTTCAAAGAAAAGTATTCTAAAGCAAAGTAAAAACAAGTCAACAGTGAAAAATGTTGCTTGGCAATGTATTTTCTTGTTTTGAATTTTATTTTTCAAATTTCATGTGTAAATTATTAGTATGTCACTTTTTAAAGAGTTTCACTTGCGCCCAAATGACTTATGGCTTATTCTTCAATTTGTTGGCCACTTAAGGTAGTGTAATACAGGCTACAGAAATAAAGGATAGAAGAGCCATTTGGTTTTTGATATCCATTTGGAGATATTTTTTGCATAAGCTAGCAAAACCTGAAGTAAGTTTTTTTTAAGAAATCAATCCTATAACTAGTATGAGAAGGTGATCTTTTTGTGCCTGTATCTGAGGAGTACAGTCTCTGCCAGCACAGGGGTGCAAGCTATGGCTGAAGCATTCTGAACGCATGCTGAAGCTTCCACCAAATCAAATGAAACATGAAGCGGATCAGTGAAAAAAAATTTTGCTTTTTGCTCAGAACACTATTTCTTGAAATACACAGTGGATTTTTGTGAATTTTCAGAATGTCTTTTTTCATGATATGTACCATTTGTTAATCCATGTTGACACAGAATGCCAGTGTGGGAGAGGAACTCCAGAAGAAAAACCAAAAACATAAAACCACTAACACTTGCACTGTCTTTTCAGCTTTAGGAACCAACCTCCTCTCTTCCAGCCCCAGCTCAGTTACTCAAAGCATATTGGATCCAACAGGACATTTGTGGCATTCCGGCCTCAGATTAGCAATACAGACAAGCTCAAGTAATGCATACCTAATTATGTTATAATTGAATCAGACATCAATATCTTGTGCTGTCAGTGCTCAATGTAATCCCAGTCAACATAATTCTAATAATTTAAATGACAACAGTGAAGATACTATGAAAGCAATACAATTTCACAATTGACTCTGCTCAATGTTCTCACAAACAAATTTTCCCGGTGAATGGATCAAGGAAGAGACAGGAGCTCTGCCCTTGATCAGCACTTGGGTAAGGGTGTGCAAACCCCCTCTTGTCCCAAAGTGTTCAGGAAGGTGAAAGGATGGGTTTATTTAAGGTAAAGTTAAAGCAAAGAACAACAATACCAACCATTATTCTTTCCCCATCCCCCAGAAGCTGCAGTCCGAGCATTTATTTCTGCTTTTGTTAGATTCAAAGGTCTTATCAATAGTTTACTAATATTACTGTAGGCAGGTTAATGGGATCCAAGTTTAATTAAGGACTATATTTAATTTAGTTTGTTTATCATGACTTTAAAAAAAAAAAAACAAACCCCAAACAACCAAGAAAAGTAAATTAGCCACTCATCAAACATGTTCCTATTAAAAGTGGCATTTGCCCTACATCTGGAAAAGGCAAAGGACTTTGCAATACCGAGCTATGGCTTTCTGAGTTGCTGCTGGAAATGACCTTTCCAAAGCCTTGTATCTCTATTGCATCCTGAAATTTGCTTCTTTCTCTTACCTTTGAAAGGCTGTTCCCCCTCAGGATAAGTCAGGGTACATCTTTTCTATGGTCACAACCATGTGGGCCTATTTCTTAGCTCCCCTTTCGACCTTTTCCTGTGAGGTTACACTGGAACTCCGTACTGTAAGACCTCCAAAAGGCTCAGGAGACCAGAAATCAGTGGAAATTGTTTTTTAGAGAAATAGGGAGAGATGACCAAAGCATAGCAGCTGCATTTGGTTGTCTCCATCCCTGGTGAAGGGCCTTGGCAGTCCCATGGATATAGCTGGCTCTATACAGATATACAGATATACAGCTATATAGATATACAGATATACCCTCACAGGTATTCCCAGGGGACCTCCAGCTGCAACACCACCTCAGGACACTGCTAGTGAAGTCTTTTTGTCTATCATTCCACTGAGAAGTCCTATTCACAGTTCCATATACAGTATATCTAAGCTCATGGCTACCCTGTGCAGCTCAGTTAATATTTGGAATCTGCTTTCTGAGAGAAAGTCTGTAGGATGGAGTCACTGTCACTGCCATTTGCTGATGCACAGGGACCAGCAAGCGCAATTGAAGTTGATTGACCACCCAGGCACTGTGGTCTTTGTTTCACACCACATGATAGAAAGATTAAAAATAGGCTGAGATGGTGTCCAGAGCACAGAAAGGAAGAAACTTGGTTCTACAGAGGAGCTTAAAACCTTGGGAACATTTTGAAATTTTTATACTTTGAAGCATCAGAAGGCACAAGAAAGGCTGTTTCTATCTGAGCTTTTTTTTTTTTTTTTATTGTAACAGGAGCTAGTGTATTATTGGGAAAACATGAAGGTTTTGTCTTACAGGAATGTATCGTCTCAGCTGAGGATAAATTCAGAAAATGGAGCAATTTAATTTGCTGTCAAAGTGTCCTACATGAAAGATTATATACTTTTTTCACATTTGTAGAAGCAAATGTATTTTCCATATTTTGACAGTTGTTGGCAAAAAAAAAGTCTTAAGATTGTTGTTCTAGAAGTAATGTTAACATTATTTTATGAAATGTTTTGTTTGCAACCTAACATTTGGCAATCCACCAGGGCTGCAAAACTTTCTCTTCAGACAACATAGTCTGATGATAAAACTATTGGTAACTTTGATGCTCTGGCCAAAATTACACCCTCATTTGCTCCAGAAGGTAACCATGCTTTGATTTTTAGGGAAAGTGTTTTGATTTTCTGAGTAAATATTGCCATTGCAGTTACTTGCATATCATCATCCATACGAGCATAAAATTGAACTTATACAGCTGCACCTGCCTGGGGGAATAACAAGAATTTCCCAAAATTCTCTCTAGAGTTCTCTGGGTTATAAAGGTGAGACCTCTGAGGTGTCTCTAATTGTGAAGGTGGTTCAGAGTTCTGCAAATCACAAAATTTTATACTGTTGGACTGCTGCAAACCAGTTCACTGTGCCATCTATGCATGTGATTGTTTGGGGGTTCTCAGACCCCTCAGGGTCCCGGGGAATAAACAAATTAAGCTGTTCCCACAGGCACACCCCTAATATCCAGAGACTCCACTATCAAATCTTGTAACTGGAGCTCACTTCCAACCCTTGCCACAGAGTCACTGCTGGACTCCTGCCTTGGGGGGAAATTATCCAAAGCCTGTAATTTTCTTCAAGTGTGTGGTAACTCTTGCTGGCATTAGTGGGAGGTAGTAGAAAATACAACCACCTAAGATGACTATACTCATGTCACAGGGATAATTTACACTGTCAAGAGAAGGACTGCACCCTGCCCCAGGTCAGGCTGACTGGGTAAGAAAAGATCTCCCACAGCTTAACTGTTCTTTCAGTAAAGTGTTGCCCACTTGCTTAGTGCCAGCATTTCAGAGACAGTTCCAGACAAATGTAAATGTCCTGCAGGCAGGTGTTTATCTGAATTTTCATCTCTTCATCTGTATAACATGCTTTGAATCTCTCTGCAGGCTATTAACAGCCATGGGAATGTCACTTAAACTACAATAAATCGAAACTCTGTGGCTTAAGGAAATGGTTGTTAGTGCAGGGAAGGCAAGGACTGATCGGCTTTTGACACTGATCACCTTCCTTGTGGCTAAAAACAATCCCTAAAAGGAATGGCACATGGATGTGGGAAGTATAAGAGCCTGTCTTTCCTTTGCTTCTACTGTAACTCCTGAAAATATGAGGAAAATTATTGACCAGTCACCACGAGTTTTCTTATTGTTAGAGAGGTAAAAACTACACTTAAATGTGCTATTGTTAAAAATGCTGTTGCTGGTGTGATGAATAAGATGGGGCACAAAAAGGGTCATTTGTCATCGACTGAGTGTGGAGGCTCTTGCAGACTTGCTTTTCCCAGCTTAGAAAGACAGTCGTGGCTCTAACTTGCTCATATTAAGCACAGCTACTTTCCTGTCGGTCCTTTGGCTTTTATTATCCATAAAAGTTCTAACAGTTCTTGCTTGCCTTTTATTTTGACAGACTGCATTGCTTGGATACTAATACTGTATTTCTTTTGAATTTAATCCACCAAAATGGAACAAAGCTGTTTTCTTGAGTACAATTTCTTTCTTAAACCAAGGACATTTGGCCTTTACGACAAGCTGTATAGGTTACAAACATTTCAGAGATTGTAACTTTGTTATGGGGAAGGGATATAAAACAGTCAGGTTTGAAATATTTACAGCTGAAGGGAGTGCAGAATGGGTAATCAGCTTTCTACCAGAATTGGATATAAGATCAAATTATAGAGATGTTAATAGGAACCTTTATGGTGCTAGAAAATTTCCTGCCACTTTCTGAGACTGGACTTTGCTTTCCTTCATGGCAGACTTCTTCCATCTTTGTGTTCTTTCACATTTCCGAAGTGTAAATGACTTGCGGATGGCCCAACAAATTCTAAGGTAAATTACATCCAGTGCTGCACTGAGGCATGTTACTCAATGCTTTCTATCCATCACCTTTCAATTTATAGCAGCTTTATCCATCCATTTGAGGGCTGAAGCCTTCTGTTCTTGGCATGTTTCTTAGAGGTTTTCTGGAGAGACTGATCAAAACCCAATTTGTTTACTTTTAAGAATGAAATATAGAAGTAGATTGTTTTTTTCCAATTATTTTGAACAGCAGTGGTTCTTCAAATATTAGGGTAAGAAAGGTGCAGTTCAACAAGGTCAAGCTGGAGCAGTTTCCTTCATCCTCACTATGCAAATCCATTCAAAGCTGTTGATAATCACCTGTTGATAGTCTTTGGAAATGCAGAGAGATAACACAACTGCATTTTATATATTTCTTCATCTTGCTTAGTTTATTGAACCATCTTTAAATTCTTGCATCTGAGCAAAATGAATTTTCCTTTTACAGGTGCTCTTTTTCCTTGTCATAACAATTTTTACCATAAGGAAAGAGAAGTGTTTGGAAAGCAAGGAGGAAATGCAACATTCTCAATTGTGAATGTAACATTTCTAAATGTGATATTTAAATTAAGTCAAAATTTTGCAGAATAAGTGTACTTATCCTTACACTCATAGCTGAAGTTCAGGTTGAAATATATTATTTGCTCAAATTCTTTTGGAAACTAAATATACAGATGAGCTGAACTGCACTGAACAAGATCTTGAAAATATAGATATCAGTTCTCCATGATAAGCAAAATTTACAGTTTTTGAAATAATCTATCATTATTATTGCTGTTAATGAAACACCAAGATTTCATCAAGTCTTCAAAGTAGTCATTTAATATAATATTGTACAGCATTTCATTATTACAAAACTGTTCAGACCTTCTGAGGAAGATGGAAAACATAGTTTTTCCTTTATTTTGTTTTGATTTTAAAAAATTAATTAATTAATGAATCAAGTTAAATTCAACATGGACAAAAATGTCACCTTGACCAACAAAATCCATTTAATATCTTTGTCCCTTCTATGTGTTCTACCTATCTGGCATTGATTTATAAGAAGAGCTTGCAGAGAGCTGTTGCTAGGGGACAGAGCTTTTGTAGGTCCCCATTAAAGCAATATTCCTGAAGAAGAAAAGTAATTTACATGTTTCAAGTGCTGCCTACCCAAAAAAAAAAAAAAAAAAAAAAAAAAAAAAAAAAAAAATCAGCCTCAAATAAGTATAAAAGAGAACAAGCATAATCTGTGTGAGTAAAAACCCTTGTGCCAGAGACAAATAAAAGACCACAGGTCACACACTCTGATTTAGATGCTACTCCTTTGCAACCTGGCAGACAACCTCAGTGATTTTTTATTTTATTAAATTCCTTCCAATTTATACCTCATAACCAATTAGAATGAATTTTACCTACCACATACATTCACTACTTCCATTTAACAGTATAACTTTGTTGTTAACCCACTGCCAGTCTCCAGGGTAAAAGCCATAGGAGGGCAGAAAACTGTCAAGACCACGTTTCTTGTTCCCCAAGTAGTCAAATGCTTTCTGAATTGTTGCCCTGGAGGAGAGTCTGCCCTACTGGGAAGAAGCACCCTTGTGATAGGACTGTGTTTTTATAGCTTTTTATGTCCAGCTCTTTAGTTCCTCTTTGTTTTAGTTTATTTTTTTTTTAACTGCTCCATGCATATAAATGTATCTGAAAACTTTCTTTTATGTAGCTTTTAAATAGCTTATAGTTTAAACAGAAAATGTGCATAGCTGACCACGAAAACTCCTCAAATTTTCTTCCCTCCCTGTTTCTAAAAGCTTATTTTTGCAGGACTTAGAGTTTCCTTCCTTCCTTCCTTCCTTCCTTCCTTCCTTCCTTCTTCCTTCATTTCCTTGATGAGACTGCTTTTCCATGAATATTGCTCAGAATCCATGGCTTTTGCCAGAATTAGCACTGCACTGAGAACAACCTTTTCTCCTGCCTGGATGACCACCAAATTGATGTGAAAATGCTCACCCTTGATGGGATGAATGCATACGATCACATAAATCATTCCCTGTTTTCTTAAGTGGCTTGAGCAAGTATGTGACCAGCATGATTCTTCCTTTCTTACTTTGGTATATAATCAAGAAAGATTAGATTAAACCAGCTCTGGAAACTCTATTTTCAGCTAATGGTGGGATAAAGCAATGCTAGTGACTCTAGGCAGCTCAATGTGGCATTCAAACCCCAGAATAATAAAACACTATTGGCAGAGGCTGTAATGAAGTCTGCATTCCATAATACATAACAAAATCTGTCTCAGCAAAGGTTTTTGTAGAAAGAAAGTGAAATATATCAGGGATTATTTGTTGTGTGATATCGAAAGAATAGGTGGAGGTCCCAGATGGCTTCATGATCCTGTTTTCTCAGGCTGCCTCGCTATGCACACACACAGTGCCCTTCCCACACCATCTTAACTGCATGGCAAAACCAAAAGATAAAAGTGGGAAAGGGATTTCTAGTGAAGCCTACAAAGTAAACCTTTAGCAGAGCTAAAATTTGGACCTTCCTACATCTTGGTTCGACTGAAGATTGAATGTGCACAGCTAATTATTGCTAATTTACTTTTGATGTGCCATCTGACTGCACTATGCAGACTTTTGGGACATTTTTTCCCCCAAAGGGTCATCTTTGTAACACCTTTGTGCATTTAAGTAACTTACAGAAATGAAAAGAAAAGTAAAAATGAAATGAGTTCGGGCAAACAGTGTACAGACATCAGTTAAAGAATTAATGTTCCCTTTCAGAATGAGCTGAGCATGACACTACATTTCTCTGCTAAGACATGGCGAGCGTGATACTGTACGTTGTGTGTGTCTGCTGCCATTTGCCACCAGTAGCTTTCAATGTCTAACACAAATCTTTTCATGTCACTTTCAGAAACAGTTTGCAGGAAGACCAGTCCAGTATGACCCCATATTGTCAATTTATGGATCAGCAGCTTTAGACGTTTACAGTCTTAGCGGAGGGAAGCAGCGAGCTTTTTCCAAGAATTGCATTTTGGGAAAGGGGAGGAGTGAGGGTTTCTCCCATTCTCCCACTGCAAAACAAACGCAAAACTATTCATCTGAACCAGTAGCAGCACTTCTAGATTCTACAGATACCACTATTTCTATTTCAAACTGAAACTAAATGATAAGATAGAAGTTCGTGTCTGACACCAGTGTGGCACCCACCTTCCTTCCCCAAATGCCCAAAGACCCCCTGACCCTTCACAACCTGAGGCCATAAAGTGGTGCCCACCGAGGCAGCAGGAAGGTGTCGGGGCTGATTGCTGTGACCAGGGCACTCCAGCAAGAGCCAGAGTGCCACTGCTATGGAAAAATACTTGTGGAGGTGAAGAAAATGGGAGCTGGAGAGGCAAGGGGATAAGAACACAAACTCCAAAATCACTGTTAAAGTTGTCAGAGCCCATACAGCAGGTGCACAATAGCTTAAAAGAATGGAACAAATAAAATCTATGCACTGGGGTGCCAGTTTGTATTTCCATCGTTTCCCCCACAGCGTGCCCTGCAGCCTGCCTTGCTCCATGAGGCTCTGAGGACATGGAGAAGCAGAGGCTTTGCAAATATCTGCCCAAAATAAAGAGGTTAGTCACAAAGTTTTTACCAGTTCCTGCCTGTTTATCAGAAGTGGGATAGCCATGTTCATGGAGCTGCACAAATAAGCATTTCTTGCCAGCTGGGTAGGGAAATGCCTGCTATTTAAACTAGTAAATCCAAGCTGTTTCATAAATAAGAAGGAATACAGTGGAATTACACAAGTATAAGGATAAAATAAGAAAACTTAAAACTATATGAGTTCCAAGTAGCAAGGGACATGGCAAGCAATACAATTTTCAGTGAATACATTAAAAATAAGGAAAAGGGGAAGAGATTGAACAAAATGTTCTACAGAGAAAAAGAATAATGTTCTTCCATCAGAGAAAACAGAAATTAATTATTTTCTTTACTCTTCACGGAAAAGGTAAATTGTGCTGGATGCTTTAACATACTCATTTTAACAAATTGCTTGGAATTCAGGCAGGAGTAGAGAAGAGAACAGTTCAGGGAATATTTATGTAAAATTGTTACATTAAAATTCTCAGGATTTGATGAAATTCATCCTAAGAAATGAGCCAAAGTAATCTCTGAATGATTAGTGATTATCTCCTGGACGCTGCAGACAGGAAAGGTCCTAGAAAACTAAGAAAAACAAAACCTTTCATAACTTTTTTTTAAGAGGACCAAGGAATTATAAACCAAGCAGTCTAATTTAAGTTCCTGGAAACAATATGAAACTAATTATTGAAATAAATTTAAGTATCTACAAAATATAAGGGTTGTAACATCAGCCAACAAGGAACCGCCAAGAAAGGATCATATTAAATTTTTCTGATTACCTTTTTTGAGAATGGTGGCAGCCTACTGTAGAAAGGAAAAAGCAGTAGATGTAGAGGTAAATTAACTCTGATAGTGTTCTTAGACATTTTTTCCACATAAGAATGTTATAAGTTGAAGAAATATGGCATGCATGGATTTGCCTTTGGGTAGCTATAAAAGTATTTAAAACTTCATAATTTGTGAAACCACATCAAACATGGAGTACATGCTGACTAAATCTCCTTAAGAACTGACATTTGGTCAAATTCTACTTGGTATCTTCATGAAAATCTGAATAGTAGAATGGAGACTGTACCTTTTAATTTATGGCTTGTGCAAAGATGAAAAGAGTTTTAAGTATCTTGGGGAAAATGCTAAAAATGCTTGTGATGGTTTGGAGAGTTGCTCAGAAACTGGGAAGGTTGCAGCCAAATATTAATGAACTAAAGTTCTCCTGTGCCTAAGAAAAAAAGGAAATTTGAAAAGAAATTTGAAACGGGATAATTTTCCTTGAAGAAAGGAAATAGTACAGGAAAAAGATATAGTTGGAAAGTATTTTTAATTTTAGATTCACAAGGCAGCAGTTTGTATAGAAACCATCTAGTTACACTCCTCACCAAGGAGAAACCTTGGAATGTGTATGATCTCTGTTTGGGAACTGCATTTCTAAGGCAAAGAAAAGTAAAGAGAATCCAGCAGTGTGAATAGTGGATTTAGAAAGCACACCCTAGGAGGGACCTGGCTGACTGACAGGTGGTAGAGGGTGACTTGATCATACATACTTGCAGTATCAACAATCACCAAATGTTTTCCATGGACTGAAGAAATCAATTTATCTTTCGTCACAGATGATTTTGGATGCAAAAGCTTAGGAAACTTGGGAGGATGATGAAGCATAAGACTGGATAACCTGAAGGTACAGAGAATTTGCTTTTACGAGAAATGTTTAAGATCAGGGTACAGTACAAATTATGAAGGGTGTTCAAGGCCTGTATGATCTTGGTTTTGGTGGAGACATTACTTTAAATGATTCCTGAGGTACACTTTGAGTTTAGCAACCACAAAACAACGTCTGAAAAGAAGTTAGAGAGGATTCATTGCTACTCATCTGATAGAACAAGTGCTGAAGGAGAGAAAAAATATCAATCTGAGGACAAGAATATGAGCTTTTGAGGTGTGGACTAACACTGATTATGAAAGAGCACAATAATCTCTTTAATGTTAAACACGTCTACTTTCAGAGCCTATTGGTTCTTGCCATTTCCTGTCATGTAATTATTGTGCAATCTTTAACTGTTACACAACTAGAGGATATTATGCTTTTATCTTGATTTTATAAAAGCAAGAATATTTTGAGTATTCCATTAGCAAGCTCTGAAGACAATCCATTTTTGACTTCTTTTACAATTTTCCACATTAAATTCTCATATGGCAATTTTCTGACATTTGGAATAACTACATTAATTTGTAGGAGTGAAAATTCAGGTTCAGAGTGGTGGGATGATGGAGAAGAAGGGGTAAGACAATTTACCCTATATTTGAATGCCAGCTCACAAGCTACAGTTTTGTCTGGTCACAAACAAAACCCAGTAATGAGCTGAATTATTTCAATTTATGTGATTGAATAATCTTTGGCTGTCAAGTTATATGCTTTGTGAAAGCCTGAATGTGAATTGTCAAATTGTCCATTCAGGAAGAAAAAAGCCTTTTACTTACAATGGGCTAATGATTGTTTGACAATTTAATTTTACAGGACTTCTGAAGAGGAAATGGGATATGTAGGCAAGTCTGCTTATCCACGCTGAAGTTTACTGTTTTGAGCTGAATCTGAAGACAAAGTATATTGCATACAGAACAGATTTCTCACTCCACACATTCTAAACAGCTTGTTGGATGGATACAGAAGAGGGGACACTGTTAAAATTTGGCCTGAAGCAAAACTGATTAGAGTTTTGCTCCTTTACTTGACACTGGACTCTACAAAGCTTTGGACCTATCTTGTCAGTTTTGGTTCCTTTTAAAAACACACGGCTTTTATTTGCTATAACCTTATTCATGCTTTGTCCGCGTAGATTTTCAATTAGTTGGCTGGCATCCCTCATTTCACCTGTATGGTGTCTCATTTTAAAACCAAGGTTTTAAAACCTGGTCCAGACTTTCTGTGGCCAGAACCTTATGTGTTTCTCTTGGGCATCCAAAGAGTGAGATGCATCTTCCAGACCCCCAGGATAGCTCAGGAGATGGCAATACAAGAGATAAGGAAGAGCTCTGGGGATCAGCATGACTAAAAAAGTTTGACCTTAAACAGTAGGGCTGAGGAAATGAAAATATCTAGAAAATTATTCATCAATCATTTCAAAGCTTCTCTAGCTTGTTTGCTTAACTGATAGACTTGTGAAGTGTCAATTTTAAAGGAAGCTTTTTTTACAATAGGATACATCACATATTAGGAGTCTCTGAGCTCAGATCAACTCAGTTCATGAAGGCAGCAAAACAACTATCAGACACTAAATTCTCCTTTATGCTGACTTGAACTAGATTTAAACCAGTGACCTAGAGAGGACGGTGTTGCTAAGGTGCTGTTAGTTTCCCTTTCAGTGATTTTCCTTCTTCACAAAGATCGAGGAGCTGAAAGAGTTTGAAATCAAACATTTAACTCAAATATCCTTAGGCACAAACATATTCTGTTGTCTTTGAAATGAATACAGTCTTCCTTTGCTTTACAGTTTGAACATAGAAACACAGTGAACATTAGCTTTTTTCTGAAACACAGTATTTTTTGATCATAAGGGACAGTGCAGAGCCTAAGTCTGTTTCTGTTAAAAACAGGCACATCTCCTTATGTCTTGTTAGCACTGATAACTTCCAGGTGGCACTACTGACTCTCACAGTCTGGCTGGCTGTGTCTGGGAACGCACAGCACAAGCTGGAGAAAATGTCTATTAGCACCTGTGGTGCAGCTGGGACAGGTGCTGAGAACATCAGGGAAAAGGATCAGTTCTGCACTGCATTCCTTTGCTTGAGATTCATGTTTTACCATAGAGTTTTACATCACATCCAGGTGCTCTAATGTGTTCTCAAAACATGAAAGCCCTTTTTAAATTAGTTTGGATAACATGCATAGTAATAGTGTAATAAAAATTCAAAAATGCTAAATGCTACTACATGATCTGAAAAGCCAGGTTCTTTGTTTTAACTGTTCAATTAGACTGCTTCTTCAAATAAAATAATCCTGAAGAAGAGGGTTATTTTTACTGACTGAAAAGTCAAATTTTCTAGACAATGGCATCAGAGAATTCCATTGTATTCTCTCTGGGCTTCTTCACGAGATAGATTAGATTAATATTTGTATTGCCTTTGTCGTCATACAGTCCTTACTGAGTACAGCCATACTGTAGATGTTATTAACATTAGAAAAAAGACTCATTCTTCCCTTAGAAACAGAAAGAGAATTGAGCTTCATAGAATTTATGGAAGTTATTTATATTTTCGGGCTGCATATCAGCATTCTCCAGTCTTTGTGCATGTTTGTCTCCAGATGTGCTTTCTAAAATGTGTAACAGGACTGCACTTCTTTGGATGACTTTTTACTTGTACTGTCCCTTAGAAACAGTTCCCCAGTTTTCATAGGTTCTCAGAAGGGTTGAGGTTGAAGAGGCCCCCAGAGGTCCATCTTCCCCAAATCCCTGCTTGAACAGAGCCACCTAGAGCAGGTAGCACAAGATCAGAGCCAGGTGGCTTTTGAGTATCTCCAGGCAGAGGGACTCACAATCTCCCTGGGCAACCTCCCTTCCTTTGTGTCATTAGCAAATTTGCTGAGGGTGTGCTCTGTCCCATAATCCAGAACATTAATGAAGATATTAAACGGACTGTATTTATTAATAAAACCAACAAACCTGTTTTCTTCCTAATCAAACTGTAGCTGGGCAAGCAAAATGTATGGATTCTCATGTTAGAAGGGTGCTGCTATAAGTCTGCTAGGAAAAACAGTGATAATTTTGTGTATTTCTTTTTAGGATTCATGAGACAGAATGCTGGAGCAGAGAAGACAATTTGCTTTTAATTGAAACCTCCTTTCTCCCAAACCAATTTTGAGTCTTGTTTGGAATCACACAGAAGTTTGTTGCTCTACACAAAAAAGGGAATCTTGGGAATCAGACGTGTTCTAAAATAAAGCTAATTATGCAACACATTTTAATGAGTTCCTTTTGATGAATAATTGGTGCCTCTTGGGCTAGATGGTAGGCATTTTGTCTTGAGCTAGACCTTGTTCATGGGTTTCATGAATAGTATTTAGTTGCCATTTTTTCCCCCCTGGAAATTCCTAGATCTAGCCTTTGTATAATCACAAAAGAACCAAGTCAGAATAAGAATTGGTAGTTAGATAGCTCTTCCTCCCACTTCTGTAGATCTGCCCTATAAATCGTAGTTCAGATAAATATAGTCTAGACTAAAATATAGTCCTGTAGTCTAGGACTCATCCAAATTGGATTATCCATGGCTAAGTGTCATGGGTATTTTTGCTGTTAACTGTTATAATCAAGAATATAATTGGCTATACTTAAGTCTTTCTTACCTTTTTTGAATAAAAAAATCCTTTATCCTACTAGCTCTGATGATTTTAGAATGGATCTGTTTTCTTCCAGTAAAAATTGTGAAACTTGAGTATGCTGTATTGAAACAAATAGACAGAAAATAGACAAAGTTTAAGGAACAAATATTTTTTCCCTTTTCTCCTTCTACTGGCAGCTCCAAGCTGAGAATCAAATGTTGGTTCCTAAAAAAAGCTGAAAAGTTTCCTCAATTTTTTTTCAACAGGACAAAAAGAGACTCTGTCCAACATGCAAATTCGTGTTCAGATAACTACATAAATATGTTCAAATCCCTCCTCGTGGTTAGACAATTTCATTGAAGTGGTCCTCCTGTCATCCAATATTTCACTTTATGACATGAAAAGCATTTAAAGCAAAATACAGAAAATAAGAAACACCACTGTAAAAGCAAAGTGTATTTTTCCCCCATTAATTTAGTTCCCCAAGATCAAACCTTCTACATTGTATCAGAATTCTGTTTTAAAATCTTTTAAAGATACTTTTTTGACAGTTTCTAATTAAAAACCAGTTTTTGGCTTTGTTTCTTTTGGTTAGCTTCTTGGAAAAAAACAGTTTCTAAACTATATGAATTTATGTGGATTTTTTCTTCCTTTTTTTTCCCCCCCTACTAAACAGAATGAAATCAGTAAAAAGAGTGATTCCCTCTAAATTAATGTGATTTATTAGTTTTTGGTTCTTGAGTAGTCTGGTGAAACAAAGATAGTTTGATAACCTAGTAGCATTTGTAGTAGCATTTGTAGTAGCATTTTGTGACATCAGCTAGTCCAACAGTTCTGAATTTAGAATGTTAAATCAAGTGGTTTGAATCTGTCAGCATAAATGATTGAACTTGTGACTGCAATCTAACAGCAATAGTGCAGAATAAGCAAGTCATGATATATTGTCAAAATAATGGATAAGTTGTACAAACAAATTGGTAAAAATTAATATTTTGCAACCTTGATTAAAGGATTTGCCTTCCATTTAACTGATTCATCTCCTCATCAATTTTCTTCCAGTGTTATTCCGACTTGATTAATGAAAATATTTATGTCTGAAGTCCCAACTGTAAACAATCCAAACTCATATTAGGGTGGGAAAACTGTTTTTTACCAAAGGGATTTAGATATCAGCATCATTTAAACTGCTTAGGGATTTTTTAAAGTGAACTTCACCTATTAGCCCTCTGCATTATGAGGTAATTTAACACATGTATGTGGCTCAAGGGGGCAGATTTGGCAGTAAGCAATATTAAGTCTGTTATTAAAGAAGGTAGTGGGCAAGATAATCAGCAAGGTTAAACTGATATACTACAACTTTTCACTAAAATATATTTTCAAGATTGAGAACAATGTGGACAGTCGCTCTTTGTAAACACAAACGTCCTCTTTCTTACCCCAGTGCAAGCAGAGTAAGAAAATGATCAAAAGAACCTCAGTCAAAAAGAAAAATGTGGACACAATGAAAAGAGTATGTGATTTTCCAGAGCAAGGGCTAGAAATATGTGGCTGACCAGGAAATGTAGTTTGATAGTCAATTACTTGCTCTTATAAAAACAAAAGGATAACAAGAACATATGTACAGTTCAGAAATGAAACTTATGAATTGTAGTTTGATTAGACCAAACTACCTGGGTGATTTAACGAGGTCACATAAAGGGCTTCCTAGAATTATTGGCTCTTCCTTCTGTGATACAGGGAAAAAAGAAAGATATTCTTGATAAAAGTCTTTCTTGAAAAGTTCCTACAGTACCCTCATTATTTCCAGACGCAGTCTTAGACTCTCTCCCTTGCTGCCCTTCCTCTTGTACTTCAGCATGAGCAATTCTGGTGTAGCTGTGTTCTTTGAATGATAAGAGAAATCCACTAAGTCAAAAATCAGTGTGCTTCACAGTTTGATCAATATCATATGATTTGCAATTGTAAAGTTCATGACATTTTAAAATATTTTCTGCAGCATTTTGTCATAGCAGTATATAAAATACATTCAAAAGTGTTTGCTGAAGTATGTCTACCTGAGAAAACGTTCAGCATTCCACTGTTAAGTACTCTTTTGTTTTTTGGACATAACATAGTACAGCATGAACTTGTAAATATCCACCAAGAGACTTAATTACCAAAGGAAATAGAAGATAAATCTGAAACCGCAACTCAGGAAATAGAAAGGATCTCTGCAGTCTGCAGTAATGGCCGTGGAAACAAGCTTTCTCTTCCTATTAAATAAGAGACTCATGAAACTCACCAGATCTGCTCCCTAATAAGCAGCCCCATCTTGGACTAGAAGCCATTGAGAACTAAGAGCCTCGGTAGAAACAAGAGTGGATAAGGCTGCACCATTGACAGTTCTTTTGGTAATGCTGCAAAACTAATGGTGCAAAACCATATCAACAAACCTTGGACTCAGCACCACCAACCATACCTTACTAGTCAGCCTTTACAGCACCCCTGGATTGCTCAGAGCACAGCTGGTTACTGCTTGCCAGTAGCAGCTCTATGTGATAAACTCTTGCTTGTAACTCATTTTTGATTAACAAAAACAGACTTATAAGGAAATGAAGTAAGTTATTAACTAAAATAACACTTGAATAGTACCCTGCCACTACAGCTAAGATGATCTATGTGCAGGTATCCATACGAACAGTTTTTTCTATTCAAAACTGTGCTGCCGTGGTTGGTCATCCCGTGTCTGGGGTGTGTTGTGTCTGCTTGTACCAATTCAGTGAGACAGGGAATTGTGCCACAAGAGGTGTAACACACTTGCATCACATCACAGAGCAACTGGTTGGGGTCTCCTCACTCTGCTGCTTTGCAGAGAGGTAAGCACCTCTTCTTCCTGCTCTGTCTGGCACCTGTCTGGCAATAGATAACACTGCCAAAGCTCCTGCTCTGTAGCTTCACAACTGACTGACAGAGCAGAAGCCCTCTGGACTTAGGGGCTTCTCCACGAGCCTGTGCTAACAACTGGCACAGAGCAGCTGTGGAGTGATTTTCCAGCAGGGAGTGATATGTAGATCATATCAAAAGTCAAAAGAAGACTCGTGGAGTTGGAAAAGTCAGTCAAAGGGAATTTGGGAATTCAGCTTGTTTCCCAGAACTTGAGGTGGGTCTGATGGGTTGATGATGCCCAACCCATCACACCCCACAGGAAGGTGCACAGTTCAGCAGGATCCATTGGAGTATCCATTGGAGAGCTGTGCAGTATTACTAGGTAAAATGCTTAATGCGGGGAGAAAATTTCTATTTTGTGAAAATAATAACAGTTTGCAGTAGGATACAGTCAGTCTATAGAGACAAAGAATCATGAATTATTAAATCTGCAATGAATAGTTCATCCAAACACAGTAAAAAGTAAATCTCCTCTGTAAGCAAGACCCCTCAACCTCTCTTTTCCTGTCTGACAAAATAAAAGTTGGGTATATTGAAGGTCTTCTAGCATTTACCATAATAATCTATCTGGTAGCAAACATTTGGAAAACTCTTAGTATGTGACATGTTATGAGTTTTATCTGTGTACTTTGTTTCATAAGTTGTTTTGTCACAAAGGTTTTGAAGCACATAGCTGATCTATCAACTCCAAACGGCTGCTGGCTACTAGGAATGTAAAATTCTGCTTGTGTATTAAAATTTTTATTTCCTACTCAGAAGTTTGCTTCATCATTTATGCTACTGTAATGGCTATTTAGCATCTGGCTCTTGTGTGAGTTAATGATACAAAAAATGGCTGTTGACATTTAAGTAGCCATAATATGCACTTATTACCAAGCAGAGAGACAGAAATGTTTGTGTTTGTTAATTATATGGAGCTTCCTTGTCAATTTTTAAATAATTAATCTCCCCTTAGAAAGGTCCTATAATATTTCTTATTTTATACCCCATTTGTGAGCAGTGTGGCTGAGTTGTGATATTGAGTGTCTTGGAGTATCAAGAGCACCATCACATTCCTGAAACCTTTTATTAAAAATTTTTAGGTGTTTTGGCAAATTATCTCAATCTACCATACTGGGGCAAAAAAGACTTTAATGATCATCTCCATCCCTCCAGGCCTGGATCTTTTACAGATTTACTAAACAAGCCTGATAAGCCCCATGTTTACTGCTGTTGAATTGGTAGATTAACCGTGTTATCACCGTAATAATATGAGATTGTGAGAAGATGCCTCCACTCTTGTGCTTCTTACCCATTCCCCACCAACAGAAAATTCAAGCAAGACCACTTTAATGAACAGAGTTATTTGAATAAAAAGGTAATAATTTTCCTCTAAAATGATTGTTACTCAGCTAACCAAAAATTGACAAACCTTAAGGGTGTGAGCCTCCAGTTATTTTGAAGATGATACCAAGACTTAGAACACGTCAAGCTTGAAGAAGAGCAGTGCTGTGACTTTTCAGCTGCAGATGGCCCTCATCTTCGAATGCAAACTAAATATTTGCATATCCAAATATTAATTTTACAGGTGTATTCTTTCTAGGAGTGATGAAGCAAGAAGTGATGAGACATACTTTAAAATAATAATGCACTTAAGCAGACAGCTTGACATTGGACTGAGTGCAGAAGCACTTGCTTTTCCTGGAGCCTCAAATCCATAATTTATTATTTAATCAGATACACTCAAACATTGAAAAGGAGATTGACTTTTAATATTATCATGCCTTTAAAATACTTTTCATTACAAAAGAGTCTACTGTCAGGGAATGCAGAAATTTTTCTCCTCTACTAATCCTAGCAGTTCTCCTTCTTCCTCCTTATCTGTCTAGTCCATTTTGAAAGTGACAGGTAACCAAATTATTGCATGCTTTTGAACTAAATTCCTCTACATCACTCCATAAACTTCTGTACTCCATGCATCAATCTCCCTCTACTTGCCTTTATTGCCTCCTCTGATGCCAGAACTTTTGCTTGTTTAACATCTCCACTTTCTCACTGAGCTGTCCCTCTCATTCTCTTTTGGGACACTCATTTTCCCCACAGCAGATTTGTCTCCAAATTCAATATAGCTCTTAGAAAAGTGGTTCAGTCAGGATTTTTCCTGTGCAATGCTCTCACTCTCTGCATCCAGACCCGCCTGTGTGTCTTCACTCTCCAAATCCCATCATAATGTACTCCTTTTCCATTCTCTATAGTTAATGGAAATTATTTGAGGTTTCTCTAGCTTTAAATTTTAATAGGAAGTGAAGACTGTGCTGAAGACTGAGCAGGCACAGGAGTTTTGTTTTACCCCAGAGGTTCAAGAACCACAGTCCACTACTTCTTTGGTCAGAAATTAGAGAGAAGGGTGAGCCTAGATAGTTTTTCACTGTTTTTCTTCCCCTATTTATTTTTTCAATGTTTGCATCTGTCACAAAAAAATCTACTCTGTGATGCCATGAAAACACTATGAAATTTCAGAATGGATTAGCTGCAACATCCAGCGTTTATCATGGTACAAAGAAATGCCAGACAGTTGAATGTGAAACATTACCTCAGTCAGCCAAAAGGATGGACATTGCTTTGTCCTCTGGAAGCTTTCCATTAAGGTCATCTGTCTTTGGCTAGGCTGACTCTAGGGGAATATTAAAAGCATACTTTATGTCTGCAAAGACTGATTGCTATGTATGTAGATGACATACGTATTGGTGAAAAATCCAGAGTCACCTTTCCCATAACATTTATGGTTCTGCTAAATTAATATAAGTTAATTTCAAGAGATATGATGAATGATAACAAATTCCAAGTCATGTGTTGATAAAGGTTGCATCCAGTCTGACCCACGTTTGCTAAAACTATAATTCAAATGAAGGTTTCAAATTTGCTTTATACTATTTATAAAATAAATTAGGGGCTAGATGATTAGTGCAAGGTAAATAAGGCTTAAAGATTTAGCAGGTTTATAAATTCTAAATCTTAGCTGGGGGAGTTTCTGTAGGTTATTAAAATGACATCTGCTTATTTAATTAAATACCTGTCAGTAGTGAGTGCTTCACAGTTAGCTTTGTGTGTACTCTATCCATAGAGACCACTTCTTTTTTTTTTGAAATATATGAATTAGAAGAAGAAACATTAAAAATGTTCAAGCCTGTTGTTTCCTCTAAGAGTTACAACACAACCCTATGACTATCAATTTTTTTCTGTTTCTCTGTTAATGATGCATTACTGAGCATAGCAATATGTGGTCAAGGGGTGTTAGAACAATTTCATTGTAGTAACTGTAGTAACTGTAGAAAAATAAATGCAGTACTAATAAGATAAAAACAACTTCATTAAATGGCAGATTTTGTTTGCAACAGATGAAAGAATCAAAGAACAAACAAGCCACACACCAGGTTAACTGAACTATTAAGGATTACAGGTTCAACACCTTTTTTTTTATTTTTGTCTTGAATGCAGGTCTTTTTGTCATGGGCATTTTTCTCAACTTTGCCTGGGTCTTCCATAATAAAACCATGTACAAAAATCAATTCCTGTATGCACTTTCTCTAGAACCATAGCATCTACTTCCCCATGCCTTGTCACACGTCAAAAGATTCTAAAGTTTATTCAGGCTTTTCACAACTTGGTTAAATTTGTGCATTTTATTAAACATTTGGTACAGAAAAGTTAAAAAGTACCAACAGCTAAACAATATTAAGCAGCAAAGTGATGTTAAAATATTAACAATCTTCATTGGGTTATATTAATTTTTAGTGATGTGTTTGGCTAAAATATTTGCTTCATAATAGGATTTTTAGTCTTTATCAGAGTGCTCCCAAAATTGACCACTTGTTCTAGCAAAAAAAAAATCCCCAAACAAACCATAAATATATTCTTGTGGTTTAGTTATATCCAGTCACTCTCATGATAAATCCTTTCTAGGGATTTCTGTTCAATGTTAGACAATATGTGTTGCCTTTAAGGCATCTTTAATGACCCAAACACTTTTACTTATTTGAATTACATTGGAGCAGGATACTTAACATGGAAGATGAGCTCTTCAGTATAAGCATTCTCCTAAAATTTTTCATGAAGTTTTACAAATTCTAATAAAAGCTCTCAGCTGATAGTCAGCTGACACATGGAAACCTAGCAAATGATTCTTAGCAAGTTTTGTGACAGAAAAGAGAAAGCTGGATTGACTCTTTCTTGGAGTGGTCTCATTTACAGCTGTTTCCAAAATAGTAATATTTCAGTACTCTATTTTACACAGAACTTAATATACTGAAAACACAGACATCTGGTTGATTACTTTTTTCAAGGGCATCAGTGGGTTTAATCATATGTGACCTGTTGAGAACAAGAAATCCATAACAGCATCTTGAGTTACCAGATACTGATGGGGTATCACATATTTTGTGAAGTCATTGTGTGAGGTACACAAGATGTTCTTCAGGTGGGTGGTGCAGCTGCTTTGAGGCACAGTCTGTTAAAAGAGAGCAGCTGCCTGAGACAGCTGAGGATCATCCAGTATTGGAAACCTGTCTGATATGTAGGATTTTTCTGCATCAATTTTATAACCGTGACTACTTAAACAATAGCAAATTTTCACTTGAATCAATACAGCACTATGTCCAGAGAACATAATCCATATATTTGATTTGTTTAACTTCAAAATAAGTGTTTTTCTAGCAGCTGAACATCTGTTGGCATGTAACCTTGTTACCTGTCCTTCATGGCTGAGAAGTTAATAGCCAGATGCAAAGCTTTTTCTATTGCTTTTCCTCATTTCAGAAGATCAGGCTGACAGTACCAATGGGTGAGAAATTGATTTACCTGCTCCGTTTCTAGTGCATTTATCACTAAGTCTAACCACTAAAATATAGGTTGTGTCTCAATATTTTGAAGAACTAAGCACTATATAAGGAACAATTTCTACCAAAAATCTCTCTTCTGGCTATATACAAGGCAAGTTCTAAGGAGGAGATACAAATTTGATATCCTTTTGCTAACAGCTATTAAATAATTACAAAGCCTCCCTTTCAGAATTTTTACTAGTGGAGTGTCCATTTGCATTTGGGTTTTGAAGCCCATTTGTAATTTTTTATTCATCATTCAGGCTGATCCAGTGGCTCAGCAACATGTTACAATACTCCTAGTTGATGGTTGTTTTTATAGCACTTGGAAAAGGAGAGAACAAAAATAACTTTGTTCGCTAGTACTGTTTTTATTTATTCCAGCTTCTTGTTTGTATATGTATCTTTGCCATTGATAATTTAAGACCCAATTTGCTTTGAGCAATCTGGTCTAGTGGAAGTTGTTCCTGCCTGGGGAGTCAGACCAGATGACCTTTAAAGGTCCCTTCCCACACAAAGCATTCTATGATTCTATGATAAGAGCACTCAGCTTGGGGGCTTCTCCTATTTTGCTTAGTTAGAAAGAAAATAAGTTTCTGAATTTCAAATTGATTACCAGAAGTTAAACAGGGAAGTTGAAGGGAAAATAAGAACTTGGAAGCATTAAATTAAAAGGCAACGTATTGCAAGGTGATATAAAAATCACTCAGCGGATGAGATGTTTGATCAAGAGTGTACAATGGAGATAACAATATAATCTTGGAGAGACAGTGCTTCCAGTCTGTGATCTGTTATTTATAAGGAGAAAACATGGTCAGTGTGCAGTCTTCAGTTTCCTAGTAGAAACTACAGTTTCTTTGTTACACAATAAGGACTAAATTGGATGTTTTCTTCAAGCTGTGAACAGGGAACAATATGTGGCTTCTCTGTTCCAAGAATAAACCCAGGAACTCGACTGTGTTTTGAGGTTCTTACTTTTTTCTGTTTTCTTTTTTCTGTTCTTTTTTTTTTTTTTAAAGTGTTCAGAGACTGCTTTAGTTTCACATCTTGTAGAAAAGAGAGTGTTTCTTTCTGTGGTATAGTGAATGAGGCTGAAAGCAGATGTGCTATTGCTTCTGTAATTCTAAATCCTCTAGAGTGGATGTAATCCTGCCCTGAAGGTGTATCTGTGCATCCAGCTTCTCCAAGCTGGATAGGGATACAAAGGATAAAAGGATCCTCACAGGCCTTTCAGAGTGAGACAAATCATTATAATTGGGAGAAGCACTTTTTATACAAAAGGCATTTTTTTCTCCTAAAAATAATTTGTATTGTATTAGTTACAAGTATCGTGACATCTCAAAGAGTATTTTAAACTTATATTAAGCTTTATTTTATCTCTTCCTATTAGAAACTGCAAGCTGGCCAGTTCAGATATCATTGCCAGGTATAACTCCTGTCCAGATTTGTTTTTTTCCTTATCTTAAAGATGCAGAAAACAAACTTCAACAAAGACCTCAATGTCTGTTTTCAGACTGACTGTCCTTGAGCATCAAGGCAACAATACTGGAAGAATTTTATAGGGAGTTTGGTAAGGCAGATGCTTCTGGGGTGCAAAATTATATGTCATATAAGAGAAGATAATCTGAAAGGAAAATCAGATAATTATTAGTGCAAGTTAAAAAGCAGAAAATTTGAAATTTAAGTGCAAACACTTCTCTCGAACAAATACAAAGAAAACGTCTCTGTGAAGAAATTTTAGATATCTTACCAGAGAATGTCTCACTTTCCAAAAGTTTATCCTTCCAGTTAGTTTCAATATGTTGTGACCTATACAAAGAAAACAGCAAGAAAGAATAATTTTGTCACTTTTGACATCCAGTTATTACAAGAAAAAGCAGAAGAAGTCCATCTCTGCTTCCACGTAACTACAGAAAAGAATCAGGACAACTAAGCTTGCATTAGGCTAGGGTTTGAAAGCATAAAAGAAGCTGATATGAGTTAAACAGTTATGATGTATTTAGACTAAAAAATGTTAAAGCTTTCACTTTAATTTCTGTTATAGTTGGAGGTATTTACATGCAGCAGTTTCCGTCCCTGCCTTTTTCTAGAGAAATGGAATATTAAAAAACATGTGCATACTTTAATGTTAGATTGAAGATGAAGAAGTAAAGGATGGGAAATTTGATATTAAAATCCTTTCCCTTAAAATGACCTTAATGCATCCATTAGATCTTGTAGCAAGTGTAACCCTCCATTTAACATTAAATGAAATTTTTGTTGTGTACATAGTTTCTTTGCTTACCACCACACTAAATTCTAGGTTTCATTTCTTCTACCTTTCCCTCATCTGTCTAAAATCAGCATATACTTTTCAAGTCTCTCTCATCCTTCACAATTCTTTCATTTGATTTAGCTGAATTTCCCTTCTCTTATTTATTAAATTACGTCTACCTTTTTTTCCCAGTGATTTCCTTCTTCTGCTTCAGCTCAATATATCAGGACAGTCTTTTTTCTAGGCAAAGGAAAAAACCTTAATGAAGGAGTGCTGGAATATTATATGGCCAGTAGCTCTGCTAACTTTTTGCTTTTGGGGAACTGGAGTTGGAAGAAATGGTACAGAACAGGGGTATAAATATCTGTATAAAATTTAAGTACAAGGAAGGTACAAATAGCATGGCAAAGGCAATTCTGAGGGCATGTCATAATTATAAGCTTATTAAAGTGACTTAGCTTTGAGTCCAAGGCCATTGTTTCAGGCACTGCCATTGGAAGAAAGGCATGTTCCCAGTCTTAGAACATCCCTTGAAAACACTTTCTTTATTTTTGGTTTACCAACTGCAGGGGCAAGTCACAAGAGAAACTTACAAAGACTGAGCTGAGATTTAAAAAATAATACCCAAATTGCCTCTAACTAGGACTGCCAAAGGAAATAACAGTTGTTACTGCCTAGTAAGTGAAAGCTCCCTGCTGGAAAGGTGCAGAAAGGCTACCAGCTGGTACCTGGACCTGAATTTTGTTGCAACAGCCAGAGAGGAAGGCAGTACTCCAAGGGACATTTATTATAGCAAAATTCAATCATGGGGTAAAGGAAAGATCACAGGTTTTTGTGTTTTTCCAGATGCATATCTGGAATAGTTTAAAGAGCTGGAGATAAGAGGAGCAAGCAGGAAAAGGAATCCATCTTGTGTTTTAACAGACTAAAAATCAATGTCTTCTAAAAAGCAGAAATTCAATACTATGAAAAAGGTACAGCAGATAATCAACACAACCTGTAAGGACTGAGCACTGCTAGATGAATAAGGGCATCGGGTTGGCAGATGCGGTGTTGAGTCTTTGATCACAGGAATTAAAGGTGTGCAGGAGTCAGTGTAATCGACAACTAAAGCATCTCTTCAGAAATAGTTTTGAAAGCTCCTTTGGATCCTCTCAATGCAGATGCAGAAGGCGTGTTATGATCTCAGTTATCAGCAGCCCTACATCAGAACAAGAAGAAACAATGATGAACTCAGAGAGAGAATGCAAGAGTCTTCATCGTTTCTGAAGAGGTAGATTAGGAATTCGAGAATGCTCATAATTATACCTGCATTAATATGCTGTAGCAACACTATCCTCTTTAAAAAGAAAGTGTTTGTATTTTGGTTGTTTTGTTGCTGTTGTTTGGGGGCTTTTTGTTTCTTTGTTTTGTGGGGAGTTTTTGTGGTTTTTTGTTTGGTTGGTTTTTTTGGGGGGGGTGGGTTGGTGTTTTTTGTTGTTGTTGTTTTGGGGTGGTTTTTTTTGGTTTTTGAGAGGGTTTTTTTGTGGGGAAATTATGCCAACAGTATATTTTGGATTTGTAATAGGCCTGGGTGTCCTCTTTTTGCTAAATAAGATGGTAAGAGAAAGTCCTATTTATTGAGTTTAGAATCTAAATAGATGTGTGAATGAAGCGATGACAAGATTATTATCTTTCTTTAGCAGGTGGTACAAACTGATCAACTGGCTAGTCCACAATTAACAGGCAGTCTGTGGCAGAGCTTTACCAGACATTGCTTTTCCTGAGCATCAAAACAGTGAGTTTGTAAAGAAACTTCAGGCAAACATGGCTAGTCTGTGTAGGAGAACAATCTGGTGGGAAAAGAAAATTCATGCACATAATAACAGAAAATACTGGATAGAAAATATGTTTACGTTTTCTTTTCAGAATTTGCTTAACTGGGGAATACCATACCTAAACCATGACGTGGAACAACCCCAACAATCAGCCCTTGATCAAATGCAGAGATTGAGCACACCTTGTACTCACAGAGGAACATTCAGACTTGGTTCAGGGTGGTCCCTGACAGTCTGCCTGGGAAGAAGTATTGCACCCTTGTGCTTTTCAGTGCTGAGAATTGCAAAAGTAATGATAAATGCAAATATGTTTATTGGGATGAAAGGGCTTAAATGCACAGGGCTTAACTGCAATGGGTTTTGACCTCCCAATGGCAAGAGGGAAAGAAGAAACAAAAGAAACCCATAAGAACGAAATCTGGAGAAGATATCAGACAGTTGTGAACTGTACTCAGAGGGGAAGATAGAACAACATGAAAGAGACTCAGATTTTAGAATACAAAGAAATAAAATTGTGGAAGATCTATCCTAAATGAGATGGCAAGGGAAGAGTTAATGAAAGAACAACAGGAAGAAATAGAAAACTGTCTGCAGAAAAGATCATGAAGGTGATTGTGGTGGCCACTTTGAGACCTTTTATAAATGTGGCATGACAAGAAGACAGGGTCTGTTTATGCAGGAGCACATCATGTGGGAGAAAACACATTGCCTGTCTCTGCAAGTTTGTTGGGAATTCAAGCTGAACTAGTATCACTGTCAGCACTTCAAAGATGTATGTAGTCAGAGAAAAAAGAACAAAAACTATTAACTTGATGTCGGGATGGATAACCAAGCAGTTGGAACCTTGATTGGTTAAGTGACTATCAGGATTCTTATTTCATTATAATGTTTCAGAGATATTGTGAAGGCTGAAACCCTCAACAAACAGGAGGAATTGCATAGAATGGTACCAGTGATGTAAAGGAAAGGGAAAATTATAGGTTGTGTTCAGACTGAGTTTCCAACTGGAAGATGTTAGGCCAAGCAATGGTTTCTCAGAGCAGAGGAATTAAAAAATAAAAAATTGTAAATAGACTCAATGGAATGAATTCTGGTTTTATGGAGGGGAACTCAATTTTTACTTTTATTTAATGCATAACATCCTCCTTCTGAATATTATCTCTTGTCCCACAACACATTCAAAATCAATTCAAGTCTTCCCAGTTTGCTTGAAACAGTCCTGCATCTGCAAGTTGAAGTCTGGCAACAGCTGTTTTGTAGAAAGACAGCTTTCTGCAATTTCAGTCAGTCATCTGTATCTGTGATTTTTTGCATCTTCAGTTGGTGGTCAGCTTTCTGTCACATTTGTGATTATTTTTCTAATCCCTGACTGTGCAAACCCAGAAAACTCTCTCTAGTTTTCTAAGGCTTCTGGTGATACAGTTAGGCTTCGCTCAAGAAAAACTTAAATCTTCTGTAGAGTTACAGCTCTCTAACAGAAGTTGCCAATTGTCTGAATGCAGATATATTTGACTGAAATCTGTTTGGATCAGCCCCACTTTTAGAATTCATGAGTTCCTGCAGTATATTTCTCTAGACATCAGATCTGTATTTTACTCTCTCCATACCGGTCCTGTTTCTGTTCTGTTGGCAGGATTCTAAGAGTGGCTGACTCTCAGACTAAATTAGCTCCCCTACAACAGTGATTTTGGGAACGAAGGAAGCACTCTATATTTTTATCAAATTAATGATTCTTGATGCAATAATTTAATGTTCAACTCAGAAAGTGAAACACAAGCTGTCCACTCAGATAAGCTCCTCATGCCAGGTATATTGACCAGTTAATTATGTCAGTCATTACCAGCACCATGTGAGTTCAGTAAACCATTTTGTTTGCCATTACTGCAGATTTTTCCACAGCCAGGTGCAAAATGCTGAGGTTTATGACTGAGATTTTGTTAACCAGGCCGTTTGCTGATATTTTGCTGCAGAGTACAGTTTAAGCAAGGATGCAGCAGTTCAAGATGTCATTGACTGCTGAGAGATCTACAGATTCAGGATCGTAGAACATGTACTCATCCAACAGTTCCTGCTAGAGTCCATACACTCTGCTAAACATCTGCCATAACACAATCTGCCAGCATATAAAAGTAAGCTATTGCTTCTTCAGGGTATGGAAAATGCATGGAGTCTCTTACCACAAGTGTAGAAAGCGGCATATTTTAAATGATTGAGAATGTTACTTGTGAAACTTTACAAATGAAGAAACATTTTTGCTGTGTGACCTATAACCATATATTGCCCTTTTGTAGAATGAGGAAAGGCTGCTTTGTGATGCACTAAGTAGTTAATCACTGCTTCCAATTGATCTTCACAACATTTCTTTAATGCCTTGAATCTCAGATCTTCCTTCTCCATGCTCTGCATGCCAAGGCAGTGATTTATAAAAAAATACAGCTTGTTTGAGTGCGAAGTCAATAGAAGATCACTCTCTAACTGCCCTACTATGGCAGTACAGAATACCAGATTTAATTCCTTAGCATAAACTGCTGCTAGAAAAATCCAGTGCTGCTTGTAATGCCAGCCACAACGCAGTTTGCGTTAGAGATATGAGCATTGATCTTTCAGAAGATTTGCTGTCTGCCCTTGTTTTAACTTTATGTGTGCTCTGCTCTGCTAGACTCAGAAATTCAGGGCCAACTAAAATATTTCTTTCCCACTGTTACCTGTGGAATGAAAAAAACAGGACTCAGAGAAAGCTTGGATGCCTGCTTTACAGCAGCCATTCTGGGCCACTTGACTACAGGACTGATTAGTAGGGCACAAAAATGAGCAAATAAGAAGCTGTCCTCTTCATCCCCATGTTTCTGTTGTTCAGAGCACTGAAGGGGAGAGCACAGAGCTCTGCATGGGAGAAAAAATCCAAAATGATTCATGTGCATTTTCTTGCTTCAGTGATGCCACCTGAAGAACTAATATTGCTTCCTTATTCATTTGGATACTGTCTTCTATCAAGATAATCTCTTCACAGTTTACTTTTTACAACACTGCTTGTCGTGGTTTGACAC
>VYXC01008045.1:0-58848 GCA_013397175.1 Platysteira castanea
GCCTGGGGATGGGCTGGGTCTCCGTTAGCCTGCGTGGCTCCCAGAGGGACGCGACTCCACAGGTGAGGCTCCCGTGGTGATGGCACTGGACAAGCAGTGAGTGGGCACTTGGATGGGGGGACCAGGACCCTGGACAGGGTCGCAGTGACCAGCTGGATTGGGGCAGCGGAGTTGGAAGCAGGCAATGCAGGCAAGGCAAGATGATGATCAGGGGCACAGGATGGCAGGATGAGTGTGAGGGCAAACCAGTGAGGGCAGGAGAGCCAGAAGACAGGCTGGGCCAGGGCAGAGGAGGGAGCAAGCAGGAGCAGTGAACAGTAGTTGGTTTTTACATCCCTCAGCCCCTCCCAAAGCCTGACCGCTAACTGGGAACCATCGGTCCCGTCCAACCTCTCTTTGCCATCCATTGATGGAGACCTTTTTGTGACCTGATTGGAGAAGCCCCTCCACAGCAGAGGCACTACTGACTGCCTCATGGGAGGTGTTGCCAGGCGAAGTCCCCCCAGAGACAAGGCTTCTTCTAGTTGCCTCCTGCACCTCTCCTCCACATGCCTCTGACAACCATTGTTGAGGCATAACAAAACTGAGCTGGCTCCTCACACCACAACACACCAGCACGTTTCCTTAGCTGAATTAGTGGACAGAATATTTCTGTCAAAGTTTCCTTACTAGAGGGTGTCATTAACTTACTCAAAGAAAGGAAGCATCATTTACCTTGAAAAAACAAAGGACCAGTTACTTGACTGGTCGAGGAGTAAGCATCATGGATTATTTCATAGATGCACACACACACCCCCTGCATATTTCACTTTCAGTAAATATGAACTGTTTGCTAAATATACAGCCTTACAGTATAAATAGTCCTTGAAATAGCTGTAAGAGCATGCAAGCCCACAGCAACTTAATTACCTTGCCCAAAATTCAAGCAACAAAAAGAACAAGGGAAGAGAACAAATCACATTGCCTATATGCATCTTGATGAAATACACCTAAAACTAGTACAGGCACTGCACAGGCTGGGAGTTGCAGTTTTCCATGCACCAGCTGGGAATCGAACCCAGGTCACAAGAATGGGAACCTTGCATGATACCACTACACCACTGGTGCATCCCTGCAGTCTCCAGATAATCAAGTGATCAATTATTCAGTGTCGTTTCACTCTAATCCACTCCCAGGGATCTATTAACAAGAACCTCAGTTACCCTGCCTTGGACTCAGGTCACAATAAGGGCTATGGAGGAAAAAGGATTTTCTACCAGAAAAAATTTACCTGAAGAACATAACATATATCCTTAAATACTGACAAAAGGTCACTGGACAATTAACTACTCACTTTTCGTAGGGAAGTTTTGAAAGAGTCAACATGGAAAACCCTAAAAAAGTCTTCTGTTTGTTTCTTAAAATGTGTACAAATAGAGCCAATGTTCTTTTGGGGAAAGCAATGACTAAATGGCTTCACAGATTCCTTCCAAAACCGTCTATGGTTATAAAAAGACTTAAATTTCAAAACAGTAAAGCCAAGATAGTAATTCATCTCAAGAGTGCAGAGTAATCAGATGTGTACTGAAGCTGGAAAGAAATGAAAGGAACCAAACAATAATTGTTCCATTCTGACTTCCTGTACCTTTCATGTGGAGCAAAATTGTTTTGATGCATATATGGCTACCCATGACTCTGGAGGTTAAAGCACTTTAAGCATGGATGCAAGAAGAACATAAATATTCCAGACAGAAAAGCAAGTGGACTGCAGCTGAAAGAAGTTCTTTGGTGCAATGTGTTCCATGCTCCACTTCACATACAGGCGTCGAAACTTTCATCACAGCTTCTGCAGCTTACTCAGGAACTCTGTCCCCGTCTGAGAAGCATACTAAGTGTTTAATTTTTCTTCTCCCAAGATTTCGTGCATTTAGCAACTGTACCTAGCATGAGGACCTGAGATTTCCTGATCTAATAGTAAGATATCTTCAGCTTTCATGGGAATTGAGTTAATATCAGGTCAAATGCACTGCTTTTCCTCAGCTTCTCTCATCCAAGATGTCTACTGACACAAAGGAAGACATTAGTGGCAGACCAAAGAATTTAAAGGTTTCTGAGCAGAACCAAATATCCTGCCTCTCTCATAGCACTTAATGGCAACCCCCCAACTATATTTGTTTATAACCTTTGCTTAAAACAAATTTCTTACTCAGTCAGTAACTCCAAAAAAGATGAAAGGAGACTTGCAAATAAAAAGACCTACAAAAAATGCTCTTTCTTTGTCCTTACACTCAGTAACACATGACAGGAATGCATACAACTTTTAATTTTCAGGAGAGATTAGCAATTGCTTTCTTCCTAAAGATCTAATATGTTATATGTTAGGTTAGTGGTTTTGAAAGTAGAATTGAGAAAATGTAGGCGTTCCATAAAATAGTATTCCAGAAAGTCCTTTTAAGAGTTAATTTAAATTATTATAAGAAAGCAATAAATAGAAATCTGGGATTGTATCAAACTAAGAATCCTGTTTTTACACTAAAGCAAAATGTAGAATATATTTCTTCTGAATTGAATACTACATTCAGCCTACACTCATTATTTCCTGGGAGTAGATTAATGGCAGTCTGAAAAGGTATTTCCTCTTCAAAGCATGGGTTCAGATCATCCCTTGAAGACATAAATAGAGCTCCCAGAATCCTCCATTACTAGGAGCTTTTCATACCTTGTGATTCTCTGGGACTTGAATCTGAACTTTCATGCACTTCTTGAATTCCCAAACATTGTGGAAGGACAATGACCAGGACACACTCACAACAATACTAATGATACATGAAATAGGCAATGCTCTAGGGATTTCTCCTGTGAATGTCCCCAGTCTTTCTACGATCTCTGTAAAGTTTTAGCGTACAAGATGTTCTCAATGCTTCCCAAATCTGTTTTCTGAAAAGTCCCCTCTCAATCCTGATTCTCTGTATTTGTCTCTACATATTCCTACTAACCTCAGTTTCCAAAGGTTTTCAAAACATGTAAGATCTCTCTCCATTATTGCAGGTATGATGACATAAAAATTTTGTCCATCAAGAAAGATATCAATGAAATTGAAAATAATAAATTTGGAAAGCTGTCACTAATTTTAAAATGTTCTAATAATCCCAATAAGTAGTTCCATCAACATCAGAACTAATGAAGCCTGGTTCATTACCCATTTGTGTCCCATCATTGATTTACACTGGTATGTTAAGGTGTGAGCTCTGACTTGGACCATTAATAAGGACTATGGACATAACTCCTTCTTTCTTTCATCTTTTTAGCCCCTCCCTTTTCCCACGCCTCTTATATGGCATTTTTGGGATCTAGTAAGGAATATTTCATGCTGATTGGATATATTTACTCAACTCAGTCATCAATTTCTACAAAACTTGTAAGAATCTAATTATTTTCAAGAACTTTTTTTTCAGATGACTTTGTTGAAATCAGACAAAAAAATCCAAAGTTTCTTAGGGGATCAAGATGATAACCTGTCAAATTAATAAAACCAGCATACAAGTAGAGTTCAAAAGAAGAAGGAACTATAAAAATAGGATTTTTTCTGCACTGAGAATATTTCGTACAATATTGTTTAAAGTATAGATATTTGGAATCAATAAACTGAAAAGCTAGAAAAATATGTGCATATCTTACAAGAATCCACAGAACACAGAGAAAACAGTATTTATAACCATCATATATGAAAAAAAAACCATCATAAAAGCTTTTACCAAAATGTTTTGGGGACTGAGGTCTCTGTTAACAAAAAAAAAAGAATTTAAAAATCTTCCTAATTTTCAAAGTATGCATTTTCTTTTGTGTAATTTTAGCTATTTCTCTTTCAAGTAAAATCAAAAAATTTAGAGGATAAATTTCAGCCTGAAGCAATTCGAAAATATTGAAATGTGATTTTACAGGCAGACTTATAATAAAAGTAAGGTTCATTTTATAGATATGTTTTAAGTGAAAAAATAAAGTTTTCTTCCTATATTTATATTGCTGGCATTACCTATTTCTGATTTTTTGCACAAATTTTCTATTTTTTTCCCCTCATGTTCTTAATTTTTACATTTCAGACTCTCAAATGCTTCATTAATATTTAGAATCCTTTGATTTATAGCCAGTAGATTGCTTTCCTTGATGGATTTCTAATGAACATTAAAGCATTAAGACACCTTTAGCATAAGATGAAATTATTTCAGGCCAACACAGAAGACACAAGTATGCAAGCATTTTAAATTCATTTATATTAAAAAAAAAAACAAACCAAAAAACCAACTAAACAAAAATACTGATTCTTCCACAGTTTTTATCAATTAAGAAGCAGCATCTGATAATTTTACGCTGTCATCTCCTTGGGCTGCTATTTTGTTATTCAAATAGTCTACATAAAAAAATATTTAGTAGAGTAAGCAATACAAATTTCTCATGTTTCTTTGGGGTAATTAAACAATTTTTTAAAAAAAATAAATTAAAAGTAAGACAATTAAAGAGCAATTATGAATGTTTCATGCTATAGTGTGCATTTGTGCCCTGCCTTTGCAGTCTCAGTGAGGGCACACTCACAGCCTGCTAATTCATACCTGACATGTGGCATAACGAAGCAGAATACCTCAAGGTTTTCTCAGCCTTAAGGTTTTCCTTACTATCTCAATATCTCTCTTAATTCATTCTAACCATGCAGAGATCCATTGAATCGCAGAGTGGTTTGGGTTGGGAGGGATCTTAAAAATCATTTGGTTCCAGCTCCCTTTTCCAGAGGAAGGGACACCTTCCACTAGATCAGGCGGCTCAGGGCCCCATCCAACCTGGCCTTGAACACTGTCAGGGATGGAGAATCCATAACTTCCCTGCTCAAATCAATGGTGGATCAATCACTGGAGCTTAAGGAATAATGAGGATGTTAGGGAAGCAACCATCTAGAGGATAAAGAAATCATTTAAAGTGGCTTGAGGTGGATAAAGGCATAGCTGTTCACATGGAGCCTAATGAACTTCATTTCCTTCACCTCTTCTTCCTCTGCAGAAGTAGAAACAACATCCCATCCTGGCAAAACTTACCAAATACAATTCACAAAGTGATGAGAGTCCAGCTGGAATATGACCAGACAACAAACATGATGTTTGTTCTAGTAGTATCAAGGTTGATAATAAAAGTCTTAAAGAATAATCCATGTGGGAAAGTCAGGAAAGAATTAGGATGCAGGTACCTTAAATGGCATGTAATTTCCCACTGTTACCTCAAGCATCTGATGAAGAACAGACTCACGTAAGAACATTTGTGACTATATCCCTGCAGCTAAGGAGGGACTTCTTGTCTTGAACAGAAAGTCACAGCTCTGTTGTACTTCTCTAGGGTTCTGGCAACTGTCCTTGGATGGCTGTACCTTCCTAAATAGCTGGGCACTGAAAGTCCTAACCTGAATGGTTAGGAATTGTAAGGCATGATCTGAGAAAAGACTGCAGTGAAGCACCTTTGCTAACCTAGAAAGAGGAGATAAAAAATCAAATTGTTAAGCCCTTCAATATGCACAATACTCTGAGAAATATAATGCCTCAACTCTGGAAATGTCCAAGGCCAGGTTGAATGGGGCTTTGAGCAACCTGAACTAGGGGGAGGTGTCCCTGCCATCCGCAAGGGGCTGGAACTAGTTGATCTTTAAGGTCCCTTCCAATCCAAACCATTCTATGATTCTAAATATAGTTCAGGTGAAGTGTGAGAAAGACAAGGAGTTGGCTATATCTACAGGGGGAAAAAAACCCAACTGATTAAGTATGAGCAAAATGTCCTAGTTTTTAAATTGCTAGTACATAGGGAAAACATCATTCAGGAATGTTTTTCACACTTTCAATGCTTTTAGAGCAAACATTTTGACAGGAATTACTTGAAGTAATGTCACACTGTGCAGGTAATTAATGAAGACAAAAGAATAAAAGAGTAATAGTTAAGTATGAGAACAATTTTATAAGAAGGGTTTCTTCTAATCTTTGAAAAACAAAGCCCATGTAGATACAGAAAATAGGTTTAATCCATACAGATACCTTTTGTAATGTAAATCTGAGTAGCATGATAAAAAGAAAACTCAGAGTTGTCCTTACAGTGTCAAAGTTGTAACACTCCTAAGAGATCACATATAAAATATAAAATCAGCATGAATTAACAAAAGAAAAAAGAGCTAGGAAAAACAATACCAAAAAACATGAGTTCACATCACTTATTCTGTCTTCAGACTTATTGGTGTATGTGACAACTGTCATATTATAATTTGGGTCTGATTCAAACCGCACTGAAGCCACAACAAACAATCCCAATATTTTCCTGATTCCAAAAATAACTAAATTACCTCCAAAATTCTTCTATGATGATCAGAAAAATAACTTTGAGCTTTCTGAATATCCACTATTATTTATAACAATGTATTCAGTTCTTTGATTTAGCCAAGTTTCTGAAGGAAATTGGCAAATCATCTTTTTGCTAAACTTAATTTGGCTCACCTTTAGGTGACCACCTAGTGGAGCAGTTCCATGCTCCACCTTATCTCTGTTGTGCATGTCTGGTTTTGTCTTGTCTTGGTCTTAACAACCAGGTAGTACCTGCTGAAGTATGTCTGGTCATCAAAACCAGATGGAAACATATGCAGAAAGAAAAATAAAAGGAAAAAAAAAGGCTTATTAATAAGTATTGTCTGTATTTGAATATAGTTGTGTTCTCGATAACTTCTGGTAGCAATTGCTGTCACCAATAACAGAAAAAAACCTTTAACACACAGCTAGAAAAAAAAGGCAAGAACATGCCCATTGGTGGCTGTAATATGACTGTGGCTTTGCTTTTGCAGGGGGAACGCTTTGGGGATTTTTTGTTAAATTCTGAGCATGCTTGGCACATTCAGCTTCTCAGAAATCCTCCATATATATTCTGGATTCCACTGGGTGGAATTCACTTAGCAGGATCTAGTTATCTAGATGGACAATCCACAATGGTCCTGGGCGTGTACAAGAGAATTAATTTCATACTTTATTTACACTTGTATACATACACACATATATGTATATACATGTAAAAAAATAACGGGTTCTGTTGTGGGCATCTATATTGCCTAGGTGTTTTTTACTGGTTCAGCAGGAGCTGCCAATTAATTGAAAGCTCACAGTCAGACACTGTGACAAACCCCAGTTCAGATTTTAGGCTACAAAATACAAGATTTTAAAATTAATTATAGGCAAATATGGCAGAAAACAGGAAAATTTTAAGTAAAATGGGGTATCAGTGTGCATGCTTTAAAAATGTATCACATGGCATCTCAGGTTAAAAAATCTGCTGACTTCAGAGGACACTTACGCTGTGCCACTACTTGCACACATTATTTCAGATGGTTTGAGAAGATAAGAAATATTAGGCAGAGGTGCACTCAAGAATTAAAAATATCCAGGTCACTTATAGGACTGTAAGATGTTTATGATATTTTTAATAATTAAAGCAGAAAAATAATAGTAAAACAAAATAATGAACAAGAAAGTTCTACAAAATCTACCACTTTTTATTTTAAAATCTCTCTTTACACTTTTAATCTTACAGAGGAACTTAACTCTTAAACATACAAAATATTCAGGCATTCATGTACTTTTCAATCGAAGATACTCATTTACTTGCTTGTTTATAAATATTCAAGACTCACTTTGCTGTTCCAACATTTTGCATCTTCCTGGATTTCTGCTTTTTGCTTCACTAACTCCTCAAGGTGTTTTTCATCCTTTATAATCTTCTCCTCTGTTTCTTTTAACTTCATACAGTATTCGGTCCAAATAAATTCAGAATGCTTTAACTCATTCCTAATAGAAATACACACAAAGTGAATCCATCTATTTGGAAATATTCCAAGGTAGTCCCTCTCCATAAAGGAAAATGTAAAGCAGATCTGAATTAGTAAAGATTTATTTTGATTCTCTACTACATTTCTTGAACAGGTAAGCATGAGATAATTTCAAAATATCTACCCTGGGAGGTTCATGCGATTTCAGCCAGGTAACGAAACTACTCATGCTACCAGTTCACTTGCACTTAAAGCCTGCCAACATTACAACTTCTAATTGGACCTCTGAGCAGGCATTGGTGTAGTTAAAGGCAAGGCTTTGTTTCATACCTCACATGTTAACTAAACAAAATAGGAGTCAACACTCTGCTAGTGGCTGCATCTACTTCAGAGCCATCCTCACTTAATCAACCCACTGCACTGTAATTTTGTTGACAAATGTCATCTGTGAATTAAATTTTTATTGACATCAATTTTTCATGTTAAAAGGAACTTGAAGGCAAGGTCGAAGGAGAGGTTAAGGACTTCACTTTCACTCTGAGCAGCAGATTTAACAGCATTATAAGAAGGAAAATTTGCCATAATTACAGAACAAGAAACTAATAACTACAACAATTGTCAGGAAAGCATTCCCATGAGACATGGTCACCGGCCTCATTACAGACTGCAAAAATGCCCTTTTTTTGCATCTGTGAATGGATTTGACAAAAGGCAAAAGAAATAGAGGTATGTCAGGTTAAAATCTTACCATGGCTGCTGGTGTTTGTCCATTATTTTTATTATTGTTTCAAAAGGCAGAAAAAAGTTTCCGCGATGCTCCTGAGACAACTGTTCTGGTCAAGAACATGTTCCAAAGCATGCCTTAAATTTCAAAATAAATCCAACACAGCAGAACAAAGACCAAGAGCACTTGAGTTTGAGAGGCAACTATTGCATTACAACCCAAAAAATTCCCTGCAGTAGGACAACAGAAAACAATCATAAAGAGACTTCATCACTAATTCAAGAGCTTTTCCTACAAGATTATCGAAGAGACATTCTTCCTTTACTTGCTTCCAAGATTTCCTCCAGTGCTGAAGTAAAGGCTTACCTTGCGAGGTGTCACAGACTGTGTACAGCATGAGCACTTTTAACTCCTCTACTTCCTTAGGTCCCACCACCCGTGAAAGAGACATATAGACAGTATTTGGAATTATTCTAACAACGGACATGTAACAGTCATAGGCCGTAATTTTCTTCTCACGTTGCCTACCAGCTACAACTTTCCGAGTCGTAGCTGTCATGAAAAATTACAGCACTATCAGGCACAATGCGTGTGTGTAAGCCGCGGACTGTGCCGCGTGATTTATGACAGCCTCAGTATTTTCAGTTTCGTGCAATCTTCATCATTTTCTCGGTGATGGCACTGAACATAAAGAAAAGAGTGTGAACTGCAGAGCAGTCTTTCAAGCCTGTGCCACCACAAATGTGTCTTTCTCATGCCTATCAATACCACGCCATTCTAGTCCTCCTCAGATGGCAGCTGAAGGGATCTACTTCCTCTGTAATGTAAGCACAACTTTAATTACCAGTTTAGCAAATAGCTGCCAAAAAAAACCCCAACACAGTAAAACAAACAAACAAACAAACAAATGCCAAAAATCAAAAAAACCAAACAAAACAAAAAAAAATTCTTTGCGGAGGGACAGCAAAAAGAGTTTTCTACTTGACTTTTTCCCTGAGAATGCTGATATTTCTAAAACCACTGGTATCATTAGCATTTCCAGTTTAATTCACAGTCACACAAAACAGGTTGGAAGGGACACAAGAGTCTACGTCACTGTCAAGTGGTATGAAAAGGAAATCATATTGCTAGGTGAAACAGAAAACATACATGGGATATTTCTCAATATAAATGATTCATTTCTCTGTTATTTACCTATTGCCATTATCATGCAGATTTTATTTATATTATGACTTTTTTCAAAAGAGGAAAGAAATTTTAATGCATCCTCAGAACAGGAAAACATAACATTTCCTTTCTTGCACATGAAACAATCTCAAGCGCCTCAATTTCCACCAAGACTATCAAAAACCTCAGAAAAACTGCCCACGCTGCCCTACAACTACTAATCAAGCTGACAGCTAAGACATAATCACAGAATTTAGAGGGAACTGAACAAAATTAACACAAAAAATTTTTAAAAGTGAAGTAGCCACAAGGCAAGATGACGAAATTCTAATATTAATAAAAAATGCAGAAGTAAGATCAAATGATCAATTTTCATTAAAAAAATAGGTTGGAGGATGGTATTACAAAATCCCATATCTGTTGTTTTGATATATTTACATATTATGTGAAATGGCAGGAGTAGTGAAATTAAAAGTCTACATATAATGTGATTAAAATAGGAAAGGTGAAAACAAGCTAAAAACCTAAGAAAAATTTCAAGACAAACTAAGTAACTGGGGAACAAAACAGCATATGCAATTTCGTGTCCGAACTCAAAAAGAAGTAGAAGATCAGAGAAATTAAGCACATCCTAAAATTCTAAACTGTTTCTGTTTGAGAAAAATGTACATATTTCCACAAACTCCCAGAAAGTCTATTCAATATTTAGCACAGTTTAAAAAGCTAAGAAGGTTAAATTAAGCAAGAAATGGGGTGGAAAACACTAGAATAAGAAATGAGAGTAAGACATCCCTCTTAAAGTCAGTGACATGGCTTACCTTGATATACTCTTTGTATTACCTTTCAACCCATTTCAGAAAATTATGTCACAGAAATGAAAAGGAATCAGAGGATATCTTAAAAAGGTCATAAAATACAGAATTCTTCTCAAAGTACATTGAAAATAATGAAAATTGCTTTTAAAAAAAATAAAGGAATAATGAACGAAGTAGAAGTCCTAAGTCACAGAGAATATAGCCAAGTGAAGAAGGGTGACAATACATGGCAATATTTATTACGGCACACACCTTAAGGCTTTGACTCCTAAATGACAGCAATTTGCCAAGAACAGGAGAAAACCAAATAGCTGCTGATCACACTCTGCAAATACAGGTCAATAAGGAATAAAGTTTAATAGTACGTATATGATGGAATATTTTAAAAAAATAAAATAGGAAAGAAAATATACTTTTAACAATATTTATTCTGGTTTTACATGATAAAATCACTTCCAGCAAGAGTTACTACAATCAGAGTATGTGAATACATAGTAATAAATCACATGACATTTTGGTAATACATCTTAGTCAGTACCTGATCTTTACCATAATTAAAATCAACATGAGGTTTGCAGAAAACTTAACAAGCTACAGAATCAAGGTTCACACTTTCTGATTTCTCTCAGCTGGAACCCACAAAGGAGCTAATGAGTAGTTGATCAGATCATCTCCACATACATATTTAAACAATAATTAAAATTCAAAAAATTATGAAGACATAGTGAAATTTGCATTCAAAGGTTCATATATATTAAAAATAAGTATTATTTCAAAGTCTTCACACAGCTCTTCTTTTGCTTAGACATACATAGTTATGTTAATTGAAGAATTGGTAATTTTCAGAAGTCACTCCAGGTTCATCAAGTGTTATTACATAATTCTGGTCTCAGGTTTTCTATAATAAAATATCTCTATTTTAGCTATATTTCTGACCACAACTTTAATTTTTCATATACTAATATTCTTTTCAGAGTGCAAACTAGGCTCTGAATTTAAGAAGTTAAATCTTAGTTAACTAAAAACAAATGTGTTGACTGTGAATCTCCCTTAGAGGTAATAAAATATAACTAGCATAAATATCTCTAATACAATGTCAAAACTTTCCTGACTCAATGCCTTC
Source organism: Platysteira castanea (assembly GCA_013397175.1). Lineage (NCBI taxonomy): Eukaryota > Metazoa > Chordata > Aves > Passeriformes > Platysteira > Platysteira castanea. The sequence continues at coordinate 11,643 of VYXC01008045.1, forward strand.
TACTCCCACATTAGGGGTGAACTCATTACAGAGAGAGCTATGATCCTTCTTTGGTTCTGCCGTTTGGAGCCAATGACAAAGAGATCCATGGTGATGTGACTTCTTAAAGAAATGGGATTATTGCATCTAAGCAACCTGGCCTTGCTCAAGAATGTGTCAGTCAGGTTTCTACTCTGACTTGCAAACACAGATCTCCCTGGATAGCAGACATCAAAAGCACCAGTCTTATTAGCCAGAGAGATGAGTTCCTGATGTTGGTAATACCTAGGTCAAAATACATGGTAAGAGTGCCCTGTTTTGCAAAAGTCAGGGTTACTTTCTTCTTCAAGGCTAGGTAACTTGTAAGATTCTGAGGCAGGCAGTAAGTACTCCTGTGGGACTGAAGGAGGTGTTTCAAGGTCCTGAGCACCAATCAGTTTTTGAAATAAAGTTATTGCTGTTTGTAACCTGAAGAGACTGGAAATGACACAACCAACTCACGTTATTTTAATCAGGTGCAGCTCTTTACCATGGCATATTGAGTACCATAAACAGTAAGCAAAACAATCACAGTTACTAATTCCAATTATTTCTTGAAGAAAGAACTTAAAATTTAAGACCAAGAGAAAATGTCTACAGCTGCGATGACCTCTTCTTTATGTACTTCTGAGAGTGGGTCCTTTCACAGAGGTGACCAGAACACCTTACTCCCAAATTCTAGTGTTCACCTTGTTTTATTTAACCGTATATTACTAAAACAGTTGACATATAGTTTAAATAGGATAACCATTCTTCTTATTTGGTACATCAAATGAAAAGGGCACCCTGTACTCTCTCTGTTACTTGAAGAGTTTGGTTTGGACTTCATGGTAGACAAGTCTACAAAAGATTCCACTGACTGAATGCAGGAATTACAATGGGCAGTATATAAGTATGCTCTTTTGGGCTGGAATACTGTTAATTTTCTTCATAGTAGCAGGTATGAGGCTATGTTGTGGTTTTGTGCTGGAAACAGTGTTGATAACACAGGGATGTTAGCAGGGCTTACACGGAGTAAAGCCATTTTTACCCTTCTGATTCAGCCCCCCATCCTGCCTCAGGGGAAGTGAGCAAGTGGCTATGTGGAGCTCAGCTGCCTACGGAAGTTAAACCACCACATTAAGTTATTCATATTGCTTACTTGTTGTCTTTTTAGAAAGTCTGACCGCGTGCTGCTGGCTTGTAAACAATGAAAATGACAAAACTTATTTCTGCTAGCAACAGCTTCTGGAGTTCAATGACTTCTTGGCAGAGATGGTTTGGCCTGTGGTATAAGATTCTTAGGTACGTACAGATGAGAATGACCTTTGGCAAGTAGGCATTCACTGAGCAGAAGTGAATAACAGCTCTTACAGGAATTACACCTGTGCTGGTGGTAAGAGTAGTTCTCGTAGTCCACAGTCACATTTGAAAGCATAGAGAAAGGCTGCCACAGCATTCTGGAATCACCCAGCTGTCTCGCAGACATAGACAGGCCATCTCTTTGAGGAATCTAATGCTGCTGCCAGGAACTTTATGAAATTCCACTGTTAGTCCAATAAACAGAATTCCCCTCTACAAATTATCTCCTTTACAAAACATGAGTATGCTGTGTTCACAGTACTTCCTATGAGCTGAATGGATCCGTGTATGGAAACAGAAATCCCACAGTAAGAGAACTTCAGTGTCTTCATTTTGAAGGGACGTGGCAGTAACCTGAAATGGAGAAATGTATCTCTAGATAACAGACATCCTTCAAAGTTCTCATTTCTCTAAAAAAATAAGAAATTCTGTAACAAGAAACTTTTCTTCAGCTCTGTAAATAAATGCTCTTCTACAACTCTTAGGTAAACTAATGAGTCCAGTTCTATTGTGACCTCAAATGAAATTGATCCTTTAGAAAAACAGGGACTGGGAGATGGGACAGTCCCTTGCAATGATTTCACTGGATGGGAAATTAACGTTTACTGAAATGAGCTTACCAAGGACACAAGTTTGCACATAAAACTTAACCATGGAATGAATCTGCCTTGAATGAATCATCAGTGAGCAGGACAGGTTTTCAACCACTGCTGTACATGAGGCCCTTCATAACATTAATTCTCTGAAATATCAGAACAGTGTGTGCTGACCCAACTCAGGTAGTGCAGAGCACAGCTTGAATTATGAAACTGGCATATAAATTCCTAGTGAACCCAGGTAGTTCTGAATAAGATGGACCAAATTTCACGATTTACTATGAAATTTATATACTCCATAATTACCGTGCACAGTTTTTTAAATACCTGATATTTGAAGAACAGTTGCTGTCACATGGCTGAGGTACAGAAATATCTGCTACAGCCACCTCGGTGATTTCAAAAAATTTTTTGCTGCCTTTCAATTATGCCTGTGAGCTTTCCTCATCTCAAGTGAAAAAGAAAAGGCCACTGTGTCACGTGCTACTTTCCCAGACAAAAGCTGGCAATGAGCCATAGGCATATGCAGCAAAGTCGAGTGTAACCTCCTACCAAACATGAAATACTTGATATTCTTGTTCTTTGGCACAGTTAGTCTTGAGGCCAACTCTTTGTCTGTATATCCAGAGGTAGAAAGGCAGGATTATTTGTCAGTGACTTTTTGCCATTAGTGGCGTCCTATTGTTACTATAGCTCTAGTTGATAATTCAAGGGTTAAAAATTTGACAAGAGATCACAGTGAGGAAACTCCAATATAAGTCATTGCCATGCAGAAGCTACCTTGCAACCCAATAATGTGATTTTGCTGTTTGTTTAAAAAAAAAAAAGTAGGAAAGGTATTTTGACGAATTCCAGTAATCTGTGCAGCCAATAAGAATGATAGCAAAAGGTCCTGTCAAAGGGATTAAAAATTCATAAGCAAGCAACATGAGGCAAAAATGGCATGCTTTAGGAGTGGATTCATGGAACTTTCCATTTGGGTAAAACTCTGGGCATCATCTCCTTCTTATTTGGTAATGCAAGCTGAGACAAAAAAGGCAAATTCTTCTTTTACGTATAATTCTATTGTTTTAATTGAAGAAAAAACCAAAAGAATTTTAAACTATTTCTAAAAGCAAAGTTTCTGTAGTTTAATTGCCACTACTAAAACCAACAGGAATTCATAATGCCATAGTGGATAGCTCTTACTTGTATTGGCTCAATAGCATCTCAGCATATTTAATTTTCTCATACACACATGCATCTTCTTTTAGATTCTTCATCAATTCTTTTCATTGTCTTTTGTGCTTCTATGAGTTCACAGTGAACATCACTGCATATTTTTGATGCCTAAGAAAATAAAACAAGTTTTTTGAAAGATTCTACATAACAAGCATACATAATGTTTGAAATAAAAAACAATTCCAAGATTTGCCTGATCCTTGTCAGTTTAAAAATTGATGTTTAAAGAGGAAGTCCTGTGAAAAGACAACAGAATGTGTGGCAAAATTGCATAATTTAAAGAAATTCTAGCAAGAGGGCTTTCATTCTGCTACAGAATTTTGGAATTATTTTGAAAAGGTGGATACTTTCACGGGAAGATAGTGACCTCTGGAGCAGAAAGAAAGAAATAGTGTGCAAAGAAGCCACTGAGGTTTCACTCAGTAACCTGCCAAAATCATTACTGAAACAGCTCCTAGAGGCTGTGCAGCCTTTGTAGACAATGCAGACATTGACTGTATTTTTTAATAGGATAAATAATATTGGGGCACTCAGTTTGTAACAACTCTCAAATAGAGATATGCACATCTGTTGTCTCTGCTTTTTAAAATACTACAAATATAAACAAATAACATGATATAAAATCTTTATTATAATCTATCTCAACTTTACTGCTTCACCTAATTCTCTGGATATTAAAAACTAGAGACTCAAAATTAAGAAATTGCTTTAATTACAAAGATAACTAAGTGTCAGCTCTACTTTAAAGATCATGGGAGGAAAGCCCAAACCTGAGAAACAAACAGTTAAATCAGAGCACAATAAAAGTCACAGATAATTTACTTGACATTTTAAAATTCTGTTGAGATGAAATATATAAATAAGACATATGTAAGACATATATATAAAGACATATAAAGACCTATAAATACAGTAAGTCTATCTTCTCATGATATACAGTGCCAATTTTTGGAAAGAAAGAAAAAAACCCTCTGAAAAAAAAGTATTTATTTAAAAGTGCCTTTAGAAAAAATTACGTTGAGTTTACTTCATGAGTTGTATTTAACAAATCTCAATATTTTAGCTGAGTATAATATATTTTAGGACATTAATAAGAAAAAAATACAAAAAAAATTTTTTAAATGTTACCAACTTGATTTTAATTAGTATTTCAAATATATCTCACAGCTCTGATAGAACTGTAATGTGTTTCATAAGTCAGACCTAATTAATCATAGTTCTAATATTATTTGTATAATAGGCAATTAACTTTTAAATTTTAGAAGTATTTTGACCTGATTGCAGAGTTCCCCAATACTGAATTAAAAATAAAACAAATGAAAGGAAATATCATTATGTATCACTTGCCAAAAAAAGAAGGTCATTTTAAACTGTAAGTGCCTTGAAAAAGAGATTGTACTCTAGATTTGTATTTAAAAGTTATTAGAGAAAATACATAGAAAGCATAATAATTATTCCTAATATCTGAACTTGAAGTAACCCAATATCCCTCCAGTTTTAGAAATCTACCTGCAACTTGGTTCTACTTTGATTCTTTAGACAGGCATCATCCACATTAGGCAATTATTATTAAAAATAAAAAAAAATTATCAATATTACAACCCATAAATACCATAAGCAAATTAGGAAAAGTGTACATCAGCATTCAAGAATAATTAAACCTTGTCAACTTTTTTTGACAGCTTCTGACATCTCCATATTCTGAAACACAGCTGTCTGTGCGAAATGTGAAAAGAATCAATGCAAATATCAGATATGTGGCTTCTACCTTTCCCAGGCAAAATTCCACATGAAATCACCTTACAAAGTTAGAATTACATTCCATGTATGCTTAAGAGGCACTTATTAAAGGCTAACAGCATTACCCTGCCCGGACTCTGTCTGCACTGAGTGCCTGTAGGTAGTGGTACGGGTGTAAAAAATGTAAAGCAGACTTTGGTACTTCCAAGAGACTGCTGCTCTCTAAAACGGCACCTGCATAGTGGAAAGAAGCTAAAAGAAACCTCTTCATATGATTTGAATTTACCTTTTCATGCATCCTGCACAGCTTTGCCCTTGGATTCAGCTTTTCTTCCAGCAGAGGGCTGTGTTTCTTCACGAAGCCTATTTCCTCCCGAAGCTCTCTGTTGGCTGTTTCTTACGTATTTGGTTCTGTACCTGTGGCAGCTGACAGATTTCACAATCAAAATGCCATCGTAGCTCCAAGGTATCTTAAACACACATTTAATGCTCTTTTCAAAAGATAATTAGCATAAGAAAATGTGAGTATCTGAATGACACCATGAGTAACTAGTGAGATTGGGAAATATCTTGTCATAATGCTAAGACTTCCAAAATTTTGCTATAAACTACTTTGAAGGCCGAGAAAGGACTATGATGAAAAAAGATCACCAAATATTGCATTAGGAGTGGATCTGGTTTATAAACTCATACTTAATTATGCTAGCATTTAAGTCAAGCAACTCTTCAAAGCTGGGGTGGTTCTGTTTTTATGAAGGAAATGAAAACACCTCGCCTTAAGGCATATGTAGAGGAGGCTATTATGACACAAGAACAGCCCTACCGAGCTCCCTAGCCTCCAGCTATGTTGATGTATGACATATGCTGGTGCAGAGGAAGAACAGGGCAAGTACAGCTCCCACATCCTCTTGATACAAAAACTATTTTCAGTTCAGGGACACTTCCCAAACTAAACATGGTTTCAGGAAAGTTAAACTAAAGATCAAACTCAAAACTAACAAATAAAACATATTTTTGTTGCCACACAGAAGTATGCCAGTCTTAATTCAGTTTGCTGCATTTACTTTTCAGACTTTGGCATGAATTTCCTACAGGTCTTGACAAGAAAATATCTGATTAGACCACTGGTTGCTGAATAGAAATATGTATTTTATTTTATTCTGTCTAGGAAAAAAAAAAAAGCTTATTAGAGGTGATGTTCTGCAGCAGCTGATGGGAAATTTATTGGTAAAAAACTATGAAAGGTAAAGTAAGAATATCAGATGAGAAAAAATGAGATAATATCTCAAGAGCAGTAAACTTTGCCATAAATTTGAGAGAGAGAAGCACATTTTAGTGATGTAAAAAACACTCTACCTCTGAGAAGTAGCAGTGGAATATTCAATGCAATCCCTTAAATCAATAAATCTTGCTGTGTTAACAAGACATAAAGCCAAAATTTGCAAAATTATTATTTCATTGCTGCTAGAAGTTAAAGATATTGCAAGAACAAGTGTCTTTTCTACATTGTACAAAGTGATGCCTAACATTAAAATGAATAAAATGTGGTTTATGTTGGAGTTTTGCTCTATTGCAGAGAAAGTAATTTTTGAGGATTGGTTACATCAGTGTAATTACCTGAGTGTGCTACAGGACATAGATGCAGCAGGAACTGTGAATAATGGAAATCAAGGTAAAAGTCTGAAGAAATAACACGATTCACTGTCTACTCTGAATGGGTAATGTAAACTCTTAATTAATCTCCCAGGTTTGTAATACTTACATTAAGGGTAATTATAACATTCCTGAGGGTCTTTATCCTCAATTTTACGTTAGCATATTTTTGTCTTAAAGATAATACTATGAAAAATTATAATCCCAAAAATTATAAAATTTACCCCAAATACATGGCATCATACTGACATAGATCCCTGATAAATCAAGGGAGAAGAAACTGGCCAATTTTCACAGCCGAACTTCATGCTGCTTTATTTCCCCCTTAAAAAAAAAAAAAAAAAGCTTTATCATTTCTTTTATTAATGGAACTGAAAATGTGCCAATTATATTCTACAATTCTACACTGTTGATACTTAAAGAAAATGCTAAACAGTAAAGAAAAAGCAACAGAAATGTAGATCAACACACAAAGATAATTTACAGCTACATCACTCTAGGTAAGAACATCAAAAAGTAAAAGATAACACTTCTGCAGCTCAAATCTTGAGCTTCTATGCTTGCAGTTCTTTACTTGTGTAAAACTGACCTTTCAGTGTCACAGGATTTGCTCCTGAAAGCATTCTCCAACCTGTCAGCAATTTCTAGTCCAGAGTCTTTATTCAATCTCCTTCTCTGTTTTCAGGGCATCATAAACAGTCCTTAAGAGGCAGTTGCTTTTTAGATGAGCAATCTCTGCAAACTGGGAGCACCTCAACACAGCTTTGTAATTTCCAGGTCAAGAGTTAGCCATTGGCTAAAGCAAACAAACAAACAATTTTCTCATCTGTTGTTAGGGATGTGCACTCTTTGACACTTTGCCTTCAGGGATGAGGGTAGAAAGCATTTGGGACTAAACAACTGGCTCACCTCCGTTGCACACCGATCTTCACTCAGTGCTTACCCATCACTAAACACAGTTATGGGGGACTCTTGCACTGTCACCACACTCGGGACTGTGACATATTTGTCAAAAGTCTTTGGGTGATGTGCACCAGAATATACGCTCAAGTACAGCCATGATTTTACATCCAGCAACTTACTGTGAAAGATTACACTACTTTCCCAGAGCCTAGGTTCAGACAGTACCTGCTTCTGCCCATGAGCCAGAATGTTGCCCTGGTTTTTGTAAGCCTTCTGTTTTTAACCTTGGAGTCAGATTCTTTCTCACACAGTTCATGTAAATAATAGCCAGTGTTTACTTAACGGTATTTTCTGTTTTTCATTCCTTTTGTGATAAGAGAGCTTTGATGAGCACCTTTCTTCTCCAGTGGGATTGAAAAGGAAGTGACATGCTCTCCAATCCCTTGTGGAGTTGGGACGTGCATAAGAATGAGATAATGTAAACAATAAAGGTCTTTTCTTTCCTTTCTGCTGAACCTGGGAGGTGTAAGAGCCTCTTTATTGTGTCTCCGCAGACACACCAGAACACAAACTGCTAAGTAACTCCTTTTATTTTTTTCCCCCCCCTTTTTTTCTTTAATTTTATTGTGTATTTTTGTACCTACAAAATGTAATGAAAAAGTCTTCAGAATCTGGGATTTCAAGGATACATATCAATGTATCAAAGGTTGTGTCAAACAGCTTGTATTAAATATGTGAGAACTTTGTTCAAACTCATGGCATTTTAATTTTTCTGAAAACAAATCAGTTATTTATTCCTGGTTTACTCTGTAATTTAATTCAAATGCACTATTTTATAATTTTGTTTCAGCTTCTCATTTCTTGCCCCAAACTAAGTATTTGTTATCATCATAAATGTCTTTTCTAGTCTTATCTTGTTTCTCAGAAAATGTTGAACGTTTCATAGTACTTCTCATTTTTTTTCCCAAATATTTATTCAAGTGCACCAAGTTCAGAAATGTAAATATTTTAATCCTATTACAGTAAACACAACTATAGTAATATCTGGATTTTTACTCTTGGTAATGAACTGACTGAAAAATTACAAATATTCTTAGTTTCAGTATCAATACCTTTTTGTATGGCTGCAAGGAGTTGCTGAAACCTCCAAAGTGACAAACAATCAATTTTCACACCAAGCTTGTTCCTTCACTATTTCTCCAACTCCAAAGCTTTTTCTCCCTCATGATCAGCCTTCAGCTGCTTAATTAGCTTAGTAACTTACAATAGCAAAGCTTCTGTTTCCTGCTTCAAAGTTAACATCTTTGCCGTCTTTAAAAATACATAAGAATTTTTTTTTAATGAAAACTTAATCATATGCTCTTTAGTTGAGCTTCATTCCCAACACAAAGTTGGCCTGTTCACAGTAAGCACAACTGGTTACATTTCTGTCTTTAAAAAGACATTATAATTGTGAAGGCTTAAACGACCACTCTTAATTCCAGCTCCTTTCTCAGGGTAAAGCTGACTCTTCACATCTATCAAGGCAAGCACAACTGGTTACAAACACAACTTTCACGTTCAATAGCATTTTCCTCCAGCTTATTTCCAATGCAAAGTACAACAAAAAACATGTATGGCACATAAACATAGATGGCACAAAATTTTTATCTTTGCTTGGGTAAATAACCTCCAAATAAGAGTGCAAGTTCCTAATTATCTCAATTTTGTCAAGAATCATTATTTAATTTAATTTTTCAAAGTAAGTTTCAATCCATTCATTAAAATCTCTGGAGTTCTAAGAATATTCAGTATATATCAACGGCACTGTTTTACTTTTGATACACCAAATAATCATTCCATGCTGTGACATTTGGCTATCAAAAACATCTAGGGTTTTGGGTTTTTTTTTTTGATAAAAGATTCTTTGAGGTCAACATTCATTGTCCTGGTCTACAAAAAATAGGAGTTATATAAGCAAAAGTCCAAGATATTTCTCTTTTGATTCCATAAATTATTTTGACTAAATTATTTTGATTAAAACCCACAAGCATTTAAAAGAAGGAAAACTACTTAAAATCTGGAGTGAAATTTTGGCCTCAGTGCTATCAACAAAAATTTTATCACACAATTTACTACAGATGGGATTGCCTCAGGCTAGTAGAACTTAAAAGGTTGCACACTGGTTTAAAAAAATGCACACAAGCTCTTTAATATTTAAAACTTAATTTAAAAATGCATATTCTGACTAAAGAAGCAAACTGTATGCAACAGAATTTTTTGTTGGGAGTATATTACAAATATCCTGTAACAGCAATGTAGTTATTTCTTTTACTAAAGAAACTAAATGAAAAAAAAATTCTAGTTTCCTACACCCAACATAACTAGTTTAGTTGGTTCAAATCCAAGAGGGGTTAAAATAGAGTATGGATCTAAATACAGACATGTAAATTGACTTCTTGCAAATAGGATGACTTAACAGTACTTAATGTATCATTTAAATGTATGTGACTTTCAGCTTGACAGATGATACACACAGATTTCAAAGGATACTCACATCATTTACATAAGACATAGAGCAAATTAATCTGCAGGCAAGAATGGGAAAGAAGGAACACAAGAAGCCAAGAACACAGGCAAATCACTGCAATGAGCACTTGAAAGTGCCAATTGGAGATGAAAACCAGGGGAGGAAAGATAGCTATCACCCACTTATGCCGGCATGTGAGGCTTAAAGAGCACATATGGGTCCTTCATTTTGTCCTAAGATGGAACTAAACCTGTGGCCACGGGGTTACATCACACACACAGCCATATCTTGAGCATACATAAATTTGAAAGAACTCCACTTGGAAGAACTCCACAAAAAAAAAAATAAATCCCTTTGCCATAAAGATATAGCAGGCAAAAAGCCTATGTCAAAAACAGACCAAGAGAAATACTATCGAAGCCTTCCTGGATTAACACAAAATACATCAAAAGTACAGAGAATAGGAAAAAAAATCTCGGCAGTAATGGAAAACAGCAAGACATTGGACAGGAAAACTGGGACCCGAAGACGTATCAAATTAGTTACAGAAACAGCAGTTTGATAAACAAGAATTAGATAAGTAGGCAAATAGAAAATAACTCAATAGGTGTATCTGACATGAAGTAAAAATAATTAGGGAAATAAAGGGTTTGTTGAGCAAAACAGCCAGGAAAACAAGCTCAGTGCAGGAGATATGAAGATTAAAAGAGGAGTTTGAAAAGGAGAATGTAACTAGAACTACACCGTAAGGTATCCTGCATCATGAGAAATTTAAAGTGACAGATTCAGGCTTATTTTATGTACTTTCTGAGGTTTTGCCTTTGAAATACACCTGTATTGTATTGTATTCCATGTCAACTGGACACATGGCTAGAAATAATTTATTATCAAATATATAAATAAATTCATATGTAAACAATTAAAAACAATCAAATGGTAGACAATCAAAACCCTCTATACTTGTAGTATAGTTATTTCATTCTATATGCCCAATTCTTATTTTTAAGAGCATTAATGAAATATTCTTACTATAGCAACCCTACCTTTTCTCCTTTTAACTTGTAGTTATAATAAGGTCACCATCTAAAGGCTTCAGAATATTTTAAATCTGTGTATATTAAGTAACAACAACTTAGAAGAGATGTGGAAAATATACACAAGACTAACAGAAACAATTTAAGCTAATAATAAAGTGAATAAACATCTGGTCATGTAAATGCTTATCCAATTCATGTATATTGGTGAAAAATTATGACATTGAAATAATTTTGCTGTTCTCACATTGTTTTAAATAAAGGTGAATGAGGCAATATAAATTTTCCAATCAAATAATGTCTATACTGTAAATCTTGATGTGACTGTAGTTCATGCACCTTAGATTCCTGTAGCCTCTCTACTGCAGTTGCAGAAATTTCCCTGCAGAGTATTTAACAGCATTTGTGGAATACTAATCTGAGGCAGCTTTCCTGATGTGCTGCTATGATGACATTACTGCCAGTATTGCAGATAAATTATTTAAATATAACTTGTCTGTGCAGGCAGCTATCAGATCTTCTTGCTGCTATGTAGACATATGCAAAATTTATTAACATTTGGAAAACACTTTTCCAGTAAAAGCAAATTATTTAAATTATACTAATCATGTTCTCAGAGAGGTTAATGAGAATATTTTACAAATTTACATTTTACATTAAAATGATATATATTGGATTGTTTCTTCATCTACCTACCCACTTTTTAAAGTTCCCCTTATTCTTGTTTCTATTCATGTCTATGAATCCATATAGACTAGGAAAACGTCATGTACTGCTAACAGAAAGAATCATAACATTTTCAATTTTGTCTTTCTATGATAAAGAAACCTTTCAATCAAGGAATCCTTAAGTAGTGTTCATGAAAAAACATTGCTTACTATAAATGATGGAAAATGGCACACAGCTCCATTTGACTCTCCATTCAAGATTAGTAAAAAAACTATTTTACAGATATCAGCTTGAGTCTGACTCATTATGCATGAAGCTATTAATCTTTATGATATATGGCTATTACATTATGATATTGTGCTATACCGATTGCAATAAAATACTTTCATTTGCCAAAACTGTTAGGTTGATGAGAAACATATCATGACTAGTAAATTAAATTCTCAGGCACTATTTTGGGGAGTACCTATCATATGAAATGAAAATTTTTATAAAAATTAACATAGCAATCCTAACCAACTATGTTTCTGATCCTATAAGGATAGAAATGTATCATGAATGCCCCAGTTGGAAGCATTTTTCCTCCTTTAGTTCTAACTCCTGAATATGATGAATAACTGTTAATACAGGGTAATGGAGTATTTACAAAAGCACAGCTCTGTTGTCTTACTGTGATCCACTTACTCTTGTCTGGAGAAAGAAAGATAATACAGAAGGCTACTAAATTTCATCTGCAGGCTGATTATCGGGTTTTCTCACACCTGATTTTCTTCCTTTAACTTTCAACTTTCCTAGCTTTGGTCTTGAAAATTATTAACACAGAATGTAACAGCTACATCTATTACTTTGCACACAATTTGCTCTAACTCTTACTCCTTCTTTAACACAATGTCAAACACAAGGAGGCAGATTAAAAAATGCTTGAAGAATATGAAGGAACAATGCCAAATAAATGAGATATGATAAAGAGAGCTAGGGTCAAAATACAGTTCTCTATAACTGATTTTACATAATTAATCCCAAATGAATCGATTCTTATGATTTTACATTAGTCCTCAGCATGGATTTTGTCAAAACAGAAAAAATATCACAATCCAAAAAGGCAAATGTTGCAGCTATTATAAAAACACCCAGAGCAAAATCGAAAAGGTCACAAGGACTTAGAGACAAGCTTAGACTACTCCTATGTACACAATACTTAGTTCCAGCAAATGTTTGCTTCCGCCTTATGAAGGGGTGAAGTTCCAGAACAGTAATTCCTGAGATGGAAATTTAAAGCTACATGACATAAATGAACTGTTTTATGAGAACATGAGGATTTCAGAATTATATTTTCTTTAAACTCTGTTAGCCTTATAGCTATATAAATAAATCATGCTGTGTCACACTATTGAATGTTAACTATTGAGTTAATACACAGCGCAGGAATTTGATTGCAGAGGTCACTAATAAAAGGTGTCAGGAACCAGAGCAAGATACTGAAACCTAGCAGTAGAGCTATTAAAAAATCTAAGAAGCTGTCCTACAAACATGAAACATTAACCTAATTAAGTTCAGAGGGATACAATGCTTCAGTGTGCCTTGGAGATGGACCAAAAATAACAACAGTAATGGAGATTGAACGGTGAAAGAGAACCAGACAGCCTTCATAGACAGTCTGTAGATTTGTTTGTTGGGGTTTTTTTTTAAGAATAATCTCAGTGTTTTAATTAATTAAAGTGCCAGCCCATAACATTAACCACCTGTATGTTGCATAAGGCTCTTTTAACATAACTTTGTCATAAACAGATGTACTGGAATAGAAGAAATGGTTTGCAATATTTTGTATAAAGAGACAGCCCACAAAAATGGACAACAAAACCCATTTTCTAGACTCTTTTTCTGCCTGTTTTTAGAGCCAGAAACCTTCACAGGATGCCTGCACAGCACAATCCTAACAAAGCCTATCTAGACTTTGTATCTTTCCTGTACTCTGAAGCCCAACACAGAAATTCAGATTTTAAGACCAGCATTAATTTTACTTGGTTGCTTCTACTGTTATGTAATTGTATTTATTCTGTTTACATCACTAGAGCAACTAACAATACAGCCACCTTAAAAAGCCCTAAATTTCTGAAAAGCTTTAATTAAAAAACATTGTTCTTCTACTGCTTTGGTCTTCCTTGGTAAATGCAAGTAATTTTACATGCAAGTCTTCTAATCCTTTTAAAAAAGCAAGCTAGAAATATAAAGTGGAATACAACAGTGATAAGTATCAGGTATATTTTTAGAGGTTAGCAAATCCATTTTCACTCTTCCTACTAAGGGCAATCCAGCAACTAAACAGTTGATGTCACTGCAAATTACAGACTGGATCCCATTTAAGTAATGAAATTACAGTTAAAAAGCAAATAAGAATGCAAACAACCCAATTTCAAACGATGTGACCTGGCTTTTTAAATTACACATGTTATTTGGTTATCATGACAGTGGTAACCAATACCAACTGGAAAAATGTGAAAACAAAATGGATAACCTATGATATGAATTTTAACTAACTGTCAGTGGAAGGGAGGTTCATAAGCTTGTAGTCTGAAACATTGTCATTTCAGTGGACAGGAGACATGGAAGATAGGAAAAAAATCTACTTATTTGCATGTAAATGTATAACTCAAATTTACTACAATAAAAACCCCAATATTATTTCTTTAGAATTTACATAATTCAGAAAATAATATTGGCTGAAAACTTATGTAGTTAAATCTCAGGACCACAAATTGAGGTACTTTACCAAAATACTTCATCCATTTTCCAGGCAGGCACCTTCTGGATGGTACAATTAGCATATTACAAGTTCCTAGTAAACTGCATTTTCCAACTGAACTACCAACCTACAAAAAATGACTAGTAAAAAACCAAAAATACTCCACACCTACATTACAGTCTTCATCAATACAAAATACTGGGAAAAAAATCAGCTAGATTACAGATTTTAGCCATTTTTATTCTTTTAAGTAATATTATGAAAAAATAGATATATGTTTACTCCAAGCTCTCTGAAATAGAAAATAGTTGCCTAAGAGATGGTCAGAGAAAACAAAGAGCAAGATCAAAATATGCACTTCGCATTTGTCACACCTCAGTTTATTGATCCACCAAACTCAAACTCAAGACTGTTCCAAAGAAATGTTAGAAACATGTAAGCGTGCCAAGACTGCCAGAAGAAATGCTGAATCCATGGCTGACCTTTGGCACCCACTCCCACGCACTGCAAAGCAGACAGCATTATTGTTCTCTTACCAGAACAAACTCACTGACTGGGAAGCTCTGGGCAATACCGAGAAAACTAAATACCTTTCCAACTAAAGCTATGGAAAAGGTGTTTTTAAAATAAATTTATAATACATTTAACAAAGCTTCAAGTCACCATGTTTTCAGCTACACAACTCTCCCCAGGAAATGTATGGAAAATTCATTATATGAGTCATTCTTGCATGTCATTTGCACATTAATAGGTTTTTTTCAAGTTTGGTGGCTTTTTAGATTTTATGAATCAATTATTTGCAATGGGGGGATTCAGTGTTGTTCAAAGAAATGTACTGATTTGTAAAGCAGGAATTTTTAACTGTATTTGTGACAGGATGTCAGCTTCTTGGACTCTGCAAAGTGAAATTGGAATCTCCTAAAGGCTCATCCTGACAGTCAGACCAGATGGACCACACTAGCTCCAACAAGGAGTACAAAAGAATATGACATTCTTAGTAAGTAAAAAAAAAAAAGAATTGACAGACTGAATGGCTCCAGAGAAAGGAGGAAAGATGAGAAAAATACTACATATGAAAGAATGAAATCCAGAACAAAAGCTTAAGATAACAGTTTATGTTTGTTGCTTCTTATACAGCCAGTAATATGCCCAGGAGAAGGTATGAACGGACTATTACCTGATATGTGAGCATGTGTTAAGAAAAAGGTGAGAACATCACTTGCCTGATGAGCAGTCAGCTGCACAGCACAATGATGGATTCCACTGTGCAAAACAACACACTGAGAAAAAAGATATTGGACAAATCCACAGCTGATCACAAAAATATGATTTTAGCATGAGAAATGAAAAACAAATTTAGTCAACACACAGTTCATATCTGTTGACAATCTTAGCCTCAATATATATAAATATTACACTATTTCAGTTCGCAGCTGTAGCTATCAAAATACGAATAAAAATTATTTTATATTGTCTCACACAGAAAAAAAATAAGCCTAATCCAGTGACTTAGCACTCATAATTTTGTAGCATATAGCTCTGACCTTAGGGAATTGTTATTCTCCACAGTTTTACAGAATTCCAACATTTTCACTCTCATGAAGATAACCAGTACTTTAATAATATTATTACAGTATAAATTTTAAGTCATTCTATGCAACTCTGTAAAGAAGAACTAAAATAAGCACAAATCTTTCATCAGATATGCATATTTATGTATTTTTCAAAGTCTTTTATACCTCATATGTATTATTAAATATAAATATAACTAAACCAAACATATCCAACATATTTTCTTGGTTCTTTACTGTAGCAGAACTAATTTGTTAGCTGCTAAAAGTTAATTTCTAATAGCAACATCTCAAACAGAAGGATGAGAAACTAAAAGTTTCTTTTAAAAGCAAAATCCGTGAAAAAAATTTTTCAATGAAAGAGAGCAGAATACAGGTGTTAGTATTTCTAGCCACCTACCATAAGCTAATACTACTATTCTTCATCATAAATGCCATTCCCAAAGCAGAGACTTGGAATATTCATAAACATGCTTCAAAAAAATCTTATTCTATAAGAACCTTTTTCTCATCAACTCCCGTACTTACCTCTTCACCAAAAGTCTAGTTCACCATGAAGCAAACTAAGTGCAAATTGAGATTGTCCACCTCATAAGAACAATTAGATATGGCTTACTATTTGTTGAAAATGTTCTCACTGATTCCTCCTTCACTGTGACTACGCCATTTGTGTTCGAATATTTTGTCCTTCCACAAAATTCAGTCAGCCTAAATAAAAATGATAAACTAATCATAGTTAAAAGGAGCTAACATTCCATGAACAATCTCCACTTATCATTTCCTGATCTCCAAATGTTCACTTTCTGAAAATACAGTATTTTAACATTTGATTTTAGGTTCCTAGAATTTCTTGGACAATTTTGCCTGTCCTGAGATGATTCGGTGAATCCTTTCAGACACTGAAATGCAGCCCAGGTTTACTTTAGAATACATAGAAGAGGATTTATCTACCTGAAACTCTTGCCCCAAACTACATTTAGTGCAGATATTCCTAAACAGTACTTGGGTTTTTTAAATAGCAATTTTAAGCATTAAAATCTGTTACGGTGATAGTCTGGTCTCCCACTTGAAAACAAGCCTTCACGTAGAATTTTGCAGGGGTTAAGATAAACCACCAACTGTAAGAAAATTATTAGAATTACTATTAAAATCAACAAAGGAGAAGAAAAGGTTGTGCTTTCTTCCTTTTACAGGAACAAGATCCCAAAACTAGTTCATTACACCACTCACTTTAGATTTAAGCAAGGAATTAACATTAAATAATGTATTCTCACAAACTTCTAATGATATGCAAAACTAAAAATATTACAAGTGAGATGTCACTGCTATCATGCAAATACCTGAAATAGTTCTGTATCAAAATAAATTTGATTTTTTATCAGTATTCCACTAGTCTTGTTGTTCTTTCCAGCTAGACAATCTGCATTTCAAATAAACTTAACACCTATTCTTCTTCCACACACCTCACTGCAACTCTGAACTCTAAACAAACAAACCAACCCACAGACAATGACTTAGGATGAAAATCAAGAACACTGGAAATTTGTAATATATAAGGGTACTAAATCCAGGTATTCTGTGCCATAGTCATGAATGTCCCACTTCCCTTTCTCTATATATTCTTGGTTTCCACTTTTCTGTCACGAATCAGAAAAGAGGAATTATACTTCTACCAACTTATATTAAGAAAATAAATACCTTAAGACTGAGAGCACATTCTGTGATTTGGGTTTACATAAAACATAACTATCTCTGACTAAAGATGCTACCTAATCTTCTGTTTCAGTGTCCCTCCTCATACATTCCAAAGCCAGAAACAAACAACAGGAGAACTACTGTCCTCTTCCTCATTCTTGGGAGATCAAAGAGACCTGACAGTAGCAGGAGCAATCTCCATGCTCAAGTAAAAAAAAGTAATGCAATTGTTAGAAATGAGCATCCAAGATGCCATTACCACAAGAATCATCCAAATATGTTTTAAATATGATTAGTACCAATGTTCATGCTACTAAGCATGTTAGTTATTTATCTATCTCCTCACACATAATTAAAATACTATGTAGTATTGCACAATATTTTAAAAAATATTATTAAATCTTAAATCTACTATCTTCTGTTCTGTTGTATATGTCTAAATGAAATACAGTGGATTTTTGTTACCATAGTAACCACAGAACTGAAGAAATTTAGTTTTGGCATAATTGCTGCATATGTTCATACAAATCACATCTCTTATTCTGAGCATTAGAAATGAAGACACTTCTTAACTCCATTTTTTAAAAATAGAGTAATGAAGAAACAAAAAATGAGATCAAGTATTTATAGACATAACACAACATATTCTTGTTTAATTCACTCATTTCCTTTTCTTTAATAATTAGAGTATATTTTCTTGCATTCTATTAAACCATTAGCTAAGTACTGTTTAAGTTATCTTTTTATACTGATAATTAAGCCAGTTCTGTTGTTGTCATTAAATTCAAATTATTGTTTTAGAATAATAAATAAACTATTAGTCAAACATCCAGAAAGAACTATAGAAACTACAGCAAAAATAAACACACCCAACAGCCTGGGACACACTTATTTTGTTTTTATCACTTGCAATGACATTCACACTGAATAAGGATAAATTTATGTGTCTTTACTTTCAAGAAATAGCAGAAAAGGAAAAAGCACTCTAGGCATGCTGACACTCAGTCTTACAACAGCAAAATTTTCCCAGCAGCATTAAAAAACATGCATTCAGCAGGAACAAATTAACTCAATTCAACCAGCCTATGAGTTATCTACAAATTCCTCTCCACTTCCTTATCAGCTCCCAGAATGAATCTTAAATGTCTCATAAAATCCCCACCCCAAAACAATCCCACAACCCCATGAGACAGATGAACAGTAGGACAGGGGAATTTCTATGTTTTCACTTCAGAACTAGAATTCTTTCATCCTTTCCCTTCTCTAGCTTTGTTTGCTCAATAATTTAGTACTGATTGTGTTGTTTCAGAGTTACCTTATACTTATCAAGTTTATTATCATCAGTACCTTTCACTGCAGTACTCAGAAATAGAAACAATCATAATTTCAGCGAGTTTGGTAATAGAGGACAGACAAAGAGACAAATAAATCATAATTAACATCAGCACAGATCATCTCTGCTTGGAAACTTTAAGTCTTGGAAACTTAAAATTTTTTCTTAAGCCATCTCATAGATTGAACAAAAACCTGCAATCATCCAATACCTTGCAACAAAGAAATGCAAACTAGAAGTCCAAGAATTTGTTTAGCACACAGTGTAATGCTTCTAACTTGAAGTACCAAATACATAATTTTCAGTTTACCTTATCTTCTTAGACCCTTCCCGGCATGAGTGGGCCAAGGTCTTCAAGAACTTTTGGAACTGATCCAAACAAATTTTGAAGGATATAACAGGTTCTCAAAAAAAATTACGATAAAGCAAGAATAACGGATAGATGAACAAAAGTTCATATTATTTGAAATAATCACTGTTTTTAATGAGATGTCTCATGGCTGTTGCAAATAACAGAGGAACGATGCTAAAAATATTTTATAACATCCCCATGACTGTTAGAATCAGTGAAGCCTGGTTTTCCAGAGACACATGTACAGCATTCCCTCACAGAAGCCCAGGGCCACTGAGCCTGACCAACCTGGCTTCCCCTGGCATTCCTTTCTGGGCACGTGCACTGGACTGTTTTGAAGGTTGGCTGGCTACTTAAGATGTGTCAACCAGTCAGCTGACTGCTACCCTACAGAATGTGTACAGGGCTAATTTATAATTTTTTCTTTCAGATAAGGAAATAACTTGGGTCTGCCAATTTTCATGAAACTTGGAAGAATTCAACATCTTTGAGACTCTTAGCCATCTGTTAAATCTCGTGGGAAGAGACAAAAGCTACTGGAGCACAGGCATTGGCAGACCATATACAGCGACAGCATATACTTTGTTTTCTTAGATATGCAAAAAAGCCTCCCTCTTTACTTGGAGGGTCCCTACAGTGACTTCAGTCATTTTCTTCATCACCTTTCCACCAAACTGGATTTTTTTCATGATCTTAAACGTTACTATTTCATCAGTAAAACATATACAGGTAAAAGACAAAAGCATCAGATCTTGTACATACTAAAAACTAGAGAAAAATACAGGGAAAAAAAGACAAAATCAGGTGATAGAACAAAGCATGAGGGTGCTGGCAATAGTAAAAAAAAGCAGGTGGGATAGTGCATTCAGTGAATGAAAGGTGCCTGCAAGCAAAGCTGGAAAGTATATATAACCCAACAGGGAAATGGAGCAAATACAAAGATATAAAGGTGAGAAAGTAAATGAGAGCTAAATGGAGAAAAAAGAAGAGATAGAGAAAGCCTACATGCCAAAACTGGAATGGGACAATGCAAGTAAAAATGATGGAGAATCTGTAAGAGTAAAAAAGAAATTGATTACTTAATTAAGCATTTACATAGTTCCATAACAGAGAAGAATGGGTCCAACTAGGTTGAAAAATTATTTTCTCTTTAGTGATAACAGAGGTGTAGAAGAAAGTTAAAACAGATTCCATTTGCAAAATAGTGCCTCAACAGATTGAAAGGTCTAAGGCAATTTCAACTAAATCTAAACCATTTCTGAGAGATTCCTGTCAAATCTGTTTTAATATCTTTTACTGATATTTTCTGCCAGACATCTAGGCAAACTTAAACCAAGCTTTTTAACCATCTTTGTCATTAGTTAGCCACCCCAATGTATAATGTACTCTCCTTGCCACATCTGTATGGACACAGAAACAACAGATTGCATTCATCATGTAAACAACTTCCTAAGGATTTGAGAACTGCTATTGCTTTCCTTCTCTACACTAAACAGACCAAATTCTAAGTTTTTGCACACACACCCTCCCACCCCAGAGATTATACTTTCCATCTTTTTCCTGCTCGTTTTCTCCAAGTTCTCCCCAGCTGGCCCAGGTCTTTCCAGACATATACCCTAAGGAGGCCACAGCCTTCCAGCTGATGTCTCATCTAAGAAGAACGGACAATGCTTTTGGTTTCATATCCCAATAAAGCTCTTGCTTCTATCACAGCAGATTCACACTGGTTTTCGTGGTTAGTACTTCAACCAACAGATATTTTTGTACTTTATCTAGCAAATTCTTGTCCTCGCTCTCCATTATTTCTGCTTATGGATAGTACTTGGCACTTTTTCCTCCTGTTTTACACCCTATTCTCTGACTTTTCAAGATCATTTCACATTCCAAATGACCCTGTCCTTCAGAATGCTAGCAGCTCCCCTCCACCAAGATGTTATGTCCAAGTTGGGAAAGAATAATGTAGTAAGTGCTTTCAGTCTGCATTTTTTCGCTGTTCTTCGGTGCCATGCATAAGACATGGCTTTGCTGGTTCTGTGCTCTTTCAAAGAAAAAAAGAAAATGGAGAACACTTTAAAATGCTGATCCATCTCTATTTGATTTCCCATTTTAAGCTGTATGTATTTTATTACTTTATGTTTCAGAGAGACTTGAAGTTAAATAGTAATTTTAGCAATTATGTATATTATATAAATAGTTCACTTGCAAAGATTAGAGAAACAAAATGAGTTGAGAATTTGGCAGGATCATGCAATCTATTTAAAATAAGAAAAGGGAACACAACACACCACTAAACAACATGAAATTGCATCTGTGTGTTCTCTAGCTTGAGGAGAAGATCTTGCCAAATTCCAAATCGAGTGCTGAGTAACTATAAACATATTCTTGTTCAGCTGGAGCAAGATGTATTCTGTGGCACTGCTCACATCTTAGCAGCTAGTTAAGTCTTGATGTTATATAGAACTTATACAGTCTCGGACCCCATTTTTATAAGGATACAATAATCAAGGGAAGACTAACTTACACAATTGAATACGGCTACATTAAGAGTACACGCCATGCTCACAACCATAAAAAATCACTGCTCTGAGACAAAGCTGTGCATGACAGGAAAATTTTAAAAGAAAAAAAAAAGAAGAAAAAAAAGACTAGAAAAGTAATGATAGATAAAAAACCAGCAATATCCCCAGGCGCACTCTAGCTGCTGCTCACTCAAGCAAATTCTTTCTCACCATTGTCCAAAGTGAGATATCCTAAACCACAAAAAATTTTCTTTAAGAAATGTGATCATTACCTTTACTGGGTATTTGTGCCCCATAATTTAGCAATTCAACTTGAATTTTTAAATGAAGCTAAAAAACACACAGTAAAAGTAACACATAAATAGATTTTAAAAACTTTAGATGAGATTTTGCTTCCTATTTGAGAAAAAAGAATGCAAGAGAGACTTTTTGCTAGATGTACTCTCTCTCTAAATTTCTTCTTTATCACAGATTTGCTATTGAATACATAATTGTTCACTATGTACAGAATTCAAAGGTCATATAAACATCCATTTTTTTGCTAGAGGAAGAGTTTTAATTTCTCATCCATAGGCACAGACTGGCATAATCCCGAGTGTCTTTACTCTCCTTTATATGAAGGATGCCAGTGCAAAGCCCTTTTAGATGTTTACAGTTAGCCTACAAACTGAAATAAATTCTAACATCACCCTTCAAAAGAAGATGTTTTCCCTCATTCTGTCTTGACATCAACAGTTGCAGACCTACCTGTCCTATTATGCAAAATATCAAACCTGAAACAGTCAGCCAGAGTGCAGTTACTGCTACCATGTCCTCTTTTCATTTAGCTCCATCTGAAAGCTCTTTACCAAAAGGCTTACAAATAAATATATGTATATATATATATATATATATATATATATATATATATATGTACACATATACATAAAACACTGACCATCAGACCATCACAGCTACATCTTAAATTTAGGCAAACTCTAATCTCACAGAGGCTGTATAATCTGAAAAGATGAGAGCATTTACAAAAATTGAGAGCCCTTTAGTACGGAAGCAGGTTTAGGAGACACAGGTATCAATTTTGTCCATGATAGTGGCACGGTGTCACTGGAGACAACAATGCTGCAAATCCAGGAGCAATATTTTTAGAGGACTCCAAATCAAACACCTTCAAAACCTTAGCCAATCTCTCAGTTGCCAAAAGCATACTCAAATAAAAGGGTCTCATTTAGCAAACACACTCAGTTTTCCAATTAGGGCAGTTTGAAAGAACATGACCAATCCCAAAATGATCACATATTGTATTTTTATTTGGGATCATAACCAACCCCTGAACCTTCAAGGTACATCTCAATATGATCAATACAAGAAAAACAAGAAAGGGCTTCTGGTCAGGGTGTGTTCTGATGAAGCACTCGTTCAAGCCTACAGGTACAGCACCCATGAGTCCATCCCTGGCAGTGTTCGAGGCCAGGTTGGATGGGGCTCTGAGTAAACCTGGTCTAGTGGAAGATGTCTCAGGCCATGGCAGAGGGGTTGGAACTAGATGATTTTTAAGGTCTCTTCCAACACAAATCATTTTAAGATCTGAGAAAACCCAGAACCTGCTCCATGCCCCACTTCTGCCAGATCAGTGCTTTCCAACTTTCACTGCTCGCATAACCAATGCCCTGAAATCACCTCGATTTTTCATGTTTCCCATTAGAACTTCGCTGCTGAGATTGATTGTGCAATTAAATTTTATAATGTTCAACAGCGTCATCCAAAATTTGGGAACTAATATTTCAAAGAATAAAGCCAATCTTTGTCTCTATAATTCTTTCATATATACATTATTAGTTACTAATAAATGTACTCCAGAGCAGTTCCCAGGGTTGTTGCCAGTCCTGATTATTAAAAAACAGTCCTGGAAATTCTTGCACTATGCGAAAAGCCTTTTCACACAAATTTAAGTAGGGACTAGGACTCATGGAGGGCTCAAATGGCACTCTTAGTTAAACCTTGTTCCCTCATGAGAAGTATATGCTCAGCCTTCCATACTTCTCCTTTATCTTAAAGACAGGAGGTTAAAATTAAGTTAAAGGAATAGGCAAAATGTGCCTCACTTGTAATTACTCTTAGATTGCCCTTTGCTTCCACTTTCAACACCTTGTACCACACCAGAAAAAAAAAAAAAAAAAANGGGACAGTCCAAAAATCCAAAAATCACTTTCTCCTGTGTTGTGTCCTTCTCATCTCTTCTTTGTGTAAGCTTTGTGTGAATTCTAGTATACTTGACTTCAGCCTGTATGTTTTTAAAGAGAAAAAAAAAGAGTGATGATGAAGTCTTTAACTTCCTTCACTTTACTTCCTCAGTATAATCTTGGTGAAGACAAGATGGGGCACTTCTAAAGCAATCACATAAAAGCAGTGAGTTTTAAAATCTCCAGTTTATTAAATATCTCTGTCTCTCTCTCCACATATATATATATGTCATATGAAGACTGACTACATCTGCATTCTGTTGTCCTTGCAACATCTGGGTGACTGCTGAAATACCAAACACGAATGGTTCACAACCATCAAGGAATATTGTCCAGTTTCTGTGCACTACTGCTATCATGCCCATTTACGTATCACAAGGACAAAAACATTATAGACGCGTTATTGTAACTAAAACTATTTTTAGTGAACATATATGCCATGCTACAAGGCAAATTTAAGAGCTGTTGTGACAGCTGTTACAACATCATCTGGAAAGAACAGCAATACCAGCTACACGTCTTCCTTCATCCCTCTGATAGGCTCCATCGGGGCACAGGCCACTACCACCATTAATCCCTTGTACTGTTCTGTAGGTTCAACATTTGTAGCAAGTATTACTGAACAAAGGAGCCTGTAAAACAGACACAGACTTCAAAGCCAGTTCTAACAATGATGTTTTCAATGTCAGCTCCTCCTGGTAAATAGAGAGGCAACTTGAGAAGCAGTCAAAACTGCACTTACTTCTCCAATAATGTTGCATTGCAGTTTGTATCTCAAAATAAATACCCTTTTATAGAGAACAAAAAATAACCTTCGGAACCCAAGAAAACAGTGGGGCAGCAGTTACCAGGAGAATAAATACCATGTTCCGATATTTTATAGGCTGTGAAATCACAATTTTAACCTTTACCAAGACTTAAGAAAGGAGATAGGTAAAGGTGATAGATACTGCATTTTTACCTTTCCAGGCTAAATTCAGGACTTCAGATTGCCACACTTTTGCACATATTTCTCCTATTTTGATTAATCACTTCTTCTTTTGCAATACACAGTTTTTGCTTTCTTCTGTGCTTTTCCAAGCAAAAAGGAAACTACTCTTGAAGCAATAAAAGTCACTCTTTTGAGCCACAAATATATGACTAGTTTCATCATTACAGTGTTTGATCTTGTGGAATAGTTATTGATATGGGTAACCATTGTGAAACAAAGAACATGTTGTCTAATCTTCTGATTGCTATCATAAGAGTACTGTGGCCATCCTTAGTTGTAGATTTCTCAATCAAATTAAGAGAAAAAAAATAATTTAGATAGCTGCCAGCTAACTGATACTTTTGAAAAATTTATATGGTGTTAGTAAAAACTAGATTTATCCAGAATTTGAGTGCCTTTGTAGTTAGTTGCATAATTTATTCATAAATGGGAATACAGCTTCAAGAGTATATTAATATATTCATTAATCTCATAAAAAGCATTGTCTGGTGCTTTTTTTTTCCTTAGAATAGCATTAAGATTATTCTTACAGTTAAACACTGAAAGTTATGTTTTTAAAGTTGGTGAAAAGAAGCAGGACTGAGCACATTATGTTTTAATCACGTAGAGGTATATTAAGAAACATTTTAAAGTTTTATAACTGTGGAATTATAAGCACATAAAGAATGGAAAAAATCCCATGTAGATCCTCAGGTCCTAGTTGGCATCTTACCAGCTAAGTATTTCCAGTGAACATTTCTTTAGACATTTCTTATAACCTTTCACCCCCATTAAAGTCTAACTAAGACTTCAACTGAACGAAGAAAATCCTGAACATGTACTATATGTCACTGTTTTGTGAATTTTTCTCAGATTCACCTTACAGTCCTTATATTACAAAAGCACACCATATGCTAAAATATAGATTATTTTACTCTTCTGTAGGTTTCTTCTGGACTTGCTTTTTTCCCCTTTGTTATTGAGAGTAAAATATATGCTAGATCAGACCATGCAGGAAGTGCAGATGGTCTGCATGGTGTGTGTTGCAGAACAGGAAAATCTGAAAATGTGGGACCAGTTGTGCCTTTTTTCCCAGCCTACACACAAAGCATACACTGCAAACAGAAGCTGCAAGAAGCTGAACTCGTAGCATTGAATGCTAGATTGTGATACTGAAATTCAGGGTCTGTTTCTTTAATCTTCCCTTCTGCAACACAAGGGAGAAATTTGTACACGAATGACAAAAAAATTACAAGAGCAAGCATAACATTTTGTATCCTCTCCAATAATGAAGGAGAAGAAAAAACAACTATTGGAGAAACGTTAAGCCATATCAGAAAGCAGCACCAGACCAGCATCCAGAGCAGTATTTCTACACCTAGCTGCTAACTAGGAACTTAACCCAATGCTTTCACTCAGAATGAGGTGCCGAAAATCATCTACAACTCAAAATTTCAGCACCTGAGTTTACACTTCTCCTGTGCCACCTTTGTAGTCTGCATCTCAAGAAATGCAGTGGAGTTGCCCAGTCTCAAGCTGACTTGAACCAGAGTGTTGCTAAAATAATGCAGCTTTTATTTCCTTCCTTTGTTTCTTCCAGTTCATCCTTCAGCACAAATAAATTATTAGATGTCCCAGTTGTGGCTTTAATTACATATGTGGGAGCATAACTGACTTAACACAAATTTTGGGTAGCTTAAAACAATAAATAGCTGAAGACAAAATTTGGTAATGTATAAACTGCAAGCAAGTCCTACTCACCCTGCAATGCTAGGAGGAACATATAAAGTTGACACCCTCCTTCAATTGCTCATTAAATGCACTACAAATGTTTCAACAGAGTCACGGAGAAAATTTATTTGTTCAGCAGTGCACCATTTTCATTAAGTATATTTTCAGAACAAAACCAGATCCTGAGGTTTCCTTTTAAAGAGTTTTTATATTTTCAGCATTTATGAAATATTTTAATAATACAGACTGGTCTTATGTGGGAAAATAGAATGTGTGTCCCAGATTCACTTCATAATGTCTGCTTTCTACAAATCAAGTAGTGCAAAATTAATTGTATTTAGCATAATGAGTTTCCCATTCTGCAACTTTGAGAAAATTCTAGTGTGATGGAGGAAAGTTTAAGTTCTTCCTGTATAACATTTAAAGCTCATCATGTAATATGTAGGGTGGGAGAAAATTAAATGTACTGCAGAATGTACTACTGCTGCCCCATCCCCAGTTTTTGCAACTACATTTCAGGGCAAAATCTGAATAATGCCCCAAAGCAGCTGCATTATTGGAGAGAAGATTAAGCAGCAACGCGGTTTTATAAACGTTCATGGAAAAGCATGAAACAGATATTTTGTTGAAGGATTTTTTACTGCATCCCATAGATTATTCAATGAAATGTATTTGCAAATTTTATAATGGTGTGATATGATTATCCAGATTGCATTCATAACTGAAAAAACCACCAAATCAGACGCCATCAAAACAAGCCACTTCAGATCTGTACTCTAGCAAAGAAAACTGGAGGGAGAAGATTTTCTGGCAAGTTAGAGACCTCACATTTTTTATTATCGTCTCAAAAATGCTGTATTTGTCCGTGCTTAAGCAGGGGGTAAGACCAGATGACCTCCAGAGGTCCCTCTTAACCTCAACTATTCTGTGATTCTGTTTGAAATGCTGAAGTATTTCAGTTAAATTTGGTGAGGCATAGTTTTATCCCTCAAGGAATTGCACACGTAAGTCAGAGAAGCAGTAGGTATTGGTTTCCTGCACCTGGGTTGGCTGCTTCATTACTGGGTTACTGAATGGGAGCAGTCAGCTGTATGTGGATGTCTGTAAGCTTTTCTTTTCTTTCAACTGACAGAAAAAAAATTATGTTACAGCACAAACAATATGTTTAATTTAGCATAATTTTTTTTTTCCTAGCGTAAAAAGCCATGAATTTGGTTCTTTATGACTCATTCCCACCACATACATTTTTCACTTTGGCTGAGAAGGCAAATATTCAATTATTCATGCAACTCTCTTTAGAACACACTGCTGCTATGACAGTGCTGGAAAGCCAAATATTATGCTTAAAAATGGTGTCCTGGCTGCCTAAACTAATAACCCTGTGCATGATTGTTATCATGGTCTGTCACAAAAAACTGCAACACGGCATGTGCGAAAATGCAAGTTCTGTGACCATCAGGTACTTTTTTCCAGGGTTTGCTTGTCTATGTTTATGTCTGTGTATTTAAATGCTGTCTCTGTTCCATTCTCTAGCTAGCAGGGATTCTGGGTGATACTTACATACCTCTTTCTAGGCAACCAACTTCCTTTTGATTCCTGTAAGTCTAAAAGAAATCGTCACTAAAGAAATAGAGTTTCTCACTTGAGCCGAGTAGGTGTGCACTGAACAGCTGATAAAGATCATATTTGGTATCAAAATACATGGTACAGGGAGACAGACATTGTCTTCCAACCATTGTGAGGTGAGAGATGCAAATTTTTGTGACAGACCTGTTGATAACTCAGAAGCTGCTGCCAAGAATTTAAAAAGAAAAATTCCCCACTCAGATCTGAGCAAGAAAACAAGGTGAAGCATGTGAAGATACTGCACACAAATACAGGCTACAGGCATAATACACACAAAGTAATTTAAAGTAGATGGTAGCAACCAAGGCATTAATAATAGATATGGAAATGCACCACTGTGTGGAAGGACATACCACTGTTTGTAAAACTATGTTTGATTTTATATTCATTTAAAAGTAAGTTATGGATTGGAAAATTCTGAACCTAAGACTTAAGAAAGACATAAGAATCAATTTTTGAAAAATAAGCAAAAACGAACCATTGATTGAAAGCAACTGAGCATTTCTTCCCAAGAAATATATCTGTGTATAAGAAATCATAAAATATGGATCTGTGTTTCTACATAACCCAGAACATGCACATTAATACATGAACGTCAGTACTCCTAACTAGAAATTGCCCATTAGGGAAACCACTACCTATTCCATTGATTCGGTGTTATTACTTCCCTTTGTAAAATTCTTACTGTGCAACAGTGTAGACCATGACTCTATCTGAAAAGGCATACAAAGCCCACCCCGGACAAAGACAAACATTCCAGAGGCTTTAGTTGAGACTAATGTGTGAATTAACATATACACACCTCCAAACACGAGAAGAATGCATATACCGTAAACAAATTTTTAACCAAGAGGACTTCATAACAATTAATGCAGAAAAACCTATGTATACTTTCCTTTTTTTTTTCCCCTAGGATCCCTTCCTTAACTAAGCACTCCTATAAATGATACTGAGCCAGGAGAGGCTCCTGAATACATCTTAGATTACCATAATTATACACAGCGAGTGGTTGCGTGGTACTTAGTTCCCAGCAGGGGTTAAACCACGACAATATTTATACACAATATAATAACAGTAGCAGAAGGCACTGGTGTAAATTTGAGATGTTGTCTGTTTTTTTAAAATAAAATTTACAATACACTTAAGAATGAGATAAACAGCAAATATAAATACCTCCCAAAGTGTGCTCCTGGCAACAAAAACTGTTTATTCACTTGGAAGCTGTCTAGAATCTGAAGTCTTGTCAATAATTTTAGTCTTATCTCTCACATATAGCTAATGATAATATTTTTCATTATTTATAATATAGCTTAAATGAAGCTTAAGGAAAATACTTAAAAATAGATAAAAAGAATAATTGTTTTCATAATATTCTTCAGTTTTTTCAGGCTGTAACTGATATACTCAAATATACATCTCCTCTGTCAGAACTGTTATTCAAAAGTTATATCACAGAAGCTCTTAGGTCTCAAAATTTTGTAGTTTTGATTAGATTTCAAGCAGAAAGCAGATTAAACAGCTTACACTTCAGTGAATTTTGAGAAAGCAAATGTGTTTTCTAACTACCGGCATGCTGTCTAGATAATGCAAATAATTAAATTATATGTTCTGACAATAGTCCAGATAGTCACAGCAGTGATGCTCCTAGACCTGTAATTATATTTTTTAGTTTGAATTCCTATTAAAATAGCCCTCATAGGAAAAGTTTTAAGGAATCCAATAGTGAAAGAGTCTTTTTTCTGAATTTTGAAAAACTACAATGAATGTCATGAATTTTTTATCTAGTGAACATTTCAGATAAGTCTAAAATGCATGTTATCTGTTCATGTTTGTTTTACTTGGAGAAAGTGGCATTCTTATTTCACATCATTATCTTCACAGATATTACTGAATAATAAAATCATGTTTTGCTATCCATTTCTATTTTCATGGTACATTATCTAGTGAGAGCACAAAACTAAATAATATATATGCAATGGATTTTGAGAAGGCATTCTAAAGGGTTTTGTTACAATGTGAACAAATAGTAGAAGAATTATTTTTTTTTTTTTTTACTTTTATGGTCATGAATGCTCACTATCTAAATTTTTTAGAAGTATATGTAATAAAAGACCAAAAGAGAAAGTAAAAAATTGATCCCTTACTCATATTGGTGTGCCCAAGCATGTGAACTGTTAACCAGCTATCTTACTTTTAATACTTGTAAAACATGTTAGATACATTCACAAGTAAGAACAACATATGTTTATTTCAAAGGTGGAAAGGAAGCCATGTGAACTTGTAGAGTAAGAGCTTATTACATGTTAAAGAAATGTTTCATTTCTCTATAGAAATTAAAATGCCGTCAGTAGTTTGGACATACCACTGCTGTAGCTTTCCCATATTTTAAACAGCATTCCTTTTCTGGAAAAAAGGTTCCATTGCAAGATCCTCTGAGGATCTTTCATTTAAAAAAATACTGCAACAGATACAGATTAATTAAAAGGTGTTATAGATTGAGTAAAATAGAATTATCTGACAAAACCTAGGATGTGGCAGCTCAGAATACTCCTCAGACTGTACAGGGGGGTCTGGAGCCCTGCCGGACTGTTTCGGAACTCGAAACGAAAGCACAGAACTCTATGCTTGAGCCGTGTCATCGGAGAACGCTGCCCACATTGAGAGATTAAATACAAAATAGAAAGAAAGTGTGTAATTAGCTTATCTTGTCACTGGGTGATTGTAGTTTTAGATTTATGGAGGTATGAGAGAAGAAAGTTAAGATGGAGGGCAAAGGGCGGTGCCCTTCCCCTTCCTCTTTCTTCTCTCCCCTCCATTTTCTCCTGTGACGAAGATGATGGTCATTGGTGAAGGTAGCACTGTCATGTTAAGAAAAAGTAGAAGTTAATTGGAAAAGATTTATAAATAATTACACGTTGTAGAACTTGGTTGGTTTTCCTGAAAGAGATAAAAAGGTGAAGACGGCCTTCTCAGGCGTCATTCCTGCTGTGAATTTTGGAGGAGCAGGTCCTGCTGTCCTTGCTCCAGACTCTGAGAGATAAGAAACAATAAACAACCTGAACACGAATCGCAGGAGTGTCCAGTTTCTTGGCTCGGGCTCAGGACTTTTTAACATCAAGAAACAGCCATAAAAAACACCTCAGCGGTCACTAACAAGTGAACGCTAATACTAGGAGTTTTCAGAAATTGATAGCTTTACTTGGACTTTGACAGTGGAAATATTTTTCCAGAAGTTCTGTAGTGGTCTACCTAGAATTTAAATTCCATTAAGATTCACTATTTTATCATCTGGATTTTTAACTACATCATTGAAGCACACGGGAGAACCCAGAGGAATCCTGATGGTTCAGTCTACAGGAAGCATAGCAGAGTCTTGGGGAGAGGTATTTGGCTGTTGAAGGAGTTATCTGAAATAAAAAGGGAACGTAAATGCAGCTGGAATCTGAAATTTTTATTTCAAATAACATGTAAGTTGCGGGGGGGGAAAGGAGGAGGAGAGAATGTCACTCTAAATAAAATCTACAAATGCAGTGTTCATATTTCCAGCAAAATGGTGGAATTTAAAAATATAAGTCAAATTGAAACCTTTTACTTAGATAAAGTCAATTATATTCTGTTGATGATGTAGACCTCTCTGCTTCAATACCAAAAAGATATTAAGTCCCCAAAATATTCCATTCCAAATTTATTTTTTTCATTTCTCTGAACATCTCTTCTATAATGTTATCACAGTCTACAAAAACAATATCTATACAAAGTAACGCTCTACTGGTTACATGAGCATTCAGAAAGAAATGCATTACCTATCACATCTTCATTTGCGGGTCTCACAATTTACTAGTAATATTCATTCAATTTGTTTCTAAAAAAGGCTGCTGTTAATAACACTGTCCGCGGTAATTTTTAGAGCTGTTATATATATGGAAGTAATCTAAAACATTCACTGGTACAGGAAATTTAAGTATTTATATATTTGATGCATGAAGTGCAGATATATTTCTGTACTGCCTACATTTCTGTGACATTTAAATAATGAACACTGTCCCAAATCAGAGAGTCTCTTCTATGGTTTTCCACACAGAAAAGTTCTAGCCAGAAAGAAAAAGAAATAGAAACAAATCCTAACCCATACTTATTTTAAATAATCCTAGTAAAATTACTAAATATTCCCTATTCTGCCAGATTTAGTAAGAGTTCTATTTATCAAATGGTATGTAGCTACGACAGTAGTCTACCTCTCACTCTTTTATATATATATTTTATCTAAGCCGAGGCTTTAATCAACATTCAGACACTGATTATTCTCTTAATTCTGTAAATAACCAAGTAACATTTTTAAATACTCTAATATTATTGGAATATTCTTGTTAGTCACTGAAAGTATGCCAGTATTCATTTATGATGAAAGAAAATTAGTAGTGCACAAAAACAACTTAAAATGCCAATCTTTATCTGCAAATGATCTGCATTTTTATGGTACCAATTATGAAACAGTAATTTCATAATTAATACCTAATTTTCACAAGGAATTAGTTTAAATAAATTATTGATGGTCTCCTAAAGAAAATAGTCAATTTAAACAAAAGACAGTCTGTTAATTAAGTTGATTACTCTCAATAAAACCAACAGTAATATTTTAATTATATTTTCAGTTACTCAGTTCAGACAACATGACAAATCTGTTACTTTCTAATGAAATTTTTAGAGCTAGCTGTTTTCATAATGTGAATAGCCATGTCACTTCTGATGGAACTCTGCTTTTAGATCATAATGAAACACAACATGAATGTAGGTTTATAAAATGTTACATGTGCTGACAAGTATTAGTTGTGCTTTTTGCTTGTTAATATTGCTGCCCTTGCAAACTGTAAGGCTTGTGGAATGATGCCCATGAGCTATGTATTATGGAAACATGAATTTCAACAAAATTTGTGAAATAAACATTCCCAGCTTATACAGTGGGGGCTGGAAAAAAAAAAAATCCTGGTCTCACAAAGTCAGTGGTAAGATTCCTACCAATTTTCTTCTCCTGAGTCTGAGTCCCTATTTTAAAATTTTCACTAACATCAGCTGAAATTTGACTGACACTTTTAAAATATTAAAACATTTGCAAAATACAATCATAAGGAGAATTATCACCACCAAAGGGGGAATAAGTTTATACCTTTGTGTAGGTCTTTTAACTGAGAAAATTAAAATCTGAGAAAGTTATGACAGGTAAGACTAGATGTTTGTAGAATATTTGGCTAGAGCTATTGAAGATTTATTTCCATATATGTACAGCGCTGCCTATCACTCATTTCCTAAAATAAAGCACTTCATGCATGTAACATCTGAATTCTTTAAAGGCTTAAACAGATTTAAATAATGATTCAATACAAATTATATTTTGTGGCCTCATGGACTAAGAACAAAGGGTAGAAATGCAGAATTCCTTCATTACTAACTACATGTCTACTGTAAAGGTCTCATGGAGAAAGTGAGCTCCAAACAGCTGTTTTACATTTTTAATGTATTTGTCTGGAACGAATTGCCTGTCTTTATTCAGTCTGTACAATGCACATGAATTACAACAACATTGTCAAGATGTATTGGAGGAGGACAAATCAAAATGCAGGGAACAGATATATCCCAAATATGGTCATAATTATTCCATAAATTACTAGAAGGCATGTCAACAGCACTATGAATAGTATTGACTTTCATTCCTGTTACAAAATGTAGTACATTTTCTGAATTATTTATTTGAAAGAACAAAGTATCAGTTTCCAAACAAAATGTAAGGAAACAGTTTGAAGCATTGTATTGAGTTTGTGTGGCCAGATTTTGGTAGCAGGAGGCTGCAGGGGTGGCTTCCATGAGATCCTGCTAAAAGCTTTCCCCCTGTCCTAGATGCCATCCAGCCATCCAGCTCCAGGATAGACCCACTGCTGGCCAAGCCCAAATCCATCAGTGATGGTGACAGCACCTCAGGGATACCAGAGTTAAGAATGGGGGGGAACTGTTCAACTGCAGTCAGAGAGAGATATGAGAATATAAGAGCAACAACTCTGCAGACACCAAGGTCAGTGCAGAAGGAGGGGAGGAGGTTCTCCAGGCACTGAAGCTGAGACTCCTCTGCAGCCCATGGTGCAGCCCATGGTGAGGCAGCTGTGCCCCTGCAGCCCACGGAGCTCCACGGGGATGTAGAGCCCCACTGCAGCCCATGGAGGGCCCCGTGCTGGGGCAGGTGGATGACCAAAGGAGCTGTGACCCCAGGGGAGTACACGCTGGAGCAGGTTCACTGGCAGGACTTGACACCCTGTGGAGAGCGCAAAGTGGAGTAGTGTGCTCCTGAAGGACTGTCCCCCATGTGAGGGATCCACGGCAGAGCAGGGGAAGAGTGTGAGGAGTCTTCCCCCTGAGGAGGAAGGAGGGACACAGACCATGTGTGATGAACTGACTGCAGCCCCCATTCCCTGTTCCTGCTGTGCCCCTGCAGGGAAGGAGGTAGAGAAAATCATGAGTGAAGTTGAGCCTGCAGATAAGGGAGGGATGGCTGGAAGGTGTTTCATGACTTGGTTTTATTTCTTGTTTTCCTATTCTGATTTTTTAGGTAATAAATCAAACTAATTTCTTCAAGTTGCATTTGTTTTGCCTGTGACAGTAACTGGTGAGTGATCTCTCCCTGTCCTTTTCCCAACCCACAAGTCTTTTGTTCTACTTTCTTTCCCTTGTTCAGCTGAGGAGGTGAGGGGTAGAGCAGCTTTGGTGGGCAGCTGGCACACAGCCAGGGTCAACACACCACAAATATAAATATCATAAGTACATAAATCCTAACTATTTGCACCTCAATCTTTTTACATTTTTAATCAACCAATTATAGGACATACTGAGACTGTTTTTATGGAACAAATACACTATGTGGATTACTGAATTCCATAAAGCTACTGAAATCTGGCATTTAGGAATAAAGGTAAAAACCTCTAAGTTCCAGATGGAATAATATTCTGTAATCTGAAATCCCCGAATGTAGAAGATAGAACACTACAGCCAGTGTTCAAAGAATACCGAGGATTTGCATTTTAAAAGAATAAAAATCTGGAAAAAAAAATGGAACAGTAGCAGCTAAAAGAGTCAATACATTACATTTTACATATAATAATTTTTATGCCTTTCTGTCCAATCACAAAAAAATTATTTAATCTGGCGGGTGTTTCTTACCTTTTCACGCTCTCTATTGATGAAAAAAAAGCCCCATCTCTTTGCATAGTAAAAGTGCATATATTTACTTGGGTACAAAACAAACAGCAGGAATAGTGTTGTGTACCTCTCCCTGGAATCACATAAAAATAATGTGGATGTAATCATTACCACAGCTTGTGCAGTCTCAATATTGGAAGCAGAGGCATAGGAGTTACACAAGTAAGGTAAACCACACTGACTCCACAGTTTCTGGAAGTGAAAGTATGACAATCCATGGCTGAATTTGTCTCCTGTAGCTCCTATTTTAAGCAGTAAAGAGTAATTTTTGAAAAGTAATTGTCTTCAAGTGAAACTTGACCAACTTCAAGTGGAGCTAAATCTTTTAACTATATTTTGCCATGTTTGGTATAGTGATTTTCAGTCATGAATTGCAAAACCTGAGGAGATCTAAGTTTAAGGAACCCTTTGAAACTGAACACAGGTATGACAATTCACCTCACCATTCTCAAAGCCTCAAACTCTTCAGAAAATGGAATTATTAGAAAAGAAAAAATCCATACAATTAATATTTCTTATTCAGCAATAAACAGAGGAAGGTAATTCTCCTTAGAAATGATAAACAGCCACTAGTACATAATTTATTCTTATGTTTGCATCTGTGCTGAGAATTCCTTTGTACAGAATTGCCAAATTCATTCAGTTTTTGCAGTCTGATAAAATTATTACTGGTTCATATCTTTGTGATGTTCTATTTGTGCAAAATTTCCAGAAAGCTGCTGTCATTGGCCAGCTGACAATTTTCTCCCCCTCAGTCCACAGACTAGACTGCTCCCATGCCACATTTCAACATTCGACTTTCCCTGGAAATCTTAATGGAAAAAAAAGTGAGGTAATAATTTTTCACTGGGAAAATTTATTTTTCAAATATCATACAACTTACCTTAATACATACAGAAATATATATAAATTATTTCATATAGTAGCCTGAGAGACCAAACCAAGATCAGATTTCTTCTTTATTCCGTGATGTATACATACCAAGAGATTTTCAGTCCCTGTTCTGACAAGCTTTCAATTTGAATAAGCAAGGAAGACAAATGGAGGAAGAAATGAAATATTAATATCTCTAGTTTGAGTTGGAGAACTGTGCTAGAGAAAAAGCAACTGACTTCCAGGGATTCAAAGAAAGAGCAGAGCTAGTATCTGAGTGTAGAATTTCCGCGACAGTGCAGCATCTTGATTTGAACATTTTCTTTCTTCTGTGCCCTGTAGGATTTCACATATGATATTTTTTAAACCAAATCTGGTTTGCAGTCTTGACTTCAGCAACCACAGTTTTGCTTGTTCAGACCAGAATAACCATCTTCCATTTATTCTGGAACCTGAAACTCTTGTTCCAACCTCACCCCACAAAAGAAATGCCAAAGGAAAAGAATGTTTTAATAACGTATGGATAACCACAAAAGTAAAGCTAGAGCAATTTTATGTGAAACTTGATCTTGTGAAAGAAAATCTGTATATTTTAGCTAGCTTACTCACTCTTTTAAAAAGTGTAACTACAACGTTAAAGTAAGTAAATAAGAGAATACTTTCCTATTTTTCAGAATCAGAGATGGAGTATTAGGCGTCTTACTAAATTCTTTGATTACAAGTAGACTGTTTTCTTTCAGTAAATCCCTAAATGTAGCCAGGTGCCCCATCACACACTGCTTGCTACCTTTAAGGTAGAGTTTGAGGTGCCTTGCCTGGCTGCTCACAGAAGACACGCACAGAAGCAGCAGGGTAGCAAGCATGCATGGAATGGGCAGCTCAACAGGGAGGCTCCATGGGACTTTACACATTTCCAGGCAAAGAAAATCTAGGGGAAAAGGGTTGGGGTTTGTGACTTTGGATTAAGGCACTCACACCTGAGCCTAATTCAGGCATCTTAGCCTTTTCTTGGCTTTTAAGCATGAGAGATATTTCTTAGGATCACCTCATGGATGCATGAAATGAATCCTTCATGGAAAAGTTTACAGAATTGGTCTTCAAAACAGTTAATTAGAGGAACAGCACTGTATACATCTCAGTAACCTTAGACTAATCCTAGTGTGGAAAAAGAAAAATGAACAAATTTTCCTTTAAATTGTAGAACACATCCACTTATAGGCTAAATGGACCTGGGATGGGATGTGGTTGGGCTGCTTAGTGAGCACCGATCACCTGAAAAAGAGCAGTGATCTGTGTCACACGGAAGATTAAAAACACATCTTTGTATTTTCGCTGTAGTATGCTCTTGCATGACAGGTAAAGTAGACTATCATGCATCATGTAAATGGTGTATAGGCTGTTAGCTGGCCCCTTCCTCACTGGCAAATTGGCATCTAAGAATTTAGTCAGCATGCGTTGTGTAAGGAAGTTTTACAGTACCTTTTGCTGCTGAGCGGTAACACTCCAATTTATCTACCTAAAATATCATTACAACTGGACTGGCATAAGTGATGTTTTATTCCCACAATGCTTGTTAATATAGAACATTGTCATATGCTCTGAAAAACTGCTTGCAATGCACTCCTTGTACCAGTTACCTTGCTTGTTTATAAATAACCAATTTAGATCATTTAAACCAAATAAAGGCAACTTCTCCCTTTTTATAAAAAGTCTTATTTTTGGTGCATGCAAATGGCTGGCCTTCATAAAGGAAGGGTAAATGCTATGCACGCAGAATATTATTCTTTTGCAAACACTTCCAGTAATTATGCATAACTATTTTCTTTCCTTTTTTTGTAAGTTGTAGCAGGATGAATGCAGCAAACGATAAGGTTATTTTAATAATTTCTTAAATGCAAATTGAGTAGAGCAACTGAGTCAGCTATAAAGGCAGTTATCAGAAATTATACTCTCCTGTTAAAATATGTGTTAGATTCTTGCATTTCCCAAAATAACTTCCTCACAGGTTTCTCCCCTTATAATTGTTGAGTCTAACCTAAAAGGCAGCTGTTTAAAGTGATTGATCTAAAAAGCTTGCAGTCCACAAACCTTCATTATGAATTGCGCACAACTTATAATCCACCTTGTAACCTTTACTTC
Organism: Platysteira castanea; assembly: GCA_013397175.1. Lineage (NCBI taxonomy): Eukaryota > Metazoa > Chordata > Aves > Passeriformes > Platysteira > Platysteira castanea. The sequence continues at coordinate 50,361 of VYXC01008045.1, forward strand.
CTGCGCCTGCCCTAGCCTCAGGCTCTAAAAAGAGTCATTTGCTATGCAAACCCCTACATTTCCCAAATTAGCTTTCCAGTAACTTGTCATAATTTGTTGAAAGGGTTTCCTATCCACAAACTTCACAAGAGCCATACAAAACCCAGTGTAGTTATGCAGTCAACGTGCAGTAATGACAATGAACATCCATAGGTACTAATTCTTCTAGAAGAACATACCAAATCATCTGTGTCTATGTTTAATTAATTTTAAATGGTTACTTAAAGTTAACTTTCTTAACTTCATAAACTCACATATTTAAAAGCACGCTTTAAAAAAATCTGGAAAATAGCGAATTAGAACATTAGTTTCTGTAAGTTATCGCTATATCTTACTAGAAGATCTAGGCATAGTAAAAAAGTGCTACATTCACTTCTGATTTTTGGAAAATTTACAAAGACACAGCAGATCCAGACATCACAGGCATGTGTCTCTTCCATATGCCCTCTGCAATCCAGCGCAATAGTTTCCAGTACGCATATTACCTGCTGCCATGCTGGGAGCCTGGTTCTACTAATGTTTAAATATTTCCTTAACACAGCTAGACTCATGAACTTCAGTGAGATACTCACATATTTTAAATTGAAAGAGGTAATACTATTCCCTAACTGGGAATAGTAAAGAATTCAGGCTTCAACTTGCTTTAAACTTTGTAATATCAGTCGGTGGGCAAATACATGCCAACTAACTGTGATGTGTCATATGCCCAGTATTGATATTATATTTTAATTTAATTTTGTGGCCTATAATGAGCATGATGAACTGTATATATGAATAGAAATGAAAGTTTTACTCCTTAACTATTGTGGGAAATTCTTTTTTACGGAAGGAAAAAGGTAGTATCAAATACTAATTTTCTTTATTTCTTTAAGGTCTGTGGTTGAATGGCTGGAGTATAGAAAATGGATGGCTCAGAGGAATAGAATTGTCCAAGCATGGACATAAGTTTATCTGAGATATAGCAGAGAGTATCTGAGAACAAAAACAGAAAGATGATTGAAGAAATCAAGCACTGAAAACTGACATTGAAAATTTTAACCTCATAGTTCTGACTAGCATGTTTTTGAGACTCTTGGTTTTATTGTGTGATATTCATAGAATTTTAAACTTATTACTTCTTAACAGATTTAAAAGAGCATATAAGTCAAATATGCATAACTTCAATTTATACAGATATATATATATAGATATATATATAGATATATACACTTTTGCTGTTACGATGCCTATAAACTAATATCTGATGTGGTTACCACACTACACTCCCACTCCCAAGGACCAGTCTCTGCCGCAAATTACAACACATACATTTTTATGGATAATAAGAAAATATTGTCATTTTAATAACTATGTTATTTGGTCATTATTTGGCTTCCATCATATTACACTTAAATAGCTAATATAAGACAGCATGAAAAATGAGACTGGTGCTGAAAGTATTGGTGTGAATGAGGTGTCTTGCAGAGCTGGGGTCTCAATCAGCAGAATTAGAGATTCACAGAATCATTAAGGTTGAAAAAGACTTTCAAGATCATTGAGTACAACCTTTGACCAAACACAACCATGCCAACTGAACCACAGCACTAAGTGCCATGTCCAGTCGTTTCTTGAACACTTCCAGGGATGGTGACTTCACCACTTCCCTAAGCAGCCCTTTCCAAGCTTGACAACCGTTTCCATGAAGAAATTTTTCCTAATGTCCAACCTGAACCTTCCCTAGTGCCGCTTGAGGCCATGTCCTCATGTCTTGTCACTAGTTGACTGGGAGAAGAGACCAACCCCCACCTTGCTACAACCTCCTTTCAGGTGGTTGTAGAGAGTGTAAGGTCTCCCCAAGCCTCCTTTTCTCCAAGTTAAACATCCCCAGTTCCCTCAGCCACTTCTCATAGGACTTACTCTCCAGATCCTTCACGAAGTTGGTTGCCCTTCCCTGGACACACTCTAGCACCTCAGTGTCTTTCTTTGCTCCAAGCATTCACAGATTCCTCTGCTAACTTCAGGAGAGATGATGTTGTTCTTCCTGCAGAACTGGCACAGTTCAAGTAGAGAAATGTAACATAATACATCTAGACCAGAGCTGTTTATTGATCTGTGCTGAAGCATCATCTGGTATGTAGTGTAGGTGATGGTTGTTTTCACAGCCATAAAGGAGCAGCAAAAGGGGAAACCCACCACCACTTCTGCAGCAAGAGCCTCGACTAAACACAAAAAAAGATTCCTCAGGCTGAAGCTGCTTTTTACCTTACACATAAGTGCACCTGAGAAATGCCCTCTGCTAGCACTGCATCAACCTCATTCTCCTTCTTAAGAAGTCTGTAGTGTTAATAAATTAATATTTTATTTCTCTCCTATTTCTGTTATTGTCTACAAGTTTCAGATGCATGTAGGTAGATACTTGCAAGTAGCAGAAGGCTGAGCCGACTGCGTTGTTCATTTATCTTGTAATGTAGAGAAGGTAAGGGAAAGCAATCCATTATGCACAAACAATTCAAAATATTTCTAAATTGCCCTTGGCAAGCAGGTGCAAGCAGGTGTGTACTTATCCCAAAGATAGCTTATATGTATGTTGTCCTTTTCCCCCAACAACCTAGAGAGAAAACTTAAATCCTGAATTCCCTTTTCACAGGATTCCAGGCTTTTGAACTTATAAAGACAAATTTGAACTGTGTATCTGTAGCACAATCATGATCTTTATTACTTTTCATGCTGTTGGACTGCGTGCTTTGTATCTGAATGTCAACACAGCAACATTTAGTTCAATGTGTGTAGGTCTCCAGCTATTAGTTTAGGAAATTATTTATGTGATTACATGGCATGTTACTCCTTAAACTTGCAATTAATCCATTGAAAAGGTCTTTAAAACGACTTTTGGTTTTTGTATTTTTCTTTTTTTTAGGCCATCTGTGAAGCCACTTTAAAAATTCTAGTTCTTCGTCAGCTTTATCATAACCCAATGATGCCGTTTTATATATATTCCCAGAAAAAAAATTATTCATTGTAAGACATTAAATGGTACTAATTCTTACAGCTTTCAATTTTGGCTGAAAACAGACCAGAAAGCAAGGGTAGCAGCAGATATCACAGAATGTGAATACTCTGTTTGGTTATTTTATGGCTGTCTATTACAGAAAGATAGCTAGAGAGCGGGAATAATTGCCAAAGAAAGCTTTGATATCAGTCATTCACAGAAAAAAAATGCAAGAGGTAAGCTGTAATGGTGCTTCATGAGTCACTTGTCTTAATTTTGCTAAGTAGTTTTAGTATTAAGCTGCAGTCCTTCATGTGGAGTTCTGGATACCAGTACTTGTCCTCCAACTGCTGGTTTGTTGTGACAACTTGAGACTTACCATGAGCATGTTATATAAATTTTGCCTGTAATTCCTCTGGGACAACTTCATAATTTCTTGAAATTCTACGTAACTTGAGGTGGTATTTCATAATGTGTCTATCATGTGGATGAAGCTCATTCTGTGGGTTGAAATATGGTATTAGAATAGCATCCATACATTTGGAATTCTGGAATCAGTTTCTAGATAGGAAGACAAGTAATTCCTGTTAAATCAGACACTGCAAGTAAACAGTTTTAATTTTTTTCTTCTGTAATTGCATATTTATAATCCATGCAGCCACTTCCATATAATCAACTAGATAAGCATTTAAAAAAGAGTAGATGAGATAAACTATCAGCTGCTCTGGTTTTGATTTGACTAAACTGTGTCATATAAAAATGAAAGTAATCTTGTGAGCCATCTGCAGACAGTTCCTGCTCCTCTGAGGTTTACAGAACTGCCAGGAGGTGTGATCTGTATGCAGTTGGAGTGCAATGCCTCAGAGGCAGGTTCTCTACTCTTCTGTTGTGTATGCTCAAAGAAATATTTTCTTTCCAACATTTTTATGGCATCTTGTAAACTGTTCATTGTTCAAAGACAATGGTCTTTTCATAGAAATTGTCTCTATGGATTAGGGTGGTTCCATATCTGTAGTACAAGAAATGATGGCCAACATGGCCAAGAGAAGTGCTGCCTGGAAGGTGACTGCTTGGGAAGCTCTCTCTGCTGGGTGTATCACTTCTCACACATTGGGAGGGCAATGTGGACCTCATCTTAGCTGCAACCACATTTATTAGGTCAGCTGTAGTGCCATAAAAAAGACCTGAGTGTTTATCTGGCTGCTAGAGCGCTAGGAAGGAGAAAAGGAAATAAGCCTACATTTATAGTATTTGGCTGCTCCTGGTCTGAGACTCAAGTAATGACAATTGTGGTGAACTCTAAAGCCAACAGAATAAATCCTCAGTATTTACAAACAAAGCTTTCATTATCTGAAAATTTGCTATGGTGAAACAGGTCTCAGGTAAACTTTAGATTTTACAGTGCACTGGTAATAGTTCTGCACGTATTGTACAGTTAGGAATAAATATACATAATTTAGGTGTACATAAATAATGTACATCTTGATTTGAGAACTGAAAAATATGGTTGTGATTTTTTTTTGGGGGGGGAGGGGGTGTAGTGGGGGGAAGAGTGAGCTCTTCCACATATTCTATGACCTCTGCCAATATCAGAGATGGCATGCTCAAGAAAAGAATACTGTGTGCATCTGATTTAGTATTTAGCAAAATTTAACTTTCACCCTCCTGTATTAACATGTTCAAGGATAGCCTATAGGATTTGGGTTTTTTCATCAGCTTCAGGAGACTTTCCAAATACAGTAACATCATCCTGATAATCCTAGATTCTGAGCTTGTCATTAAGAATTAGTAACATACTTGAAAAACTCAGGATGTTGATTCAGGTCCATATGGCGTATGATTAAAAGAGAAAAGTTCCATTAAGTGTAATAAATGCTGTGAAGCTCAAACTGTCTGGATACTTGGCAATAGGCATTCTTTAAATCAATAGTATAAAACACACTCTACAACTGTGACATTGGTATCTGTAAATGGTTAACTGCCAATTGTCAATCCCAATGGCTTTGGTTTCCTTAAGTCCACACAAACCCAAATTTTCTGGTTTGCTTATTGTCGCCACTGTGCTGACACTAATTTAGGAAATGCAGCGACTCCATTAGTATCTTCTGGGATATTTTTTTAATTATCTTGTAACTCAGCATCTCTTGTTCAATTGTAGAGAATATAATTTCCATTGTAGAAGTGGCACGTTAGATTGAATTGTCATGCTGTGAATAAATCATTCTGCACACATATGGCATTTTCATGTACCAGCTGATACTTCTTTTGTAAGAGCTGGAACTGGAATTTGTATTGAATACATGTTTCACTGTATTGAAGCAGCACATATTTATATATATTTATATAAACATGTGCATAAGAAGTAGAAATCACAGATTTCTGCTTAACAGGAGTATTACTGTACACAAGAATAAATATTAGCAGTAGACACCAAAAGTAATTTTTTAATGCAGGAAACAAGAATAATGTTCTTCAAGTGGCTTACTAGAAAATGTAAAGCCTAAAACTTCTGCAGCAGTTCAGGTAAATGCATTCATTGGGTACTGAAGCTCAGAAATCAGCCTCCAATGTTATTTGAGTATCATATGACCATTCTACTGCTGCAAGAAGAAATAACTGGACACAAATACATCCACAATAATCAAATGATTTCATACATGGTCAAAACAGTAACATCTGATACGGTAAACTGGTGCTTAGGTAAAAATTCACTATATATTTTAATGAAACATCTTTCTCAGTCTCTGCAGTTTATCAAATCTGGTTTACAACGTGCTGTAAATATTTACACACACATACATATACATACATATATTTTATACATGTTGAGCTTTTAGCCATGATTCCAGTGGTTGTAGTTTGAAGGCAATTCACTATTTCTCAATTTTCCTATAGCAAATTCAGTTAGAGAAGCAATAGTTATGATCTCCTGTAGTGCCAGGTCCAATTCATGCAGTAAATACTATCTATAATCAATAGGAAATGCTTTCTTCCATAAGATGAACTTGACCTTTTTCTGCTGTGCTTCTAGACTTACACATGATTTTTAACTCCCTTAAAGCAGAAGTGTACTGTTCTCTTGAGGCACTTGGTTCCTGTGTATGCTGGCAAACTTTATTGGATTCAGCTACAAGATTCATCGCAGAAAAAAAATACATTTTAGGAGTACAGATTCCGTTTTTTTTTTTTCCCCATCATGAAACATAGAGAGCACCCCTCAGCTCTCTGCTCTGGTGGGTACTCTCCAGCGGGTGCTCTGATACAGCAAACAGCGTAAGTGGTTCTCTTTCTTCAGCAAAGGCAGTGCCACGAACTGTCACTATATGATTCCCAATCATTTTCATGTGAACAACAGAAGAAACTTTCAAGGCCAGGTTGAATGAGGCTCTGAGCAACCTGGTCTAGTGGGAGATGTCCCTGCCCATGGCAGAGTGGTTGGAGTTAGATGATCTTGAAGGTCCCTTCCAAACCAAACCATTCTACGACTTAGGAGCATCTGGACTGTGCAGGAAAGATGCAAATAAATTAAACAACAGCATGACATGGTCTTTTTCTTCACCATTGTAATAGAAAGGATGTAGAACTAAAAAGATTATCCCAGGGGTCCACAGAAATACCAAAAGAAAGTCTGATCCTGACTGCAGCAGACAATATTAGAAACCAACCAAACCAACCAAAACGTCCACAGTCAGACTAGCTTTAGGGGCTCACTGAAGTTCTTTTCCCAACAAATGTCCTTTTCTGTCCAACACCACCACTGTAACACCAGAGGTCTCGTAACAGAAGGTCACGTTATGTACATGAAGCAGCTACCTGTGAATAGATGGGAACTAATGCAGAACATTCCTTTCAGTCTTCCAACAGCCAGTTATGATGGGAATGACTGATAAATGTCCCTATGCTGTTTTATATTGTTGCATTTTCAATACTGAAAACAAAGAAAGTATTTCAAAGGCAGTTGTAATGAAGTACTCAATCACTACAGACTTAGGCTTTTAGCATGGAGGATGAGATGTGAATAAAACCTGTATGATTTGGAATACAAAGTCACTAAAGGCAAGGAAATACAACTGTAAAAAAATTGAAGTAGGACAGAGATATAAAAAGGTGAAAATGAAGTCAAAACCACAAAACATAGAGAAGTGATAGTAACAGCAAGCTTTTTCTGTCTAAATGTTACTACGGTGACAAGGCAGCATTCAGTAAATAACAAATGAATATGTACCTGTTTCGACAACTGGCTGATTGTAAAAATTTTTGCACAGCCTCACTGTCAAATCTGAAACATTGCAGTTCCAACAATTTTCTCAAGAACGTTTCTGAGGCATACTCAAATCATCTGCTTAATACTATATAGACTGGAATCAAAACTAAATTTAGAAGCAGCTGTTTTAAAAGAATTTTGTTTTGCTCATATTTTAAATATTTTTTTATATAAATGGGAGTGAATCATGAAATCTGGAAAGGTGCTATCTTCCACGTATCATTTCCCACTAAAACATGAGAAGGAAGAGCCAAAACACTAGACTATGTGACTGCTATTTTAGAGTATTTGGGGGATGCTATTAGGTTCTTCTGTTTCCTTGAGGGGCTGAAGGTCCTCAGGGCTGCCCTGCACCTTGTCTTGACAGAACAGGCTAAGCATTGTGGTAGTTGGGTGTGATTTTTCCCCCCCCCCACTAAACTGTTTATTTACGGTGAAATAAGGTTTAATGTTAACCAAAGGAAGAAGGCAAGGCGTAACACGGGTGCTGCTGAGAGGACAAAGGAGGGAGCAGGCACTGAATAGATGGATACAGAAAACCCTGAATAATTTCTAACTCGTTTCAATCCGGACAAAAAAATACCTAACGTATTTCGATAATATTCCTAATGCAGTTTAATATCTGGACGAGGGGAGGAAACAGGCGAAAACCCCCGCAGCACAATATCCTGCAACTCAGGAAGGTGTGCCAAGTCCCTTCGCTCCGCATTTCGTGGGTATCTTAATCCTGGGTCATCCAATTAAAGAAACCCTCCTTCGGAGGTTTTACGAGCGCAGCACATCAACTCCCTTTGTTTACACACTGGAACAAGATGTTCTTTCCTGTTCCGACAAGAAAGGGAGCTGAAGCGCTAACGCGGGGTCCCTGGGCGCTGGCACCGGCCCGCCCGGGGCTGGCTTTGGTTGCGCACATTCCCGCAGCGGGTCCGGCCGAAGCGAGGAGGGCACGGGCGGGCACCGCCGGGGCGAGGGGCTGCCCCAGCCGTAAGTAAGAGCCAGCGAGCAGCTCGCACGCCGGGGGAGGGCCGGGCGGTATTTTGGGCTGGTTTTACGGAATGCGGTGCAGCGGGCAGACGGCGGAGAGAGAGGAGAAGGGGCCGAGGGGGCCGCCCCCGCCACCACCTCCGGCCGCCGCCCCCGCCCCGGCAGCGCCCCCAGCGCCGCGTCCCCGGGGAGCCGCCGCGGAGCACCACGGGAGTTGTAGTGCGGCGGCGCCG
>VYXC01008045.1:58918-97297 GCA_013397175.1 Platysteira castanea
GGGCCGAGGCTGCCCGCCTGGTAGGTGCCGCGGTGGCAGCGGCAGCATTGTGTGTGTGTGCGCGCGTGTGCGCGTGTGTGTGTCTGTGTGTGTGTGCGTGTGTGCCTGCCTGTGTGTGTCTATGTGTGTGTGTGTCTGTGTGTGTGTGTGAGAGTGAGTGAGCGAGCGCGTCCCGCCGCCGCCAGCCCGGCGCGCTGCCCGCCCGCCGCTTTGTTGCCGGCGGTCGGGGCCACTGTGGGGCGGGACGGGACGGGAGGGGGAGAGACAGAGAGAGCGAGAGCGTGTGAGCGAGTCTGGGGGAAAGAGTGTGCGAGGGACTCCGAGTGAGAGGGAGAACGAGGGAGAGAGAGCCGGGGCGTGTGTGCGAGGGAGCGGGAAGAAGCGCGGGAGTGCCCGTGCGGATGCGTGTGCCCGGCTGAGCCGGGCTGGCGGTCCGGGCAGCCCCCGGCTCTGCCGCCCGTCCCCGCCTGCCTGGAGAGGAGAAATACCTACGTCCCTTCCGCGGTGTGTGCGTGAGGAAATGCCTCTATTCTTTTCTTTTTGCATGTATGTGTGTGTGTGTAAATACCCAGGGATCGTGTCTATCTCTGCAAAGTTCGTGCATCAGATATCCCGAGGAAATCCCTCCTTTTAATCTAGAGAAAAGTGAAATAGCCAGGAATTGCCTTTCCATCCCTATAGTGCGGACAGGACAGAGGTGAGGGGCTTTAGAGACAGCTCTGTCCTGGGATTTCGCTTCACCCACTCTACTTCCACCACCGAGCCGGGCAATATCCAGGGCAATGTAACCCACTTCGGGAAAGGCTCCGTGGCTCTGGAGACCTAGTCCATTCCCACTTCATTAAGAAACTGTCTCCCTTACCCTACTGTATCTGTTTTCATGATTCTGTATTGCTGTTTGCTAAGTGCACATTGTTTATGTTGTTTTTCCGTTTCGGAGTATGTCTGGGTTCTCTCCATTTTAGGAATTTTACAACAAATAGTTACACACGGTACGGCACGTATGGTTGTACACGTCCGTATGCGTGTCTCCTGCAAAGTTGGGTCTGGTTCAGCTCCAGCCGAGTGCGTAGAAAGATGACAAAGCTGGAAAGATAGGCTGCTGGCTACGTTGCTTTTTTGTATCTACGCGAACTTTATCTTTTATTAATCTCTGATGCAGACTGAATTGTTTAAGTAACATTAAGTAAGTGTTGCATTTGTTTCTGGTAGTGGGTAATGATATCTTATTACTATTATTTGTTTAGTGTGTTTGTGAAGCACTTTCCTTGTAAAAATGTTTTCACCTCGTTATACGAATTCCTAGATAGGAAGTTCAGCCTCTCTCTCCTACGTAAATAATTATAAGGTATTAGACAGACACTACCTATAGATGTCTCTGTAAGCTGTATCGGGGTACTCTCGTAGGCTTGGGCAGTGCTAAATTCTGATGTGGCTCATTGTACATCCCCCAACATTTTGTAATAATGCAGCATTAGTGAAGATGCTCTGATATGGTGTCGCTACTGCACACCCTTATTTCTCGTGATTGTTACAGAAGTTTTACTGCAGTAAAATACTCACCTTTGCCAAAATAGTTTTGGCAGCAGATGTTGCTACGGTACTTGTTTCTCTGTGCTCTAAGCTAACGAACACGCATCCAAAAGTCTATAAAATACATCAATTGCTATCCTAACTTTACTCTTTCAAGTTGCTGCTACAGTTACCATTGTAAGCTATCTTTTGTTTGACAAATGTGCATAAAGGAATTTATTGTGTATTGAGTAAAATTGCTATTCCCATGTGGCCTAATACATGGAAAAGTTTAAAGCCTCTGGAGAACAAAGGCTGAGCCACTGCTGTGGAGAAGGGCTAAGAGTCTTATTTTCATGATGTCCTACCGCCTCACATTTCCCTCCAGAAGAGTAATGATTTGCTAAAATCAAGTAGAATGTAAAATGATACACTGCTGTACATAAGTGGTGGAGATACACAAGGTCCACAGTGTGGTTTTGTCCAGCCTCCTGGGGTTGCCAAGTTCTGCAGAGCTTGTCCCAAGTCTGTTATGTGAATGATGTGTGCTGCTGCTCAGACCAGCTACAGTCTTTCACTGGTCTTTGCTTTTTGTATATAGTAACATATGTTTGCAAATCACAATGAAATATGGAAGCCAGAATTGCTGCTCCTTACAGTGTTTTATGTTAGGACCCTGATGATTCATTATGACTTTGTTTTCTTGAGATACATCAATAATGTATTACTGCAAGGTTTGATTAAATCAATTTCTTTCCACAGACAAGTAAACAATGAAGTGATTGATACCTACTCACAAAAAACGACTCATGACTTACCTAGATCAATATGTTGTAAAATTGTATACTGCTGAATTATTTTTAGGAAAAAGAGAGTTAATTAATACATAGAGCAACTCTAGATATTTACATTGTAGATTTCCTATAAGCCGTTACATTATAACAGTAATAGACTTTCGAAGTGAAGTGCTAAAACTATGAAATGATACAGATAACACTGCTGGCATTGCTGTATCACTCTGTTGTTCATGTCCATATATTACAATGTACACTTTAAATTATGTACTTGCATGCCAGTTTCCCAACTATTTTAAATTCACTCACTAGAGCTGCAGAATTTTGATTATGTTTTCTTTGTTTCTTGTGAGGTGCCGTACTTAATTTTTTGTCCATCTTTCAAACAGTGCTGGAGCAGATTTTTGTTTTGTGTTTCAATTGTACATACACAGCTATTATTAGCAGCACCCAGTAACTTCCCAAATGCAAGTGTTTCTATACTTGCAACATGCCTATGAGGTTAAGTATTTTGACCTCTGCTTTACCCATGCAGAGTTGAGACATGGAAAGATTAAGTACCTTACTCAAAGCTGTTCAGGAAATCTGTGGGAGAGGTAGTTATGATAGCAAAAGCATCTCTGTAGAAGTTCTGTTTCACAGTCATAAAATCATCTTCCTTCTGTGGCTACACTTTTGCCTCATTCATTCTCTGTTACTACTTCTCTCACAGTAATTATGACAGAAATTGATATTGTCCTGTCTCTGTATTCAATCTGTATTGAAACTCATAATGTACTGTATAATAGTTATGGATAAGAAGGAGCACAAAAACTGGACTTGAGCCTGAAATTGTTTCACAGCTCTCCATTTCCCATATTCAGTATTAAAAAAGCAGAAGTACTTCAAAAAAATATATTACAGTGTTAAAACACATTGTAATGGGTAAGTGGTGAGGCTCCAAACTGACTGTCAGTGTTGTATTTACTCATTTTCAATATTTGATTAAGGGGTCTTTGGAAACTTAAGTTCCTGCAATGCAGTGTTTTTTCAAGTGTTTCCCTTATTTTTTAAAACATGAGCAGGAAAGGACTTCCATTATATTAATCTCCTGCTGTAAATATGTGATACAGGCAATAAAGCAGGAGCCACTGGCATGTCCTGTGTCAGAACTTGCATTTTATGGATGAAGTCTCCTGCAGAGAGTCGAATCTCTGTCTGTGACACGCTGCTTTTTTCCTCATGCAAGTCTGCTTATCTTAGGGCAAGGCATAGCCCAGCTTACAAGCATTCCTGAGAAATGAACGCATGTGCAGGATCAGTGGAATGGTGGCATACCACTAACAGTTCATGTTACAGAGCCCATTTTGTAGAACACACATTTTTATGGACAAAATTGCAACTTGTCTTTGCAACTTGCCAAAGGGCATATCTTTGATGTAGACCCGATATGTCATCTCACTTTGTACTTTGCAGCAGACTACAGCAGTGCTTATTGTATGACCTGGGCATTATCCCCATGCCAGTTTTCTGCCTTTTTGTGTCTCATAGACTAAGATGGAACACTTAAAAGAATGAGAACAAAAGAAAACCTTTCAAGGAAGGAGGAGAAACATCCTGTCTTTCCTCTGTCTTTTAGTTGGTCCTCATTTGATGTAGCTGTATTGTTATTTTCTGATCATATGTAGAACTCATTAAAATTGTATAGAAAGGTTAAACACTTGAGTAGTTAGAGCAATTTGTAGTGATTCCTCTCAGATGAAAAATCTTCTGTCTGTTTAGCTTCACAAGGACTCTCAAGCTATTGCTGGAAGTCCTGAAATGGTGAATTCTGCCTCTTAAAAATTTAATGTAATAAAATTCTTCATAAAAACTATTGAAATGAAAAATACTGAGAACAAAACATGCCCAAGGATACTCTGCCACTAAAGACCTGATGACAGTTTTAAGTAGGCTGCAGTGATGCAACTTGTATCATTTGACTTCTAGACATGATGCTTTGTCATTTGTAGAACTTTGGACCAAAGGCCTGGACAGAATGAGTGGAGACTGGTCACTTTGGGAATGCAGAGCTCGGAAGCATAGACCATCTGCCTATGAAGGGTGGTAGTTTATGGCAACATTTTAAAAGGATTTTTTTTTTTTTATTATTAGCTTGCCCTTATTATTGCCCTTTCCTCTTTCCTGTAAGTGGTATTTTGAAATGCAGTTCAGTCAAGTCTCTGCCACAAGCTGACAATAAAGCAGAAGAAAATCCCAGGAATGAGAACAGTAGTCCTTGTTTGGTTATTTGTGTGCTGGATCGCCTCTCTAGTATTTTTGCTCTTTCTTCTTCAAATTTTGTTCTGAAAGAAAGGTTTTCTTGTGTTACTGAAGACTTACATGCTTTACAGTTCTATGGAAAGTCGTTGTGGTTCAGGTGACATGTGCCTGTGGGGTGAGTAATATTCATATCTTAATTCTTGTGTTTCTTGCAGTAGTCGCCTGACAGGATCCAGCTCTTAACTAAGAGCTGTTTGCTTCCTCTTGTACACTTTAAGAAAATTATGCTAATTAATTAGGGAAACTGATGCTGGAAAAAAACATGAAAACCAACCACTGGAATTGTTAGCTTGCATGCTACTGTTTAATGTGGCTGGCTGTCCAAAAGCTGATTGTTGCTTCATCTGGTATGCTGAGATAGTGTAGTTGAAACAAATCATGTTGCGGTATGGAAGTATTTTTGTATTGCATCTTCATATTTGAAGACCACAAATGGAACAAAAAAGTAGAAGAGTAACATCTGCATAGCTAGACCGTTGATGATAATCCCTTTGACTTTTATGTTAAGTCTTTGATTTTGTTACTATAAATAACATTTTAAAGCATTGTGCTAAAGGAGCTTCGTTTATCTTTAAAAATGGGAAATTTGACATAACTTTGTTTTATGGTATTAAGGATTTCTTTGTTGTTGACTTAACAGAGACCTGCTATTATTTCTGTATTTGTTCTGAGTTAATTCTTTTTCAGACATGCAGAAACACTGTGGCTTGGGAAGTTTTGATGGCCTTTCCCTTTGATCCACAATCAAGGCTGCTTTGAAGAGCTATATTTTAGTTTGGTTGGCTCTAGGGTTTCCTTCAGTTTGTTTTATTTGAAGTAATTTTTGCAGTTGTTAGACATGGTTGAACCTGCACTTTTTTTTTTTCTACCTTCTGTGGTTTTAGTTGTCAATAATTTATTTTGTTAGTGTGAAATACCTTTAAGTGTGGCTTTAATATTTTTTTATTTTAAAAGGTGATCTACAGTGTCATCTATTTCAGCTCACTTTTTGTATTTTTCTAGGGTAGATTAATAGAAATGAGATTCTAATTCTTTATCTTGAGACAGCCCTTTAACCCTTGGCATCGCAGACCTTTAGGCAGGCAGGAACCTTACCCAGCAATGGGACCTGTTCTCAGTAATGTCACCTTGCTTCTGTCAAAGCAGGGTAACATGGGAGAAAACCCTAACAGGAACCTAACTGTGAGCATTCCTTGGTAGTGTGAAGGTGTTCTCCATGCCTTAAGGTATGATTTAATGTTCCCTGTTACAGTGAATGTTTCCAGTGTCTGCTGTCTTAACTTTCTCTGTAAAAGAGTCCATATTTTCCCGACATACTGGATTTTCTGTTGAAATAACTGATCTGTTTTTTTCTTCTTCCAAGAGTAGATTTGGTCAGTCGCATGTGCAACTAGAGTGAAATAGTTTCCACTAACCACACTCAAGAGCCTACCACCCTTCCCAGCTAGGTAGCTTTGGATTTGATAGCCCAGTTCACCAGTTCCCTGGATCCAAACCATGCCATTGAAGCATCTTAGACTGGACGAGGTAGCATGCTTTTCAAAGTGAAAAGCCAAACGTATTGTACTTTCTGCTGAAGCTTCTTTTGTTCTTTATACTGTGATCAGCAAATTACAGTCATGTGGAGAATCATGTGCTAAACTTGACCTCTTGGCTTTGGAGTAATTGTTTTTCTTTTGGTGGTTTGGTTGTTTGTTTTTTTCTTAATGTTGTACACTTCAAAGTATTTTCTGTTTTGCTGGGTGTGATGACAATGGTCTTGGTATTCCTTTTAAATAACAATAACTAAATAGAGGCCTCCTTTTTTGCTATCAAGACCTGGGAGAAGATGTGATTAGTGGAAATTATTTCATTATGGTTCCATGGGTTCCAGATGAATTTGAGCAAATCCTCCTTCTGAGGAATTTGCAGACTGAAGAAACCAAGTATCTTAACCTTCACTCTGGGTCATCTTCCCATGCAAAGGCAGAACAATAAGCAGCACATCCTGGTACAGCCCATTTGCTCATCCTGTGAGTTCAGGTAGCAAATTCTTGTGCTGCTCAAGCGCAGCAGATTGGTCGTAAGTGGTCCGTTTAATCACTTACCAACTTTGAGTGACAATTACCCTCCCTGAAGAACCCCAAATTGTTGACATACTGGCCCTCTGAGGCTGCTCTCTTTTAGAGAAGTCCTGCCAGATAGTTTCCTGATGCTGGAGTTCCTGTCTTGGGAACTTCAAGATGTGCTTGCTGGGAATGTAAAATGGTAAGAAGTGCCTACTGATTACCTGCAGCTGATCAACTTTCTGAATGGTGATAGGGCTTTAGCACAGACGTCAGGAGACAGATGAGCCATCTGGCAGCACATGCTGTCTTCCTGGAGCTTCTTTGATGTCAGTGCACTGATTGTGTTTAGGGATGGCACTTAGTGTTGAAGGGGTCTAGATGAGCTCCATTCACTTTGGTTCAAGCAAGCCCTGGTATTTCTGCCATTGGAACGGGAATCTCTGGGTGATCTGATGTTTTCATCCTTTGACTTGAGAGTTCAGCTCTCTTTAACTTCTTGAGCTCAGCAGTATAAAATCTGTGGACCCTGGCATGTGACTTTCCTCAGTATTGGAGGACCTTTTACTTGATTTTTTAACATATGGGATCCAGCTTTTGCATTGCAGGTTATGACTGATGTGGCCTCTTGTACCTCAGATGTTTGAGAAGATTTGCTTTGTAGTGGAGCATCGAGTTTTTTTTCTGTCTGACAGCATTTGCCAGGATCAGCAGCCACAGTTCAGTCTGATACTCTGGAATCAACAGACTCATTAGAGGATTGGACTATAGTTCTGTGTAGAAGATATTTCAGGTCACATCCTAGATTATTGTTCATGATTTTGGATCATCAGAAAGTAATTTATTTAGAAGGCACATATTACATGCTGTGTTTTGAAGCTTGTCCTCCTACATACCTAGATTGGTCTAGACAAGCCTGGGATGAGAATCTCCTCAGTGCTTGTGGAAGGTCAGCTCTAGAGAGCATTATCCTGTGCGTGACTTTTGCATCCTATAGAGCATAGTCTGACTTACAGATAACAACATTTCCTAAACCTCTACAACTTCAGAAGTGCTCCTTGAGAGACGATATCCTGAGCTACTAGGTTATTTGCTTTGGAGAACTCAAGGCTATTTTCTTTCTTTTTTGTGATTTTGCTTTGATCTTATAGACAGAATTAGGAATTTAATGAATCATTCTAGTCAGGGTTTATAATTGTTTTATCCTAGTTAGCTTCCTGTGTAGCTTGACATCTAGAGAGGGAAGATAGCCTTAGCTGAGGTATATATCAAAAATTTGAAGCTCAAAATTTTATTCCATTTCAGCTGACTCTTAGCAGCCTGGAGAACCTGCCTAGCTGTGTGTAGTGGTTCACATATTTGGTGAAATGTCTAGAGTCTAGTAAATCACAGTCAAATTCATGTCCCATATGATTTGTTCCTGCTTTTGTAACTTGAACCTTCTTTTTATATAAGATGAGGCTTTACCACTATCGTTGTATTGCCAAAGTACTTAACTTCGTTTTTCATTAAGTGATACCATCTGGTTTGATTATTTCTTTTTCTATCCCATAAATTTAAACCCAATGTCTATTGATACCTATTTTTAGATAAATATTAATTCTTTTTATGCCTCAAAATTCCCAGTTATCAGACACCTGCTGGCATTGTTCTATCACAGAAGCATGTGACATTCCATGTCACTACGCCTGCCTGCCAATATTACCTAGCAAGGGTAATGGGAAAAAAAATAGATTGTTATTGTCCGTAGCCTGCTGTCATTCTTGTGGACCAAGATTCTGGCAGCTATCTCAAAATCATTACATTCTCTGATCATACTAGCTTCTTTAATCTCATTTGGCATTTCTGTCATTTAGAAATTCTAGACGGGTAAGACCAGTGAGAACCTCTTTGTAACTTGGTGTTTAGATTGAGAAAAGCATCCTAGTTAGAGCATTACTTTGATAATCATAGAAGGTGGAGTTGGAAAGGGCCTCAAGGTCACCTTGTCTGTTTAGACTTGAAAAGAAGTCATACAACCCAAGTTAGTGATAGTTTTGTGAAATCAATAAAATTAGTGACTTTTATTACTGATAGGACCTATGACTCATCTGGTCTTTGCCAGAATTTGCTCTTTTAGTGAAAATTTACATTCTGCTTCAAAAAATGGGAGAACTGAAGAAAATAAAATTATTATGAAAAGTAGTCTAATGGGCAACTCAGAATTTAGAATTCAGATGCATTATGTGTTTTTTTCTGACAGTGACTAGACCGAAAGCATCAATTTTCTTGTACAGATTAAGAATTCTGTTTTCAGTTAATGGTTCTCATTCATATTCTCTGTTTTTTTGAGGCATTTTGGGCTTAGTCTCTTGATTTTTGTCAAGAATTTGATGCGGCAATGCTGCAGCAGGTTTGTACATAGAGCAGTAGTGCTTAATGCATTCTAATCTATTCCATGATTTGTTTCATTCATAATGCAGATTTTTTGAGACATTTTGCAAGCACGCATCTTCTGTTTTAAAAATTAAAAAGCAGAATAATGTAGTGAGGCTCATCATCTAGGTGTGGAATAAGCTCAGAATTCACTGTAGAAGAAATCTTCAAATAATATACTATTGAAGAGATATTAATACCTTTTTGTTACTGGTTTCAGGGTGACCCATGGCTCCATAGGCTTCGCTTCCTGAAGGTGCCCTCCTGGGCAACAGCTAAAGTGCTTTGTGCTAGCTATCCCAGTAGGAAGTATTTGGGGGGAGGGAAAAATAAGGATTACATCTTTTGATGCGGTCCCTTGAATTCCTGACTTGCAGCTCTTATCTTTTATATATATACACAAATATATGTAGATTTTCAGATATTGGGTTACAGGCCTGTGAAACTGACTGGGAGAATCACAGAAACAAGGCTACATGCCTGGGACATTTGATCTGCCTGTCATGAGTCTCAGCATCCTTTGTGTAGACAGTTATCAAGAGCAAGAAATGGATGCTGCTCCCAGCTCTCGGGTTGGTCCAGTTCTGTGGTTGTTTCATCTTGCAGTCAAATTCTTCATGCTAAAATCCTGTTCCTCCAGTCAGTGTTCAGGGATCAGCTGACTCAGTGCCAGATTTCCCTGTTGCTTTTGGAATGAGAGCTACCCATCCGAGTGGAATGTCAGGGATAGCCAACCCTATGGTGTCTTGAACTCATGTCCCTCGTCTTTAGAAAAAGCCTGTTAGTGAAATCTGTGATTTTTAGAGCATGGGATTGGCTCCCAAGGAGCAAACACTGAAAGAAATTGAAATTACTGCTTGGAGCCAGCTTGAATGCTGCAGTTGCCTTACGAGGAAGGATCTTTCCTGCTCTTTGTAATAACAGTGTTCCAATGACAGTGAGCCCCACTAAGTGGCCGTGATGTTAAAACATGCTCTGGTTTGGGTTTGTAGAAGCACTTCAAAAGTACAAGGCTGTGGCTTCACGGGGTAGACGTGGAGATTTTTATCAGTCTGTGCAAGTTACTGCATGCTTTTGATACATGTATCAGTGATGATTGTTGCGTTTACTAAGTAGCTCCAGAGGAGCTTCTTAGTACCTGTGCTATTGATCAGCCCTTCGCAATAAATGTGTGATGTTCACTGCAACCATTGTGGGTTGTTAATTTAGCCTCCCATCCCAGCAGCATCAGCACTTGAGGAAGAGGCTTCAGAACTCTCATATGGCTGTCTGGGGAGTTTTCCAATGAAAGGGAGTATAAATATGGGAGAAGTGTGAACAAACAGATTCATGACTGACTGAAGGATGCGGGATACAATGCAAGAGAGTAACAATAATGGGAGTGAGCAGAGTGAAAGGCCTTGAGAATAAAGTCAGTGTCTGAGCAGTGATTTTAGCTCTTGTGTTTCATGGACTCCAGAAAGGTAGTCTTTCAGGTGGTCTGTGAACTACACAGTGAAAAATCCAATAGAAGATGGGGAACTATAAGAAATTTGGAGTAGTAGAGTCAAAACAGTTGATCAAAAATGTTTTGAATGGCTTTTGAAAGTTAGATTAGAAAAGCGTTGTCTTACTGACTTTTAATCTGTTTAGAAAAACAACCAACCAAAAAACAATTTAAGATACCTTAGTAAGACTAAATAAAATAGTAACAAAAATATAATTTTTTTCTTCAGGGACCTGTTGTTTTTTGGGTTTTTTGTAGATTAATATTTAATTAAATAATTGTTATTTTGAAAAATAGGAAATTTCTGTCTCCAGCAATTCATACAGTTAGCTACTTTGCTTGGAAATAGACTATTTGACACACTATCAAAACTTTGTCATCATACAAGAAAGAGGAGTTGCGAATGCCCAGTCCATGAAGGTGTTCAACACCAGGTTGGATGGGGCTTTGAACAATGTGATCTAGTGAAAGGCGTCCCTGCCCAAGGCAAGGGGCATTGAAACTAGATGATCTCTAAAGTCCCTGCCAACCCAAACCATTCTATGGTTCTATAATTCTCAGAATCCATTACAGTTCCATTAAATTAAAAAAAAACAAACAAAAGAAAACAAAAACAAACAAACAAACAAAAAACTACCACCACCAAAACACAAAAAATCCAAACCAAAATAAAAAAGAAAAAACAAAAAACCAAATCATGAAAATAATATGTCTGTTGGTATTAGTCAATTTTAACTGTCCTTGATGAGGACAGACTCAGTTTCATACTGTAATTTTCTTGTGCTAATTCATTATATTAGTGTCTGAGCTGTAGGAAAATGTTTCAAGCTATTTAAAGTAATGTTAAATAGAGTGAAATAATGCTCCTGTCTACATTTTGAGCCAAATCCACGAAAGTGGCAGCTTGGATAAGTGAGGCTGTACAAATGCATGGTGGTTAGGAAATGCTTCTGAACGACCTGCAAAGAGAATAAAAGGTTTAAGAAAATTTTAAAAAATGCTGCACCTGTTGGCTGTTATCAGCATTGTTGGAGCTGTTATGGCAAGAAGCTTCATGTGTTAGTTCAAGTGTTGTTAAATATTGAAGGAAATTTTATACAAAGATATGCATGTGGAGGAAGAGGGAGGGGATCTGGGAAAAGCATTCTGAGAATTATTATTCTGAAAAAAAAGAGCTTTGAAATGCTCCATACATACATAATAATAGTTATGAAGCTTATTACTTGTAGTACTTGCATACATTTTCTGGGATTAGTAGAAGAGAATGAAACTGGGTTTATGTCTGTTGGCATGTCATGTGGCGAAAAGAGCGTGTGCCTGGGTGATACTGATGTAATCCTGGGGAGAAAAATGACAGTACTGCATTGGGGAGCAGTGGAGAAAATGGAGAAGTTCTTGTACCAATGAAAAGTAAAATAGCAAAGATACTGAAGGAAGTAAAAAAATAAATCTGACTGACAATGAAAAAATGAGAAAAAAGCCTCACTTTCTCAATTCAGTGATAAAGGCACATATAATTTGTTTATTTATTAATTTTGCTGCCATTTCACTTAATTATATCATCAGCCAAAGTCCCCAAACCTTCATCTTTAAAATCTGAATTTTTCTCAGACTGTAAAGAGTATAAGGATTTCAATGAAACATCAAGATTAAAAAAAAAAATAATCTGTCTTCTCTCCTTTATAAAATACCGGGCCTTTGTCTTGGAAATGAAATACTATGTTTACATGATGTTACATTCAGTTTATTTTTAGGACAAGTTGTACTATGGTCTATCTTGGCTAAAGGAGTGTTGAAATTATAAGTAATGCCTTTGAAATAATTGAAAAAAACCCCAGTTTGTCATCTGAAATATTTTCTCATTCATTTGGCAGTAAGATCTCTCATCAGAATTTTCAAAATTGGTTTCAGATTATCTTGCCCATATTATTACTAGAGCAACAACAAGAAAAAAAAATAATCTAGATTCTTCTATTGGAGAGATTTTCCTAGACTCTCCCACTGGAGACTCTAGGTTCAAGGTCATCTTGGCACAACGTCCATGGTATGATGGAGTTTTCAGTTCTCAGTGAAGTAAGGAAGGGGTTCACCAAAACTACCTTGGACTTCTGGAGGGCAGACTTCAGCCTGTTCAGGACAGTGCTTCAGAGATCCTCCTGGGAAACAGCCCTTAAAAACAAAGGGGTCCAGGAAGGCTGGACATACTTTTAAGAAGGAAATCTTAACAGCACAGGAGCAGGCTGTCCCTGTGTGCTGAAAGAGAAGCCATCAGGGAGGAAGACTGGTCTGGTGGAAGAGGGAGCTTTCACTGGAACTTGGGGAGAAAGAAAGAGTTTATGACCTTGGGAAATAGGGGCAGACGACTCAAGAACAGTATGAGGATGTTGTCAGGTCTTGTAGAGAGAAAATTAGATTGGTGAAAGCTCAGCTACAACTCAGTGTGGCCACCGCTGTGAAAGATAATACAAAGTGTTTTTATAAATACATTAACAACAAAAAGAGGGCCAAGGAAAATCTCCATCCTTTTGTGGACGTGGAGGGGAACATTGTAACCGAAGGTGAGGAAAAGGCTGAGGTACTTGATGCCTTCTTTGCCCCAGTCTTCAACAGAAAGGCTCGATGTCCTCAAGGCAGCCGGCCTGCTGAGTTGGTAGACAAGGACAGGGAGCAGAATTGACCCCCTGTAATCCAGGAGGGAGCAGTCGGGGCCCTGCTGTGCCCCTGGGCACTCACAAGTTGGTGGGGCCGGATGGGATCCACGCCAGGGTGCTGAGGGAGCCGGGAGAAGAGCCAGGCCACTCTCCATCATTTATCACTGGTCCTGGTTGACCGAGGGGACCCAGAGAACTGGACATTGGCCAGTGTGATGCCCACCTGCAAGGTGTGTTGGAAGGAGGAACCAGGGAACTACAGGCTTGTCAGCCTGGCCTTGGTGTCTGGGAAGGTGCCATCTCATAACGTGTATGGGACAACCAGGGGGTCAGGGCCAGACAGAATGGGTTTAGGAAAGTCAGGTCCTGCTTGACCCAGCTGATCTCTTTTTATGACCCAGGGACCAATCTAGTGGATGAGGGAAAGGCTGTGGATATTGTCTACCTGGGTGTCAGTAAAGCCTTTGATACTGGCTCCCACAGCATTCTTGTGTAGAAACTGTCTGCTCATGGCTTCGATGGGTGCACTCTTCACTGGGTTAAAAACTAACTGGATGGATGAGCCCAGAGAGTAGTGGTGAATGGTGTTAAATTAAAATGGTGACTGGTCAGTGGTGTTCCCCTGGGCTCAGTCTTGGGGTCAGTATTCGAGCCATCCAGTTTGATACCTTTATCAATGGTTTGGATGAGGCAATCGAGTCCACCCTGAGTGAGTTTGCAGATGACACCAACTTGTGTGGGAGTGTTGATGTGCTGGAGGGCAGGAAGGCTCTGCAGAGGGATCTGGACAGGCTGCATCAATGGGCTGTGGCCGATGATACGAGGGTCGACAAGGCCAAGTGTCACGTCCTGGGTCACAGCAACCCCAGGCAGCACCACAGGCTGGAGGAGGAGTGCCTGGAAAGCAACCCAGTGGAAAAGGACCTGGGGATGCAGGTTGACAGTGGCTGAACATGATCCTGCGGGGTGCCCAGGTGGCCAAGAAGGCCAATGACATCCTGGCCTGTATCAGAAATAGTGTGACCAGCAGGACCAGGGCAGCAATGGTCCCCCTGTACTTGGCACTGATGAGGCCACACCTCGAATCCTGTGTTCAGTTCTGGGCCCCTCACTACAAGAAAGACATTGAGGTGCTGGGATATGTCCGGAGAAGGGCAGCAGAGGTGGGGAAGGGTCTGGAGCACAGATCTATTGAGGAGTGGTTGAGGGAGCTGGGGATATTTATCCTGGAGAAAAGGAGGCTCAGTGGAGACCTTATAATTCTCTACAACCACCTGAAAGGAGGGTGTAACCAGGTGGGGGACGGTCTCCCAGCAAACCAGCCACAAGACAAGAGGAAATGGCCTCATACTGCACCAGGGGAGATTGAGGTTGGACAACAGGAATAAATTTTTCACTGAAATGTGTTTAAGCATTGGAATGGACTGCCCAGGAATGTGGTGGAGTCACCATCCTGGAAGCGTTCAAAAAATGCCTGGATGTGGCACTTAGTGCTGTGGTCTACTTGACAAGGTGGTGTTCGGTTAAAGGTTGTACCAGATGATCTTGGAGGTCTTTTCTAACTTCAGTGATTCCGTGATTCTAATTGTTTCAAAGGTACAGTATGAGGTCAGTAGTTACACCAGAAGCCCAAGTTGAGGCACTGTATTTTTTCCCTACAGCTAAAATAGATTATTTTTCTACACAGCTAAAATGTATTATTATCAACTTCTAAACATTAAATATAAAATTATGTGACTAAACCCCATAGACATTGAATTTATTTACCAGTAGCATTTCCTAGGAGCTGACAATTTTTAGTGCTACATTTGCTGTGGAGATGTGACTTTGGGAAAACTCAGATCTTTCTGTGTACCTATGTTGTTTCTCATAGAAAAAAGCAAAGAATGCATGACAGAATATACTGTAGAACAGCTGTGTTTTACTCTCTGTTTGCTTTTCTTGGGTTACAGTTACCATCCTGACAGGTAACAGTTCCATCTGTTCAGTGTATAGTGAGGGGTCTTAGGATAAGAAATACGCTATGATATTAGGGACCCTTAGAAAAAGAAGCTTGTCTTGAACAGGAAGCCTAGTTTTATGAGAAGTGTCTGCATTTATATTCCCTTATAAAATCCTCTGTGATTCCACTCTGTTGACCAATTACTTTGCCATGATTCTGACATTTGATAGTTATGTGATGTGTGTAGCTGATGGCCATATCACTCTGTAACCTGGTCAGTCCAGTCCACCTTGACTTGGAGGGGTCAGCCAGTCTTGCAGCTTGAAATAATTCCTTTAGGCAGACTCAGGAGTTTGGAACCTTCACAACAATTGCAGATAATCCTGAACAGTTTCAGGTTGTACCCCCATGGGGAAGATGTGTTCTGTATTTTGTTTCAAGATCTGATTGCAAACTGTTGGTTTAACAATCAGCATTTTGTCTCTTCGTGAACTCCAGCCTTGAATTCACTGTTCACTTTTCTTCCTTATAGACTGGAGGTCCTATTGAATTTTTTCACCTGTGCCAAGTGATTGCTCCTATTGGTTTTAATCTCTAAGGAAAATCAGCATCCAGCTGGTAGACAGTTGTACTGATGAGGACCCATTGATTTTTCTCTCCTATCCACTTACCATCAATAAGAAATGTCCTTAGCTTTCACAATACTTTTTCCCTGCCATAATGTTGCCCTGTTACCTGGCTGTCAGGACCAGTCTCAGTTGCTGTTCACATTGAATGTGGATGTGATTAACAGCCTGATAAAAATGTTTAAGTCAATATTTGAGAAGCCTAGATAAAGATAACACTTTATCATGAGAGCTTTTTAATAATGTGTTCTGTTTGGTGTCACCAATGGTAAGGAATTGCTGTTTTTAATAAGAAACCTTTTATATCAAGGGATTTTTTGATTTAGCAGTATTCAGAAAAGGAGGTTTAAGGAAATGCAGAATATTCATATTCTAGTTTGGGGGGAAAAATAATTCTTCCGTTTTTAACAGAACTTTTGCTTATCATGCTGGTTGTTTTTTAGTTTGGTTTGTTGGTTTTTTGGTTTTGGTTTTTTTTTTATTTTACTACGGTATTATTTGAAGTATTTGCTTCCATCAGAAGAAGCAGGCAACATGTAAACAAAACATTCTGTATGTATTTCTCCAAAGTGATAAGGTTTTTAAAAACTATTCCCTTCAGTTTAGGATGGTCAGATTATTTTACAAGATCCCTGGGAAGAGGTGAACACGTAAATTTTCTCAGTCTTGAGGAAAGCTGTTTATACAGTTGATACCAACAAATACAGAGCTATTATATACTCTTTCTAATCTGCCTGTGTTGTGACAAATGTTTCTTAGTAATAGTTGTTAAATAGTGTATTTTTTAAACCTTTAAACAGATGCTACCAAAATTGATATGAACCACCAGTATGGACTTCAGTTTTAGAATAAATGATGTGTTTAAGAGGACAAGTGTGGGTGGACTTAGGTGATGAGATGGGGGAAGGGACTGTGTGGAAGGACTGCTAAGAAGGACCGAACAAATAAATGACACAAAATGGATATGAGTTAGTGAGCTGCAAAATATTCTCCTATTTTTGAAAATCTTAGATGACTAATTGTCAACCGTGCCATATGTAAGTAATGTGGGCTTCCAAACTTGTGGCAATTAAAACTGCTCAGCATCCCACTCCAGCCCTGTATTATATTCTGTGTACAAGTCAGTACTGAAGACTAATCTCTTATGACATTAATCGTCTCATGAGGAGAGACGGAATAAATCACAGTAGCCCTTCCTCTCTTCACTCATGAAGATAAATGCCATAACACGATGGCTGATCTTCGTTATGACACTAACCATTATATATTTAACAGAGATAGCAAAATCTCACTGACAGCTAACAAAAGAATTCTCTCTTTACACATTCTTTGAGAAGGCTGTATTTCTTTAGTTCAAAAACATGACTTATCATATCTATTCTCAGAGCAATTTAGGCAGTAGATCTGGATTGTGCCAGTGAACTGTACTCTGTACATAATGATGTCATGAGTCAGACTAATAAAAACTGATGTGAAATAATTGAGCAGGCTTTGGAAGGAAAAAAAGGTGCATAACATGCAACGACTCTTAACTCTGCTCTTTTCTGTTGTCTGTTCTGACAAGAAAGAACAGCTCTCCTATTTAAAATAAAGAACACTTCTCCCTCCCCCCAAAAAACTCCAAAACCAAGCCATTGGTGTTGGATCAAAATTTTTAGTTTTGTGGAAATTTTGGTTTTTGATTTTCATTTTGTGGAAATTTTGATTTTCCATTTTCTCTCAGTTCTTGAACAGACGGACTTAGGGAACTCAAAGAACTGAAAGTGGCTTTCTGTTGTGTCTGTGATTGCAAGGGACCTCTACTTTTTTTCAGCTTTGTCACTTGCTGTACACCTCTCAGGAATTTAATTCTGTGTTTTCCGTGCGTTAGACACATTGTGGTCTTTCTTTCTGGGATACAATTATTAAGAAGGATTCTTAGTTATGTTCTGTATCTCCATTTGCTTATTATTTTGAAGGGTGTATCATCCTGTGAATGAGGAACAGTCCAGACAAATGAGTTGTGAAGTTTATGGACTTCCCTTCTGAGTTTAAGAGGATCAGTGAGACTTATCCTGGTTGTTCACCAAAAGATCATAATGTACTGTAAATTTAATGAGCTAGTTTCTTGCCATCTATCCCACACAATTAAAATGGAATTTTTATGGTTTTATGTTTGCTATCATTAAACATATTCTATAAACATAAATATATTCATGGTGCATCAATGGAATCAATGTCAGTTGCAGCAT
Organism: Platysteira castanea; assembly: GCA_013397175.1. Taxonomy (NCBI): domain Eukaryota; kingdom Metazoa; phylum Chordata; class Aves; order Passeriformes; genus Platysteira; species Platysteira castanea. The sequence continues at coordinate 76,922 of VYXC01008045.1, forward strand.
TAAACTTCTCTTTTTAGTAGGTCAGTTTTACCAGAATGAAATGCTTAAAATGGGCAAAACTAATATGTAGAGTAAATATTTATGTAGAGTGCATAGTTTAAAATATTTTGTTTTCTATTTTCTCTTCTGTTTTCTTTTTTCCTGTTTTCTTTTTCACCTTCCAGAAATCTTAGGTCTGTATCTTTAGGACACTGTCTAACAAGATAAGGTCTGATAGTAAAGCAGTGGCAAGAAAATCAGCACAACTGTCACCTCCTGTTAAATTTGGTGCATTTGGAGAGTAGCCAGTAGGAATTTTATTTCTCACATTAAAAGTAACTCTTACACATGAAGCTTGCCTGAGGAAAATAAGCGACGAAAGCTTCTGAAACAAACATATATTCATTTTCTTTGTTGGTTTTCTGTAAAGTTTTGCTCTTTGTAATAATTTTTTTTATTTACCCTATTATGCTGAAACATAAGTTATACAGCAAACCTTTCAGTGCCTCAGAAAAAAAAAAATCTGTATCATCTTCCAATAGAGAAAACATCATATATGGAAACAAACATGTTTAAGGTTTGGTGTTTCTTAGATTTTAGGGGTGTTTTGTTCCTTTAGTAGTGATAAATGTATTCACACTGATGGTAGTTCTTTCCTCTGTTATCTGTAATGTAAAGGCAGCTGACAGGGCATTGGTATCCATTCAGCTCCATTAGTTCCAGTCACCTAAGCAAGGTCTCTCTTCATTTTGTACCAAGTAGGTGTCAAAGGGGAATTTTTATCCCTGCCGCAATTAGAGACATTTCAGGAAAACGACCCGTGTGATCGCTGAATGAGTACAGATTTCAGTAGTGTTTTTGGATGCCAGAGCTTTTTTTGCTCCTTGTCCCTTCTCTGAAATAATGATTTGTAGTTTTAAAAGCTTTGACCCAAGTTTTTCAGCTGGGTCAGCACTGGTGAAACTTCTACTCTAAACTCAGTAGGCAAGAGAATATGGCCCACAAGCCGGAGGAGGTTTACATCACAATTTGTCCTGTCAGCACCTAAGAGCTACAGTGTGCTGCCAGCAAGGTACCCGTGCTGACTATCTGGGCAGCACTTGTGTGCCTGTGTACAGGTTTTGGGGGACCCATGGCATGAGCTGCATCTGTAGGAATGTGCTCATGTTTGAGGGGGTAGAGGACATAGGAATATCCTGTAGGCCCGTACTGTGCTCAGGACTAGGGAAGAAAGGTATTTCGGTAGGGATGTGGGGAGGTGAAAGTTAATGGTATTGCAACACCTCAGAAAATGAGAGTGTCACTTTGAGAGTGGGGAAAGGCTGGGCAGAGGGAGAGGCAATGGAGTGTTGTAACAGAAAACAGGGAGAGGTATGGCTTGCATGGCTAAGCAGAAGTCTCGACTTCACTGTCAGAACTGAGCAGTCATTCTGGATGCTCCACTGCTTGAACTGAAATCATTGTTAGGAATCCTGCTGCTAACAGTGGAACCCATACTGGGGTAGCAAGTTTGGCACCATGCTCACTATGGTATCTTTGATCCTGATCTTAGAAATCTGATAGGATTCTGTGTGCTCACTAGGTTTATCCTATTACAGTCACAGAGGTGTTTATGGATCTGTCCTGACAGAGCCTTTAAGTGGAAGTTCCTGGTTGCTGGGACAGGCTGATTGCATTAGTAAAGAGAGAAATATAAGGTTTCAATTTTTCCAGTATGTTAGACTAGATCAATAAGTTATTAGAAGTCAGTTGTTTAGAGCTAAAAACTTTACTCTGCATTTTCTGTTGTGATGTATGAGACCATCAGCAACGGCAGGATGTCACTGCTGTTAAAGCTTGTGCCTTCTAAAGGAATAGCCCAACTGTATGTTAATTTCAACTGAACTGTAATCCAATTTCATTTGAATTCAAAATGTCAAGTGTACAGTTTATCTGGAATTTCCAAAGCTGCCTTTATATCCATTTGAAATATGACATTATAAATAAATTTTGGAAAGAACAATGAAAGTTTCAGACATCTTAGAACAAGCATCAAATGATCTCATTAAAGCAATGGCATGAACAAAGAAACTATTCAGCTTCTTTCTTGCCCTTTTCTTTCATTCAGTGTTTTAGGAGATGATGATAATGCCTTATGTATCTGGCAGGTTAGCAAAACTAGATGGTTTCAGACCAACTTGCAAACAAATTCTATAGTAGAAATTCTCTTGCAGGAAACACTTGCCTAGTTGTTCCCTATAGTTCATGCTAAAGAAACAGTAAAGTGCTTTTCACCGAAAGAGAGCTGGGGAAAGTTACTTTATTGAGTGTGCTTTAAACCGTTTGAGCTCTTTTGGTCAGTAGCATTACCTCTGAACCTAAAAGAAGTGTGGACTAGCAAGATGTTAATATATTTCATCATGTTATCGTATTTTTGATGTGTTGCTTGTTATTCATGTGACATCTTTGTTCCTTTCCTTGCTTGATGTTTCTTTGCTCGCTATATGTAGTGACATGTGAATTACAAAGACAAATTCATAGTATGGAGCATACTGAGAGCACATGTCTTGTGAAATGCACCTTCTTCTAGTTAGATCTTATAATTTCCTTATTGTAATTGCAACAGCTTAAAGATAAAAGTCCTACCAGGAGAATTATTACTCCTGTTTCAAGTTCTTTTAATATTTTAGGAAATACTGGAAACTACTCTTTACCTTTTTCTTGATCACTCTCAGCAAGAGTTCTGTGAATACCTATTTGAGGACTTGCATTAAGATAGGTCAATACCCTTATTATCATCCCTCTTTCTCATGTATCATGTACCCTTCCTTTGCAGTTTTTCCCTCTTCGTCCATTTCTATGCAGTTCCTTTCTTCCCCCACTCTGTCCCCTCCCCTCCCCTCCTCTCCGAACCATTTACCCATCTTTCTTCACACAAAGGGCTTTGAACTTTTACCAAGCTGCTGATATTTCCCCAATGACTAAAGCTGTTAATCAAAAATGAACACAAAAGATTTGAGTGGGGCATTTCCCACAATAGAAGTCAGTCCTCCTGTTAACCTCACATAAGCAGCTGTAGAAGACAATGCTGGATTTTTTCCAGGATACTGTTATTTTTTGTACCCGGTTTGATACTCCATCTTTCAATTCATTAATTTAGTAATGGGTGGCTAGAAAATAATTTATATTTTCTGCTTAGGATAAAGAAAGTTTTTGGGGGGTTTTGTTGGGTGGTTTTGTTTGCTTGTTTGTTTGGTTGGTTTTTTTGTTCTTTTATTCACCCTGCTGTCTTTGGGCAGTGAAGATTGTCCATTGTGTTGTTCAGCCTGACTTGTATTTTAGCTGATGAGTAGGAGCACTGGGAAAAACTGTACTGTTCCTCTTTCTCCTCCGCCTCAGTTTTTTAAAATAATGTTCTAAGGAGAATTGCTTCAGTTTGTGACTAGTGGTTCAGCCTATTATGATAAAATGGTCCTGATTTTTGTCAGCTACCTGACCTTCAGATCCCTGCCAGCAGCATCCAGAAATGGAAGAAGCTCTGGCTGGTTTCAGACTGTCTGGTCACACAATCAGCAGCATCAAGCCCACTAGGCTGATCTGCCCACTGCTTTTGGACCACAACACAGTATCAGAACACACTTGGTTCTCATTTAGAAGAATTATTTTCTGTCAGTGTGATAACTGATAGCTGCAGGCAAAGCTTCCCACTTTCTACAGGAATATTTATGGGTGGCAAGAGGGCCAGTTCTCTGGTTTGCCTTTCTTCACTCTGTCCCTCTGCTGTGTTCCCTTCAGTGTCTGAAATGCACATGATTAAGCAGATCTGATTCAGGTAGTCACAAGCATATGTGTATACAAATTAAACTAATAATTCCATCAATTACATAGAATTTCTCTTCCGATTTTGTAGGCAAGCTGAGCATTCAGGATTTCTATCTTATGCAAAGCTGAGAGTCTTGACTCTGCACTAGAGTCTTCCTGTTAACAGTTCACTGAAAAGTGTTTTTCCCTGGTGTGGCAACTGATTTTTTTCAAGTAGTTGTCAACACACAGATGATGATAGATGTCCTGGTAAGAAAAGGAATTTGTATTTCTTCTTGTCCCATATAACTGACATGACTTTTCCAATGAAACTGGGAATACATGTGTTTGTGGCATCTGTGTGATTATTTAATATCTCTGAAGCTGTGAGTTGATACCTGTAAGTGACACAAATACAACCATTTGTCAAGCTGCTGCCATTCGTTGGGAGGTTTGATTTCCACTGTGCTTGGTAGAATCTGAGCCACCTTCTCATTGAGCCGTTAACCAGGGTTTGAATGAATACCAAGAATGTGCTCTGTGTAGAGACTACTTCTGTTCTCTTTCCGTTTGTCCTGATGGGTATCACATTATTTGTCCCAGTTATTTAGCGGCTGTCCCTCTTTAAGGCTATTGTTGAATGGCAGGAATAAATAGAGCATATTTGATCCTCTGTGATAGGGGTTGCAGTCAGTGCAAACCAATCTTCTGCCATTGTCCTTCATAACAAAATATATTGAAACAGTCATTTTCTTCATGACAGTACTTTGGCATGCTTTAATTTCAGCATTATTAGTCACTGCCCATATATGATACGAGTGTTGGTGGATGGAGTGGGAGGAAGAAGAAAGATATTTAAAACAGATTAGGGCTTCCTCCCCTGATGTGCATTACTGTGTCTGACCAAGAAGCCTATGACTTAACTATACCTTCTAAATTTTAGTATGTCGTTTGCCTTAAGGCACAGTTAGTTATTCAGTTTGAATTTCTAATATTATTTTTAAAAATCTTAGAAATGCAAAAGGAATTGCAGGCTTTTAGCAGTGTTAGTGGTGAGATAGAGAGGCAAGAGATACTAGTGTAATTATCAGTTCAGTGTATTCATTAGCTCACAGAATCTTAAATGATACTCTGATGCTATTTTCCATAACTGAGGGAAGAAAATTATATTATCATGGAAAGGTTTTTACAAGTAATTATTTTTATTTTCTTACTGTGATAAGTGATTAGGCTAAAACTGGGGGGAAGGGAGGAACAACAATGAAGATGGACAGCATGGTGGGAGGGGTAGAAAAAACCCATCCTTACTAAGATTGTCTACTAATTAATGTTAGTTATGATAAAGAAAACTTAATCATGTACATAATAAAAAGATTTTCAACTTCAGCAGTGTTTGAATAGGACAATTAATGCTTTTCAGTTAGGGTATGAACAGTTATTTAAATAACAGAGTTTAAAGGGTTAGATGAACAGAACTAAATTCATGGGGTATATGAACTGCAGCCCACGCTACATGTCCAGTGTAAAGCAAATCCACACAATGGGCAATTGTTTACTCCAGCACTTTCCGCCTGTCTAACATAGTCGGCATTTCAATTTGTCATTATACCCTGAATGTGTTCACTTCATACTGTGGTATTTGAAATCTGCCCTGTGGGTTTCATTAAACTTTCTATAGTGGTGTTATGCATCCTACTTGTTGGTTTCGTTATTTGGTGAAGATGATCTTCCATATCCCTGTGTCTGGCCATTGTTTCCACAACCAGTTCAGTGCAGCTTCCTCAGCACAAACTGCTCTCCCTTCTCCCGCTGTCCAGGACAGGGTGGCTTCTAATGTTTGCATAGCTTTATTGTTTCTTTCCCATTATTGTTGAACGCTCATGGTAATACTTGGCACTTTTACTGACTTTATATAGGGTAGGATGTGATGTCGTAGAGAAGGGGACAGGGCTACCCAAATTTTCTCAATTGCAGGGAGGAGCTGCCCAGGTGTGCTGAGGGGCCTGTACTCAGGAAGAGAAACAGGGAATCCTCCACAGTGAGTAACCCCACTTTCAAGTGCACACAGTTTCCTTCATAGCCGTGTCCAGTACAGTGTAGTATCCTCTCCTGTCCTTTCCAGTTTGCCCTCTGGAATGTTCCCAGTTTAGTTCTCTTTTCCTTTTATTTCGGTGTATTCTCATTTTACCTTGTATTTTTTCTTTGTCTTCTTTCTGAAGGTTAAAGTTTCCATTTTTGTCTCTTCACACCATTAATCTTTTCTCATCCTAGTTTTAATCTTTATACACATTGTCATTTTTACAATATGTCATTGTTGTTCTGTCACTAATACATCATATCATTTCTCTTCCCTTGTGTGCAATGGCCCTTTTCCCAGCCCTGTGCAGTTTCTTCTGTCCTTACTCATTGCTGTACTTTTACTCTTTCCAACCCTCTCTTCTTTCTCCTTTCAAATCACCTTTCGGTTTTCCTTTCCTGATGGTTCCCTTTTGAAACTTGCCTATTGATGTACACAAGATAAGCTCAGTTCAGCTCCCAGACCTTTCTAGTGCAACTTTCACCTATACGTTTTCCTCTGTGGAACTGAAAGATAAAAGATTCAAAGCTCATCTCCAACAAAGAATTGAAGGATTTGGTAAGCTGCATTTTGACTGTGAAAGAGAACAGGCAGGAAATCAGAACGGTAAAATGGTAGAAAAGAGCTGAGCTGGTCAAGCTGTAGTGAGTAGGCTGTCTTTGGCTTTAGGTGAGCTGCTGAATTACGGCCCTGGCCAGCACCCTTCACAGTTTGACTTGTGTGATGTGATGTGGTGGTGTCTCTAGTTCCTAGTGGGCAGGTATCCACATAGTAGTAGCTACTTTGACAACTGCCATTATTTGGTAACTACTAGGGAAAAGCTCAAGATAATTTAAATCAGACCAAACTGATTTCATATATACAGAGGGTAGAAATGCACGTTCTGGCTGAGATATGTTGGCAAGATGCTCTGGGAAGCTTGATTGCTGTAGCCTGTGCCACACCTTTTACTGCTGATTGAAGGGTTTCATTTTCCAGGGCTATCAGTCTGGCATTTTACATGAGCAAAAAAGTGGCTGTTTGTTTAACAGCATAAAACTGATGGGGACAAAAACGAAGTGGAAAATCAGAAAAATCCTTACAAGATGGTTCTATCTGTAGGACTGAGTTACTTTGGGCTCAATTGGAAAAGGCAAAGGAGTGGAAAACTGAGCTGAACTGGAAAAATGTACTGCACTCTGTCATGTAGCATCTTGTATGCTGTGACTGTTCTGACTGCTTCATTTTTCATTGTTTTTAGAATAAAAAAGCATTTTAAAATTGAAACCCCACCGTGTCAATTCTTACAGTAGCTCCTGGACTACAAATGGAAGGTTTTAGCCAATTTTTTTCTGAGGTCTTGACAAAGCTAAGTGTAGAATAGTTGAATGACCTCAAAGAATTCTACAGTAATAACAATCAGAGAAAGTGCTAGTGGGTTTTTTTGGTGTTTTTTTCCCCTTTGGCTCCGTGTTTTATGTTTTTCCCCTCAAGCTTGAAAGAAAATCTGTTGCTGTGTCATAAAACCAGTTGCGTATTCCAACTCTTTTATTTGTAACCTGGTAAGAGTTTTCCCAGGCAGATGTAGCAGACAATGTACAAAAGCAGCAAGTATATCTTTTTCTTGCTGCAGTTTCCTGGGTTGTACCTGGCCTTCCAACAGACAGAGGACTCCAGTCTCAACACTATTGTTCCCTGCCTTTCACAAATGACTGCATAAAAACTGCATGATCACATAACCTTTCAGATTCACAGGACAGCTGTGTCTTGTCACTTACACATTTATTATTTCTTTTTAGGCATTGGAAAAGTACCCCAACTCACCAATGACTGCAAAACAAATACTGGAAGTCATTCAGAAAGAAGGGTTAAAAGAAACAAGGTTAGTGTTTATATATTCTGTATTTTTGCGATCTCTATGAAAACTATCTAGGAATGGTATATAATCTGTACAAAACTTAAAGTGCTGGGTAAATTGATCTCCAGTATCAGAGTGGGAAATACAGCTGGTAGGTTTTGATTGTTAGTTCAAGACTATTAAAAGGGTTGGTGCCTGGCTTAACTTTGTATGTTCCCAAAGGAGTCTGTGGGCCAGCTCCAGTCCAGTGGCCTTCCTTTAGAAAGATGATGTGATCTGCTCAGACAGCCCAGTGCTACATCTCATTTTTGCTTAAGGACTGAAGCTCAACAGCTGGGTTACCCCTGCCACTGTGTGCATGGAGAAAGTGCAAGATGAATGGTGCACTTCTCAGTTGGGTTTATGGTCTGGCACTTAAATCACTGTTTGGACATGCTGGTGTTGCCTGTGGTAACAGAGATTGGGCTGGTGAAGAACTGGGATGGAAGGAGAGCCGGGTTTGGACACCGGGAGCTAGTTTGTGTCTGCAGAGCACGGATACAGTAACTGATACAGCAACTCGACTGCAGACTTGCTTAGTAACAGCATACTTTGGATGTAGATTCAAGCGATATCAGTTAGGCTTTTAGAGGAAAGATAGGTTATCCAGACACTGTGGAGATCAATCAGTTGTCTTCCATTGCTGCCTGGTTCAGAAGTATGTGCAGCTTTTTGTTCTCAAAGGTGACTGTCTACTTGAGAGGTCCTCTAGTGACCTGCAAGTGGAAACTTGGGCAGGAAGTGAAAATAAGGAAAAGTTGGTTGGCTGGTGGGGGTCTCCTACAAGATGCACTTGCCTCTTCTCCAAATGTTATAGTAAAATTTTTCTACTTTAATGAAATGTTTTAATAGTTGTTGCTGTCTGAAAGCACAGGGAGACGTGCTTTTATTTTAATTATGTTCTTCTAGTGTGGAACCTAAAGTTCAGAACAAGAGAACTTCAAAGTCCATGTAAAGGTGAACCAGAAGCAACCATGGGACATATTTTTACTGAATTCACTGTTGTTCCTAGGAAACAGAACAGAACACAATCTGCATGATTGTTTGCACAGCATAACCATGCACTTCTTTGTTGGTAGCCTCATACCATGCTCCTAATAGCTGTATTTTGATAAAATTGCAAAAGAGATGGTATGCAAAGTGAAATTGAATTTGCCACCTTTTACAGATTTAAAGTGCTTTGGTTCCTGTCAAGAAATTGCTTTAAGTATATTTGGCAATGATTCTAAGGAAGCAAGGGGATGAAAATTTTTGAAAATGAATGTCCAAACGTGTTATACCACAATGATTTGCATACAACAACAACAAAAATGCAAAAAAACCAAAGCTTGAAAATCTATTAAGATACTATTTCTCACAGCAGTGAATGGATTGCTTTCTTATGTCTTGTGATATGAGACAATTGCTTGGGAGGGGCTCAAATGGCTGATAATAGCATTTCTTTGTCATTTAAAAAGTTCTTGTTTTTGTGATCAGTGCATGAATAAAATTTTAAGTGGAAAATCTATGGGAGGGAGTGAAAGCAATGTTTTATATTTTAAATATAGAAAAAAGTCAAAGCCGTTTTTAATGGCTGCAGAATGAATAGTAAGAGATTCCTTTAAAGAGGTTCCAAACTAGATGATCTTTCATTTCTTCAGTTACTAAGAAACTGAGAATTGCAGAGAAATAGGAAAGAAATTCAGATTTGTTCTGATTTTTATTCATGGTATGTGCGGGTATATGAGAAGTGTAGTAGATTGCAGGATGCTATATGGGGTCATGAGTTCTGAAAAACTTAAAAGGATAAAATTCAATGTTCTTTATACTGAAATATTTTCAGTCTAAACTCCTTAGCCTAAACATTCTAAATTCTGCAATTGTAAAATGAAAAAATGTTGATTCTGTATTGACTTTTTAGTATGTGGATTTTCATTTAACTTCTGATTTCTGTAGAAGTTGTGTTTCTGCTGCATTTTAATATTGATTAGGGACAAAGTTTCGGAGTTATCTGAGTGCCTAACTCACATTAGGAGCCGGTAAGGTGTTTGACTTCGTACACATTTGTTGATTGGGCATGTAAGTAATGTTTGATTTTCACAGTACTTGAATTAAGAGTCTCCTGTTTGCTTCATCCAGCTCTACAATTCCTTTCAGTACTTTCCTGCCAGTTGGTGCCTTTGCCATTACTAAAGATGGTCTTTCCTGGTCTCTCTGCTGCAGCCAGCTAATATGAGCAAGGGATGTAAATTTACGATGTGCAGTCACCTGGCCATAAGCAGTAGAATGGCACTAGCATATTTTATTCTGTATTGATTTGTGTATTCTTCCAAGTCTGAACTTGTGCCAGGAATATGTTACTACTCTAATATACTTTACTTATTCCTTTATACTGATTATCATTGTCAGTAGAAACTTGGCAATTCTACATTAAGTTCTTAAAAAACTCTCCTCTCTGCTCTTCCATTTAGAGATGAATGAGGTTAATTGGCTTAGTCATTTTTCATATATATTGCAGCATTAATTAATCTAAAGCTTTTTGCTGTGATAGTAAATCTGAAAGAATAATGTATGATTTTCAGCCATCTCATTGTCATTATGTGTAATCTTTAAAAAACCAGTCAGACGACTCAGCCTCTTTTTCTTATTTTGCCATAAGGCATCAAGTTGCACATTTATTTTTGTATTACTCATATAATTAAATACAAAAGAATTAAATTCCAAATTTACAAAGCAGATATATGTTAGAAAAAACCCCACAACTCTACTGATATGTCCTGCGAGAGAGTATGCACCTACCTAGTGTTTTATATCTTTGGGAAGAAACAACTCATTTTTGTTTCTTAAATATCTTTCCTGCTATGCTGGTTGTTTGTAAAATGGTCAGCAGGCAGGCAGTTCTTCTACCTAGAAGGAGTAAAAACTTTTAAGGCAAACCTTTCAGGGACATAGAAAATGTATGGCTTTCTTCTGTGGGTGGCGGGGGAGAGGGAGAAGTATTTACTTTACATTCGTCTGTGTGCTGATAGTGAACGGTGTCAGGCCAACAGACCCGGACACTGAAATCTCTTTACAAGGAAAATAGACAGCAGCTCACTTCAGTGCACAGTGCTCTGGGTTTTCTGTCCTGAAAATGTTTCCCCATCCTGCTGTAAATTTCTAGGCTCACCACCTGCTGTCTATACACTCTAGCATGAGATTTTGCTGATTTTGCTAGTGTGACACTGACTACTAGTCAGAGCATGATCCACTCTCGCCTCAGTGCTCCTTTGCCACTGTGCTGCTGCCTCGCTAGTTGTTCTCCACCTTGCATTTCTTTTGTTACTTATTCTTGTTAAGCTCTAAATTTTCTCTTAATGAATTGTGTTTAGGTTTTCTGCAGACTGTTTCTCGAATTCAGTAAGATTGCTTTAACAAGGTACTCTTGTCATCCAGCATGCATGCAGCTTTTCCAAGCTTTAGTGTCATCTGCTTATTAGAACTTGTTTTCTTTTGTAGCATTATATTTCTTTTTGCTTATGGAAATCCGTGGGAAACAGTGACCAAAAACTTAAGTTGGGCTATGATAGTTACTGCTACTTCTCTAGCTAGAGGGTCTGCTGCTATGTCATAAAGAATATTTTGATAGATTTGAAGTAACTTGTTCTTGACAGGCCTATATATTACTGAACTTCTTATCTGCTAAATACTTCCAAATAATTTTTATTCTATATTTTGGGGGAATTGAAATTCAGTTGCTGCATCTCTACTTCTTTGGATCTGTCTTTTTGCATTTTCTTTTAAAGCTAATCACTGAGCGTTTTCCATTCTTTTGGAATTACTGCTATCCTCTGCAAATTCTCAAAAATTCCTATTGATAATTCTGAGACTGATCCAGTCAGCTTTAATTACCTATGGCAAATTTCAGCACATTTAACTGATGTGAGAATACCTAATTTATTTAATTATCATCTAATCAATTTTCCCATGTTTGTTCCTGGTGTTGGTTTTAGCAGCTGTCTAATCATAGACACGTTTATGATTAGACATTAGCACTCCTGTGCTTTGAGTGTAAGTACTCAGTGCCAACCCCTTCTTGGAAAAGCAAGTCAGTTTCCTTTCTACTGGTGTGCTTACAGAAATTTCTTTGTGCATGTTGTGTGGGTGAGTTTGCTGAAGTTTAATTTCCTGCGGCTCTTTTTCTTCTTTTTGTGTTCTCCCTTGTTTTCCTAAGTATGAAGAATCATCCTTTCATGAATGCTCAGTGTTTTAGCTGCTTCTTCCCCATGGGTTGAAGTCAACCTAGTACAGTCCCACAAACATGCCAGATACTTTTCTGTCCCTGTCTTTCTTTTCCCTTGGTTTTTTTTCTTTTTTGTCATTACCTGGAAATTGCGTGTAGAGCCACCAGAAGTAACCTATCTGTTCCATTCTGTTTGGAGCACTGCACCTTTGTGAGGAATAGGACCAATTGAAGACCACTTAAAATTATCAGGGAGATAAAAGTAGAGCAGAAACTGGTATGAATTAGTTGTTTGGATTAAGGAAGAGAAGATTGAGGATAGGCATAGTAAATCTTCAGCTACACAAAAGATAGGAAAAGAGGGAGAGAGTAAGTTATCCTGAATGTCTGTTATGGACAAAACAAGAAATAGGGCCTTTAAATTTTAGAAAGAGAAGGTTCCAATTAGAAAGTACAAAGATTTTTTTTTTTAATAACAGGAATAATTAATTCCTTTCATGAGCTATGGAAGAGATATGAGAGATTGGTAGGTCTCACCAAAACCCAGTGTAGCGATGTGTCTGTCAGGAATTATGTAGATTTGGTTGATCCTGCCTCAAACTAGGGGAATGAACTAGTATATCCCTTGATCCATGTTTTTCTATGAATTTTTCTAGAACAGTTTTCAGTACTTGGGCCATACACACTGTTTGAGTCCTAGGGGAGAATATCCAGCCAAACTCTGATAAATGTTTGATGCTAATAACCCTAGATTATGTCTTGGCTTTCTGTAGTTCCCTTTCTCCTTTGCTTGGTGAGGCTGGGAAATTGACTTGTCTGGATAAGATTAAAGCCAAAGATTCTCAGTACAAGTTAAAAGCCAATAAACTTTCAAAATGGGACAAGCTGCTTAATTTCTTGGAGTACAACTTTAGCCCACAGCTATGCTAGCTATTTGCTTTCCTCCTCCATGAGACTCAGGACTATGAACGCTGGAACGGGATAATTTCATAGTGTTCTTGCTGTTCAGCTGGAGTAATTGACTTCTCTACAGTCAACTAACTTGCATTATTCTGTTCAGGTAATTCACAGAAGAGTTTTTAAAGGGTTGCTTTGTCTCACTCTATTTTCCATTTTCCAGAAAGAATCTTAAACTTCTTTCTCTTGATGTTTCTTTGTTGATCTTAATTTCAACTATGGGAATCAGAGCATCAGCCCTATCTCCTCCTCTTTGTCTGTTTTTTCCTCTACATATTTTGCCTTTTGCTTTGCAAGACTAAGCTATCTATTGATATATTGTTGTGACAGTAGTCTTTCAGAAGACTGAGATGCTTGCCACTGGCACTAGCAATAGTGCTGTTTCTTCTGCACTCCACAGTGTTGATAATATTTATCATGAATGATATCATAACATATTAAGTCTTCTGAGCCTAGGAAAGCAGCAAAGTATGACCCTAATAAATCTCAAAGACACTCTTACTAGATTTACAGTCTCTGTGCAAAAATATGAAACTAGTGGGTTAGCTAGAATTAAACCCACTTTGAACTGCGGAGTGGAGTCATCAATGGGATAAAACACACGATCCGTGCAGGGTCTGTCTTTAGCTTTGAAGTTAGAGGGTACTCCTGAAAGTGTTACCATCACTTGTGAATCCTTTGATCTTTTTGACAGTGTCTCTTTAAGCCTTTGCATACTTCATCCTTAGAGCTATTGACTTAAAAAAAATTCTCTTCTGAATGCTGCTGTTTCTGTAAATAGGCTAAATGAGCTGGCAACTGTCTTCTGTTGTTTATCAGTTTCAGGTTCCTTGTTTTATTTTGTGCATATAGATGCAGAATTTTTTTACTTTCTTTCTCTGTAAAGTCATTCCAAGATGTCATTGTGATTCATACTTATTAAGTCACAGGTTTTATCTTTCACTTAAAAAAGAAAAAAACTCAAATGCTGTGCAATTACCAAAACCACTTAAAAATTAAGTTAAAAGAACCACAGTTTTTGTCTTAAGGCTATGGTTGCCAGCGGAAGGGCACAGACACTTAGGAGGCTTCAGTGGTTGCATATGTCTGATAGAATTTATTTGGGAGCCTCTTCAGCTGAAGGGAGTGCATTGTTTTGTCTGAAGGTAGTTATTCCCTGCAATGGACTGAAAGGAAGCCGTGATGGAAAGAGAGGGAGAAAGCTATTCAGATTCTTTTGCCTGGCATTATTGGGTTGATTTTCATGCTTCTACAGATGTGGCTTTTGGCTGTAGAGCAGTGAAAGAAACAAACTTTCAGTACAACCTGTCTTTATGCATAAATTCACTTTCAGACATGTCTTTGAAATGCTGTTCTTCCCAGTGTAGCAACAGACCACCTAATTTGGTAGGCAGTTCTGATAGCAGCAATTTGCCAGCTGAAAATCTCAGGCTTGCTCCTTCTTGCCTAGACATTCCCAGCATTGTTAGGTATGGTGCAGTTTAACCTGGTGAAAACCAGTGGGTTTCCTGTAGTGCATTCCGGGATTGGAACTGTAACTTGCATAATCACACCCCTGTCACTTCTGTAATAATTATTTCAGTTTCTGGTTGTGATGTAGCCCTAGAACAGCTAAGTTATTAACTCAAGCCGAAGATCAGGGTTGTGAATTCTTGATTGCATATTGCTGCATTGTGGTTACCCTACTGTTTAAAGCTTTCTTATACAGTAATCCCACAGCAGTAATCCCACCTTTGTATTGATTTGGAAAACTGGTTTTGAGTGAGATGTAAAACAGATGTAAAATAATAAAACCTCAAATGTTTTCCCTCAGTGAATTGCAAAGATGATGAATTTTTTAGCGATGGTGAGTCTTCCATTGTGTATACCTATATGAGATATATTTCAATATAAGGCATTTAGCTACCTGGATGGGGTGTTTTTTTTGTTTTGTTTTGTTTTGTTTTGTTTTTTGCCTGAGCCACTATTTTCTTAATTTTTTCTCCATATTTTAGTGTTTTAGAAATTATCTGGAGAGTTGTATTTTTTTTAATGCTGCTCTTCTTTCCTTTACAGGACAGTGGAGTCTCTGTCTAGGGACTTTAATAAACAGTCCAGTAAAATCAGTCTGCATATCAGTGGTTTTTATAAAATTAACTTTATAATTAAGGTGTGAATTTGAGTTTCAGATGATAAATGCCATAGCTTAAATTGTAAGTACCTTCTGAGTATGACACAGAATACTTTGGAGGATACTGTTCTTATTGATACGAGTATTAATTGAGCATATGTAAAAGGAGAGTGGAGACAGAAGAAAAGTAATATTTATCGAAGCTAAACATAGAGCTAAGAATATAACCTGGTTCTTGGCTCCTCCACTCCCAATATCCTGTCCATTAAATTGGTGTTGCCTGTGCAGTATCTACAAGTTCCCACCTACGTGCAGTCCCATGTCCCAGAAGTTTTCTGCTGGATAAATCTTCCTGCCTTCTCATATAGGGTCACCCACCCCATGGTCTCCAGTTACCCTGATCTGCTGTGATCCTTTTTCCCTTCCTTTGAGGACTCAAACTCAATTCCATGTGCCTGAAATTTTCTCAAGTGTTACACTGTAAACATCCCAATATTTATTTCATGTTCTGACTTGGGACCAATCAAACGTTCTTCCTTAGTTTGGTTCCAGGACCAGTTATGAGAAAATAAAATAGTTCCATTATTTTGCCATGTCTGGGACCTTCAGCTGATGGTTTAGAAAAGTTCATGTGGTTTCCTCATTTGTACGTAGCCCTTGATTTGTCATCATGTTGAAGTTTGTTACTGGATTCTTGGGACAACTGAGATTTTAGGGCAGTCAGTTCTCTTTTCTTTAAGATTAGCGTGTTGCTGTTGCTTTTCTATATGCATTTTTGCCCATTTAGTGTTCATGACTTCAGTTTTCCATTTGGTACAGTATTTCTCTGTGTTTGGGTGCTAAAACATACATGGTAACCACCTTTTCACCTTTCATGTAAATGACAGGAAATAGTCCTGCTTGATTTTTTTTTTTTTTAATATTTTTTTAGGATCTGCCATAGATCTTTTTGCTTTCCATTTATTAACAGTTCTGCAAAATTCATTTGCAAAGATGGGAAAACAGGAATCCAGTCTGTGTGACACACTTGTCTTCTTGGTGCTATTAAACTATTTTTATATAACTTGTGCTTTTTAGGTTTCTGCTTCTTCCACACAAGCCTAATCTGTCTGGTCTCAAAGAACTTTATGCTAGTCCACTGTATAAAGCTTTTTTTATTTGGTTGATGCTTTACTGGTAAGAGAGAGTGACCCGTACTATTGTTAGATATTCAAGTTATAATAATTCCGAGGGTATGTGAAAATCTAAAAGTTTTTTTTTTACCTGTAATAGGAAAAATTATGATAGTTAGAGTTTGTGATGTGATAAACATTTCAAGTTCTAAAGAATATAGATTGCAAAAATTTTTTATGTTTAAGCGCTCCGAAGTCCTTCCTCCTTATCACAGCCTAATATTCTGAAATAAGGACCTCTGTTAATGTAATGTTAAAGATACTCCTTTTTTTGATACAAGAGGAAATCCAGCAACTTAAATGTCACAAAGAATGGATAGCAGTGCAGATCTTAATAGATTTACTATTTTTTTGCAGTCAGGACATCACTTCCTTTCAAAGGTTGATTTATTTTGAAGTAGGAGATGGACATCAGCTGTGACTAGATAATGTAAATTTGTCAACAATTCCAGTGTTGCTTTTCATATTGTAGTGATTTCTTTATCAGTACACTTTAGTGTTTAACGAAAGAATTTCAGTTGTGTCTCTCAATGTAGACTGCTATGGAAAGAGACTGAAAAGCAACAATATAGTTCAGGCTGATGAAAAGAGAAACCTACATTAAAAATTGGTGTTACCGAGAGAGTATATAGTGTCATATCTGTCTTCCCACATTTCTCCTAGACAGTGTCACTACAACGTATGCTACAGATCTTTTTTCTTTAATGTTTCGGTATTTTGAAGAGTAATTCTGCATTAAAAATAGTGTCTCTTTTCCAGGAAGAGAAATTAAATAAAGATATCCAAGAGACCTAAATGCATTCAAAACAATCAGATACTCTCTGAAGTTGCATGAGGGAAGTTTCACCATATCTTCAATCCATCCTCTCAGCAGTGAAATTTTTAGTGTTGGTTTATTTGTTTGGGGTGGGGGTTTTGTTTTGTAGTTATTTGGTTTTGTGTGTGTGTAGTATATTTCCTATAAAGTAGTGCATTAAGCCTCATTAAAAAAAAAAAAAAAAAAGACTGAAGAGGTGCAGTTTCCCAGTCTACAGGCTGTTTGCTTGTCCTTTTATCCAAAGTCTGGCTGCAATTCTATAAACATGACTATGTGAAAGGTAGGTAGATTAAATGCATTCTCTGATTTTACTGCCTTTATCAGATTGTTGTGCCAGCATCACTTTAAGAGAAGCAAGGACATAGAAGAGTTTTCCAGTAATAGTTGTCCATTGTTGTCCAGATACAAAATTTTCAAAAATATTTTAGAGAAACTGAAAGTTGACAGAAGGTGTTTTTCTTTCCATCGTTGTCCTGAAAGGAAGATCCACCACATATTAACACTAAAGTACAGAGGTAATAAACTGGTGGTTTTGAAATAAAAGTCAGAAGGAAGAGAGCTTAATGTCAGTGCAATTGATGTAACTAATAGAAATAACTGATGCTGGTTAGGGGCAAAATGTAAGAATCTTGCTGAGTAGCCAGTAACCTTGCTCAGCTCTCTTGTGCTTGGAAAAGGCAAGAATAATCTACTGTATTTACTTCAGGTAATATTTGGGCAAATGTGATTCAACACATAAGCCTGTCAGGAGCAGCCATATATATAAAAATTTCAAATACAGAAGGATACAGACACTTGAGCAAGAGGGAGTCACCTTTTGAATGTACACTCTGGTAAAATATGCTTACGAAAAGACTTTAATCTGTTGAAGGCTTAAAACCTGCAGTGAAAATTGAAGTCTGGCTGAGAACTTGAAGACATGCCTGCGTTTAATGGATTTGTGAGCTTTTGTTGCGCCATACAAGTAACCTAAGAAGCTGCTTTTCCTTGCAGGTGCAAAATGAATTACTTTAGGTTTCAACTTGCTAGTTGCTGATTGAGATTTATTTGTTGGGGTTGAATTTTTTTGGCATTTGTTTTTGTTCTCTGTATTTCTCTTTTGCATTGAAAAGTTAGTATTTAAGCCTATTATTTATTACTGCTTTGAATTTAATTTATCCCACAGCTGACTTTTGTCTTTATTTCTAAGCATTCTGTCTTAAGGGACATGCACAACATCCCACAAAATAGTATAATCTTTATGCTATTTCTAGTATTCCATAGCAACTGAGGAAAAGAAAAAGAGACTAAACTGAACGCTACAACACAGGCAATTCATTACAGATTTTCCGCTTAGTATTCAGTAAATTGTCAAGTCCTTATTTTCATCATTAGCATATTTTTCACAGAGCAGAAGCATAGCCATTTCTGGCAGACTGAATTAAATCTGTTTTACTTGAATGTGAAAGAAGAAAACATTGTCAGGCATTCTATGAAAGCATCATTTTCTAGTAATAATTTATTTCTCTGGAATAGTTTGCTGTGGATGTCTTTATGTTTCTA
The DNA here is from genome assembly GCA_013397175.1 of Platysteira castanea. Taxonomy (NCBI): domain Eukaryota; kingdom Metazoa; phylum Chordata; class Aves; order Passeriformes; genus Platysteira; species Platysteira castanea. The sequence goes on from VYXC01008045.1 coordinate 95,433, forward strand.
TAAAGATATGGGTGAGTATGTTTCAGTCTACCTGTAATTAAACCATTCCTTAGCTGTAGGGGAAAAAACATGGAAAAATCTATGAGGTGTGGTTTGGTTTTTTTTTTTTTGCTATTCATATTGCATGAGCTGAGAAATTTACTAGTTCTCTTTTAAAGAGATTGATGGCTATGCACTGGCACATTTAATTTAAAATTTTGTAGTACATTTTTATAGAATCAAACCCAAAAAAAAGCCTCAGAATTTCACTGTCTGAAGACAATGAAAAAGATGAGGTATAACTATTCAGAAAATTTGTTACATACATGAATTTCTTTTCTTTGTAAGGCTAGCTGATAGCAATTCCATTTTATCCGAGTCTCATAGGTAGTCTTAATTACTGTGAAATTAAATTATGTGCATCCTTGTCATTTCGAAACAGAATTTAAAGAGTGCCTGAATATATTTTGCTTGCTTATGTACTGTCATGTGAAGGAAAAATATGTTTTATTCAAGATCTGATTTTTCTTTCAGCAGTTTAGAAAGCTCCTGTCTTCTATTTGTAATCCCAATAAACTCTGCATTTTTCACTGAGTCTGTTTTATGATAGCTGTACACTAGAACCAGTAATTGTGTGGCTGACAAATATTTACAATATTAAAAGAGAGCTGGGGACCAAAATGTATACCTCAAAGGAAAGTATAAATAAAATAACTTTAAAAACTGCATGTACGAAATTGTGTTTATGGGCTTGAGCATGCAAATAACACCTACAGGGAAAAATTCACCACTGTACATGTACACATGCCCTTATATGCATATAAATTGTAAATCACAAAATTGTAATCAAATACATCCTTTGCTCAGTTATTCCAAGAGCTGAGTATGGGAAAGAGCTCAAACAATCCTCAAGAACTGTTTTGCTGTTTGCCCTCAGTAGCTGAAAGAGGACAAATTGATTTCTCCCTCATTTCCTTTGGTTTTCATTGTATTTGTAATATGAGGAAAGGAAAATGGGTTCTAGTAGCTCTTTTCAGTAAGTGCTACCTCCCAGCAAGAAAAAAACAAGTGCACATAGCTGAGTCACCCGTGTAGGATCTTGCAGCATCCACAGCTACTGCTGCATCATTAATGTTTCAATAAGCTTGCTTAAGATACATTTATTTACTCTCAGAATCCATGAAGATACACCATTCAGAGATTCACTGGCATGCCTTTATATTTAATTGGCAAATAAAATAAAACAAGTGTGGGATCCAGACAACTATTCTCTCTTGCAAATGGCCCTTAATACTTGCTATTCCTTCCTTTCTTATTTTTATGTTGCCAACACAGCTGGAGTTTTTCTTTTCTGGATTGCTAAATACTTTACATTTTCGTTATCAGACATTTAATCATTCTGTAGAAAGTAACATGTGTCCTCTACAGTCATCACAAAGGAAAAAAACCCAGTGACCCGTAAGTGACAGCAAGGAACTTTTTGAGAAGATAGCTTAAAGATTATAACAAGCCAGAAGTTGTTTTGCTTTTATTTGTTACTTTGTTTTGTTAAAGACTGCTTGCTTTCTATCAGGGAATCTTTCCTTGGCCAGTGAAAATTGGGCAGTTTCAAAGTGTATTTGTACTCCTAACTGTCTGTCCCCTTTGTCCAAAGCCAACATCACTAAACCCAGTCCAGCCATTGACTTTTCTCTGTTTGTAGTAGCAGCTTAATGATATAAATGTAAACTATTGCATCAAAATATCATTCAGTCAAATGAGATACTGAACTATGTAAAGTAGTGTTGGTACAAGATTATTTGTGCCCAAGATACAATCCAAGAGTTATGACATGATTGGTACTGTTGGTACTGTTAATTAATTTAATATTCTACATCTCATTCATT
>VYXC01008045.1:105522-116037 GCA_013397175.1 Platysteira castanea
TGCACAATACTTGAATGGACAAGGCTGGGATCCAAGTGGCCCTGCTTTAAGCAGAAGTTTGGGCTAGATAACTTCTGGAAGTTCCTACCAGAGTAAATTATATGAGTGCATGAAACTTGGTGGAGCTGAATGTTCTTAAAAATAGCTGTAACTTTTTTTGGGGGGGGAGGTGGGNATACATTGCACATTTTGTGGCAATGTTTTTCTTGGATTTAGTACATTTTTGAATGTAGCACAGTCATTACTTCATTTTTCTAAACATATGTATTTAAAGCCCACAAGGGTCTGTGAAATCTGATACTAAAATAAGACATCGTATATATAAAAGCCATGGTTTCGTTAAGAAAGCCATTTTTTAACCTCTACTCCAGAATTCCCTTAATGTGGCAGGAATTCATTTTTTTACTTTATTTATAGTTTTGTCCTTCGTGATGATTATTGATATTGGAGTAGAAAATGAAAAATGTACTATTGCTTTTTAATGAAATCAGTTAAAACTATTAAAAGGAAATATTTTATTAAAAGAGAAAGGGACAAAAAAGTACATTTTTGAATAGGAAGTAGCTGTCAGACAGAACTGTGTTATTTAACCAGTATAAGAATTTGTTACACAAAAAAAAAATCAGATCATTTCTTTCAAGTGGCATTGAATGAGAAGGGTGTTTTCAGTCCAGGGGACACCTTAGCTGTCATGACTGTCTCTGATGCATGCTGATTTCTTGTTCTTTTGGGATGATTTTCTTTCTGAAACATTTTTCTTTCAGGGTGATTCCAAAAGGTACTCTTTAATATTTGCCTGTGTCTTTCAACAACACGTTCAAAGTGCCCTTTTTTGTTAGCATTGCTTTTTTCTTGTATTATTTGTACTACATCTAATGAAATGGTAAGCATTCTAAGTGCAGAGATGCATTTACATATATCCTTTCTTTGAGATTTTTCTTCACAAAGAAGAAAAACCTGGGGTTTCCCCAGGTGTTAGGGAGCACAGAGAAGTGTAAACATTTCTCTATAAAACTTGTATTCTCATTTCCTTTCTGGTTGAGGAATGCTTGTTGCCATATGTGAATATCATTTAAAGAGGTGTCATGGTGTTTCAAACATACTTTACAGAACATTCAAAGTATTCAAGGAGACCTACTCAGAGGCATGGCTGGCAAAGGGTAATCAGAAAAAATAATGGCTATGGGGATTTGAATTTCAGGAAAATTGTTAATACCTTTCAGTCTGTAGTATATAATATGGCATTGGTACGATGGATTTGTGTGCTTTTTATTTTCTCTTCTGAGATTTACCTACTATACTGAGAGCATCTTGTTTTCAGATACATTATAAATATTTTCAGGGGAAAATCCATAACAGTAGCTCTATAAAATTCTGTTCAGGAGCACTTAAACTTTACACAGGTTCTGGAACTTCTATAAATAAAGGTTTTCTTGTGGCAGAAAATGGTTTAAAAAAAAAAGGGGGAAAGCCTGGCTGGCTTCAGGAGTACTGAGATTTGCAGTGAACTTTTGTTCATGGGGCTTTTCATTTTATTGTTTTAGAAGAGTTGTAATAGAGCTCCACTTTCAGCATGGATGAGCTCCATTTGCTGTTTTCTTCTGAAACATTACTGTGGCTATCGTCACCAGGTTTGACACCATCAGAAGTTTTCTCAGGCTGCCAGCACCATGAGATAAAATAGTCTTTGGTCTAGATAGCAGAAAGATTCATTACCAGTGTTGTACAGTATCAGAACTTCATCTACCTTGGCCTCAGACCACAGAGCGCTCAAAAGGTAAGGGTGGAAATGTCAAACTTGATTGAAATGTCTATGAAAGGCCATTGCACAGAGCAGAGGGCAGGATCAGATGTGTTTTCAGTAATCTTTAACCCTGAGGAAAAAAGGAAACGTCAGATACACGATACTGTTGCAATACAGCTAAAAGGTGAAAAAATGCCTAACTCTATGCCATTTTTTGCAAAAGTGAGCCAAACTCTTAGCTCCTGAGAGGGAATTAGAATAAAAATTTATATGTAGCCATGCATGAGAGCTTTGCTTTCCAAGAAACATCTTTGGTTGTGTGGTTGGTTAGTCACTTGTAACTGACTGTGGCTGAATGCAGCCAGTCTGGCAAACTCTTAAAAACAAAAAGCCACATTTTCTCACCAGCATCCCCTGTCTTTCTGTCCTGTTTGCCTTCAGCTAGCAGTTTAATTCACTTGTCCATCTCAGTTTTGACATGATGATGTATGTCTAGAGGTTTATTACGTTTGTGCTTTATTGTATGTGTTAATGCCCTGTAATTACTGCACACAATGACTGTGTCTAGATGTACAAAAGTCCCAGAGGGAGATTGCTTCATGCAAGAGGATCCTAGGATTAGTAGAAATAGGTCTTAAGGGTAGTGGCATAAGCTCCAGTATTTGTTTATTATGTATATTCTTCACAGAGGACTTGAATAATATTTGTATGTCTCTCTTCTAAGGAGAGACAGTGTTGTTTAATGCTTCAAAGACGGTTTGGTAATGGAATGAGGAAACCTGTTCTGTGAAAGCAGCTTCACTTCTGACTCCTTCCCTGATTCAAATTTTGGTTAAATCAGAATGTAAAACTAGACTTAGGTGAGTTTGTAAATGAGATTTCCCGCTGAGAATGCACAAAGATTACGTTTTCATAATACCTAGCTTGAATTTAGGATCCAGGTTGAATTTTTGTATATTATTGCTCCAGATTATTTCATATTTGAAGGACATTGATAAGGTTCAGTTTCTTGGTGACCTATCACTTTAGTCAGCTGTGATTCCAGCTGCTTGTAACTCCCTCAAAGCTGCAGAGGGCAGGGTTCGAGTTCATTACTAGGTTCCTCTGGTTTAGTATTTGGGGTTCAGTACTTTGGTTAACGTGAGTGAAAACTGACAGATAAGTTCTGCTAGTTTGTGAGACAGGCTTTGGGTATCTATGACAGACGTGTTGCATCTGTGTACATGTCTGTACTGGTCCTTGGTTTTTTCCATCATACTGCCAATAATCATGCCTCTATCTCCATCTGATTTAGAAAAACAAGAAATCTATATGAGAGTTGAAAATGAAGAAATGTCAGTAGTACAAATAATGGGTCTTTTCCCCAGCATCATATGGTAGTTATTTGCAGTCTGTGAGACTGTAGACAAATGAGCTGCACTACTCTGTCTTGTTGCCTGACAGCCTGGCTTATTTGCTCTCCCCAAGAACAGTAGCCCTGTTGGTGATATTTGAAGGCTGAAAGTCAGGTAGCATGTGTGATGCACAAGTAGGACCAGAGATGTAAAAATTTTCTTCAGGGTGCTGCCCAATTGAGAACAAAACTGATGTTAATTCTGGTTAATGTGAATAAAAATGATTGAAAATAAACTTCAAAAAATATATTTATTTTAAGAATTGTCATTTAATCCTTTAAAATACATTTAAAGATTCAAGTGGGAGAGCTTATGTTAGGAATAAACCTTAAGTATGATTTATTCAGACTGTGTAAATAGTATTCAACCTGTATGTACTTCAATTCCTATAAAACTTAAGCAAGTAACTTAAGGCTTAAGACTTTATTTATTATTACTTTATAATTTAAATGGTTAAGACTTCAGAACATAAATAGTTTTGACAGTCACGTTGACTGTTCGTATTGAGTATTTTCTGTAGTTCTCATTAGTAGTCCCTTCAAAATTAAAAAGCCAATTGGAAGCTCCAAAAGAAAAATGCTTTTTTTATTGCACCAATTTATGAATAAGAACTTTATGTGAGAGGCTGAGATCTTCCAGCTCTACAGTTTCACTAGACTGTATATATAAAAATAATAGATGGTTCCCTAGCTACCTACTACCCACATATTAAGAGATGGTTTTATTGTTTAATAAATCATGTTGGATATGTGATATTTTGGAAAGTCTCTCCTTTTTTCCTTTTATATCCCACACATCTAGTGTATTTTCATTCAGCATTTAAAAGTCAATCTCTTAATCAAATCAAAGTTCTTTCCAGAAATTATTTTACAGAGATAAGTATACTTGTAATGATTTAGTATATATGGTGTCATTGCTATTTTAACATCAGAAAATGTGGCATGGATAAATTTCTGTACAATAAGTTAGATAATTGATAAATGCATTTATAGTCTCTGAATAAACAAAAAGTGAGATTACATTAAAGCTGTATTTATTGGCTGATTGGGGTATTTTAATCATTTCAAGCCATGAACAAATTAACCTTGCAGTAGGAAAATAAATGAAAAAAATCAAAAGCAAGATTTTAATTGATTGTTCAAATCAAGTTTTCTGTTCAGTAATTTAAATTGGGTTAGTTTGGATTATCATATTTAGTGTTACGATTTTGCTACTGAAATAAGGATAGCTGAGTGCAGTTGTACCTGGAATAAGTAGCCTTTATATAACATTGGCTGAGAAAGCAAATATACTCCTTGCAGTCTTCCTGTGTGTTTTGGGTTTTCATGGCCACGTTTTGATAGTGGAGGGCTACAGGAGTGGCTTCTGTGAGAAGCTTCCCTCATGTCCGATGGAGCCATTGCCAGCTGGCTCCAGCACAGACCCACTGCTGGCCAGGCTGAGCCCATCAGCGATGATGGTGGTGCCTCTGGGGTAACAGAGCTAAGGAGGGGGGAAAAACCCTGCACAACAGCAACTACAGCTTCAGGGAGGAGTAAGAATATGTGAGAGCAACAGCTCGGCAGACACTAGGGTCAGTGAAGAAGGCGGGAGAGGAGGTGCTTCAGATGCTGGAGCAGAGATTCCCCTGCAGCCTGTGGTGAAGGCCATGGTCCTGAAGGACTGCACCCTCTGGAAGGGACCCAACCTGGAGCAGGGGGAGAGTGTGAGGGGTGCCCACCCTAAAGAGGTAAGCAGCAGAGACAATGTGTGATGAACTGTCTGCAACTCCCATTCCCTGTTTGCCTGTGCTGCTGGGGACAAGGTAGAGAAAACCATGAGTGAAATTAAGCCCAGGAAGGAGGGAAGGGTGGAGGGAAGGAAGGTGTTTTAACGTTTGGTTTTATTTCTCATTTTCCTATTGTGTGATTTGTTTGGTAATAAACTAGATTCTCCTTTCCCCTAATCGAGTCTGTTTTGCCCATGATGATCATGCTGAGTGATACTTCCCTGTCCTTACTTCATGAGCCTTTCCTTATATTTTCTCTCCACAGCCCAGCTGAGAAGCTTTGGTGGGCAAGTGATGTCCAGCCAGTGTCAACTGGTTGGTTTGTTTAGACTAACTTGAAGCATTTCTTGCTGAAAAAGCTGTAGGTGGTTGGTAGGAAATCTTGCACTCGCCAGCTTTATTTTCTGCTCTTTACTTGTGCTCTCTGCTTCCCTCTATGCCAAGGGAAGGATCCTGTGCCTGTGCCATCAGAATACAGTAAAATGTCTGAGTCTTTTATTCAGTCTTCAATTCACTGGACTTCTCCTGGTTGTTCCTCCTGAGCCCAGGCTGGAAGAATTTCCTTGGCCCCAGCACTAACTGCTGCTGCAGCACTGCCAGCTCAGCCAAGCCTGGCTGTGGGAGGAGAGCAGCTCTAGACTGGTCAGCAGCAGTCATCTTCATAAATAGCACAGCTGTCTTCTTGTCTTGGTATAGCTGCTTAGGTTCCTGGTGGTTTTCTGCGTCAGTCCTGAGCTAGGTCACGACTACAATCTTGTGAGGCAGGTTGGGACATTTTGCTGACACTTGATGGCAGGACTGTGCTTGAAGATTGTGGGAAAGCTTTTAAGAGGAAGCCAAAGGGCTTCATCACACTGGGCATGCAGTGCTGTGTGGAACACTTCAGCAAACAATGCACGTCTAGACATCGAGTCAATTGTCCAGCATTTCTAGCTGCTGTATATGTTGGAACAAGTATACTTAGAGTGCATGATTAACCTCAGCCTTAACCAAAATTTTGATTTATTGAAGAGATAAAGGATCACAGGTTACAGTGCTGGATAGACGCTCAAGACATCATTCAATACAAATACTGAAACGGGTTCCAGTCTATGCATCAGCCAGAACTAGTGTGTGTATGATCTTCTGATGAAGGTCATTTTACTAACTCCCCTGCTCTGTTCTGATGTTGGTTAAAATATCAACAGCTGCACTGACACTTTTAGGCTATCCATGAACTTTCTTTTTCTTCCCCCAGCAGCCATGAAGAACACTCATCTCCATTGACTTCAACAGCCTTTTACATATTTCTGGAAAATTACAATTATGCCTTCTTTTACTTTTCTCTTTACTGTACCACACAAATGGGTGTTCTGCAGCCTTCCCTGATAAGTTTTATTTCCGTTATCTGTTGTCACTCTGAAGTTGGTATAACTTATATGCATTATGAACATATTGTATTCTGTGTGACTTCAGATCATGCCTAGAAATTAGTTCTTAAGCCTTTTGGTTTTACTTTGTTTCAAGCAGCGAGTAAAAATTGTTGCTCCCTTGTGACTATTTATGGATGTGTATAAAAAGAGCAGATGATTTCAAACAAATAAATACCAAACAAATTTACGACACCTAGGTGTTCTTCTTACAGCAGTTGTTATTAGATTTGGGAACATGTCAGGAAGAGCAGGGAGTTACACCACGTACAGTGGGGCTGAGTGGCTGAAATGCTGCTTGCTGCAGGACCCTAAGTGCCTCGTCTGCAAAGTGTCAGGGGACTTCCACTGTCTGCACACTATTGCCTGGACAAGGCAGCTTTAGTCAATTTATTTTCCATATTTAAAGCATCTTTTTTTTTGCCAAGATCATAATTTTTGTCTCTTGGCAAGGAGTCTAGCAAAGACCATTAGAATTATATGTATAACCCCAGGAGTTTTCAGGGTTTTTGTGATAGAACAATGTGTTTGAGAAGTTTACAGTATAAAAATAAGTAGCGTTTTTACTGGTGTTTTTACACATTTTTTATAGGTTTTTGGGGAGGGTGGCAGAGGAGGAAGTAACTGAAATCTGTACTTCCCCTACATGTTTTAGCAGAGGTTGGTGTGGGTAAAGTCTGTAGTCTGGCATTTCGATTTAGGTAACACTGGCTGCGTGACCAGTAGAGGGAGCCCAGAGTCACAAAATGTTGGAGATATTTTTGACTGGGGGAGCTGGGGGTGCAAAGTTTGATTTGAGAATGTACAGGAATTTTGAGGGGATGCACTGAGTACTACCAGCTTGTAGTGATTTTGGGAAAGAGAATTTATGAAACATTGGATTGTCCAATGTCTTTTAAATAATCAAATTGTGTTAGCAACTTTTATGTTGAAAGGTTAATGAGTGTTTTGTTTTCTTTTCTTTCCTATGTTGCTGTTTGTTGTAACATCATAACATCACCTTTACAGAAAGTAAGTACTTTTCATTTTCTAAACCTTTTTAAAGTGTGTGTATGCTGCTTGTATATGAGTACAGATGTGTATGTAGATAAAATAAACATACAAGCAGAAAATACCAATCTTAAAGACATCCTGCTACAGATTGTAACTTCCATATATGAATGACTTCTAGAATACCAGAGTGGTTTAAAGCAGTCTCACCCAAATGATGATAAGCAGTATGAAAGTTCTGCATCTGAGGACTGTAAATGGTAAACATATTTCATGTGTGCAGACTGTGGCAATAAAACTTGCAGCGTATCGACTTAAAATATATTATGGCTCTAAAAATTCATAGATATCAAGTTGCAAAGTAGAGTGTTATTATATCCAATTTCATTTAACTGAATCAAAGTTGAACAGATTTGGAGTGTTTCAAGAACTTAGGTCAAGCTGTGCCATTTTTGATATTCAAAGATACTCAGCCTTATATTTGGCAGGCCTTGACTGTTGTATTAATACATGCCAGGAGCTCTGAGCAGAAGGAATATGTCCTCAGGCTGTAGGAAAATTTAGAAAGCATGCAATAAGTAGTACAGATCCCTCAGAAAGTGCTTTATGATTCAGGCATCAGTCTACATCATGGGATCTTTGATTGCTACCTTTTTGAACCACAGTCCCATGTTCTGTGATAGCATGTGTTGCAAGCATTTCCAGTACCAGTTTGGGTAACATTTGGGAATTTTAATACAGTGTTTTAGGGATGCCAGTGCTGACAGAAGAATAGGCAAGTCGTTGGTTGACATGGGTCAAAGTAGCACTGACAAAGGACTTCATGGAACTTCAGTTTGATCAGTTTGACTCAAAATAAATCCCACCCTTCAGTGTTCCCAGATTATTTTCACTTGCAACTTCAGTGTGCTCTGTGTGGTTTGTTTTGTGCTCCTCAGGGACATACCCAAGTCCAGTTTTCAAGAAGGGTGGATATGGCCCTTTGGTTGCATGCCATTAGGAGTTGCAGATATCCGTAAGAAACAAGCCTAGCAGTAGTTGAAGTGCTTCTTGGCTCCGTAGCTGATACAGGTTTCTTTGTAAGTCAGAGAGTAGTTTCTATTGTCCACTTGCCAGTTGTCTAGACTTTGAAGATTAAGATATCTGCTGTGAGCACGGTAGTGATCATGAGGTGTTGCCAACTCCTCTATTTTGGGTTCATTCATCCTGTATCATTTTAATTGGTTAATGATATCTAAAAATAAGTGTGGAGTCCAGAGTATCTCCATCAGAATAGGAGGAGAATACAAATCGTGCATATACGCACACACAGTTTTGTTTCTTGTTGACATACCAAGTTTGTGTTGTGCTGCAGAGTCAGCAAGTCCTTTCTGTCTTGCAGAGAAAGCCTGAATCGGTGATAATGTTTCACTAAAAAGATCCAAGTCTGAGAGAGTTGAAATTGCTTCACGTTATGTATGTTAACATATGGAAGAAATTACACAACCATAACTGCTGTATTAAATGCTTTGTGTCTTTGCTTGTCAAGCATTAATACAGTAAGGAAAATGTGTAAAGAGAAGTATCCTACATATTACAAAAGTGTTTAAGTAATCGTTAAACTCAGTGAACTCTCTTCATGTTTTCTGTCCCACTGCTAGCAGTACAATTTTATTTCCAACATATTTCGGTTTATATTTTGTTGAAGTATTATATCAAAACCAAATGTGGAGTTTTATTTGCAGGGAAGAAAAAGAAACAACAAAAACTTGTCAGAATTTTCATATTGTGTGATCGTGTTTAGAATACCCATAAAATAAATACCTATTGTATATCTGATGTGTTTATCAACAAGCAGCATTTTTATCTGCAATTTTTTATTTTAGATGTAGTAATATGATACATTAGGTGACCTATTAAATAAATTATAATAGACAGGACTTCCTGGCCTGAGGGCACTTTATAGTTTAATTTTTACCGGAAGAGCAATTGCCACACATCGATCTTGCCATTAAAATAATGATGCATGTACAGTAAGGATGAATTTTGTTGTAACAAAACCATGGAAATCAACAGAAAGCATAACCGTATGAAGTACAACAATTTCAATCCATTTTCACATGTTAAAAAGAAAAACAGACATGCAATTTTCAACCAAGATTGGATATTGTGTTACAATACTGCAGAATAAAGAAGAGTAGTTTCTGATGAACTTTGAAGCCTTGTTCCTGGTTTATAGTTGAGTATATAATTAATCCTGAAATACTTAGCAACACACTTAATTTAATGCACAGGCATTGTTCCACTTAACCAAGTGGAATATATTTACGTGGCTAAAGATAAGCGTGCGTGCAGACTGGGGACCCCAGGGAAGAAGCACAGTTTCAGATTCAGTCCCTGAGTACACCGTGTACATTAGCCAGTAAATGGGGACAAAGATGTGATAGTACATCTACGGATCTTGTACTTCAATTTTTAAATTAAAATGAAATAAAAATAATTTATTACTGCCTTCTTCCCCACCATTTTTTAGATCAACTTTTCAGAATAGTATACATTTAGCTAAGGTAAAAATATTTGCTTTCTTTTTCTGATGTAAACATGTATATATTACTAAGATATCTCTGTCCAAATAGTCATTATTTTTCTTAATGTGTTGTGTTTCTTTTTAAATAGTCTTTTAACATGCATTCCACAGTGATATTACAATTACTACCTTGAGTAGGTCAGTCTCTTAATCTCCAAAACAATTCTAATTAGAAAAGATAGTGTTTCATAAAAGGCACAAATGTGCTTGTATTTGCGTATAATAACGCATGCTGACCATGTTAAGCCAGAAGAAGGCTTTACTATATATCACTTTTAATTTTAAATGTGTTCTTTCTGGGCTCTTTATTATTCTTTTGTTGCCTTTCATCCTATGGGATGCAGCTGCCCTTGAACTTGGTACTGTTTTGATCATTCATGTGCAGCAGCCACATTGTCTATAACATTTTAAAAATGAGGCTTCATGGTGTTATTTATGAAGTAATTTCACATAAATATTTGGACTTTGGTTCTTTCAGAATGTGGAGCTGGTTGCTGTATGAAGAAAAGCATAATTATAATTCACAGACTTTTTGCCTCAAGCCTAGGGGACAGATGCATATGATTAAGTTTGAAACTGGCCTGTTATTGTAATGTAGATGTTTTCAGGGTTGAGAGAATTAAAAAAAAAAGGGGGGGGGGGGC
>VYXC01008045.1:116058-168280 GCA_013397175.1 Platysteira castanea
ATGAGTTTTTAAAAAAATAGACCGAGGGAATAGTTTTACAAGAGACACTCAATCTTAGACTGCACAATTTTATTTTTCAGTGGAACCTCTCCATTAGCTTGCCTGAATGCAATGCTTCATACTAACACTCGTGTAGGTGATGGAACATTCTTCAAAATCCCTGGGAAATCAGGACTCTATGCTCTCAAAGTAAGTTTAAATTTTGTATATGGATTGTACATATAGCTATTAATCCATTTTATGAATGTCTCAATAGATATAAAGGTAAACAGATTAGATTCTTTGGAAAGGAAATGACCTGATAGTCCTTCTAACTGCTTTCAGATGTCTTTTAAAGGGATTTATAATGAAAGTAAACATTGAATGCTTTATCCTAGAAAGCACATAAATGTTCTTGAATTTGGCACATGGTATAAAAAACACGTAGCTTAGTTAAAATCCTGCTTTTTCGGAGTTGTTCACAGTAAGGCCTTTGTTTTATGAGCAGTGAGCTCAAGAGGATCACTGACTTTCTAATTAAGTAATTGTATTAATGTTTGATTTTTGAATAGTGAAAAATTATTTGCAAGTCTAATATAAATCAGCTTTTAATTTAAAGGTTGCATCATTGCTTTTGAGAGGGAATATAATTATAGTGATAGAATTTTGCCTTTATGGTATTTATATTCATTTTTCTTTTTCTGGTTTTTGTATGAACATGATGTTTACTGTGGGTGGAAATTTTTTCTTGTTGTACATGATCAAACTTAGAGGAATTTCACAATAGAAGTTGAAGAATGTGAGGCAGAAATGAGAAAGAAGAAAGTGAGATTATCTGCTTGGCGGTCTAAATGTAGTCAAGTAAAATTTTGGGCTAGGGGGAAGAATCTTTTGTAATTTATGACAGATGTATTTGATGTAAGGGTATAAAAATATAAAAATATATAGATATGTCTGCTCCTGCTAACTGAAAATCCTGCACCTGAAATTGAATTAATAGCTTTCAGAAGCTGTCTTTCCTAATTTACTAGAACAAATGCTGTTGTTTTTCTTTAAATCGGGAGATATTCTTGGCACAATTCCAGGAATTCACAATCACTCCCATGCTTGTGAGCTCCAGGTTGCTTTAGCTATTTGAATTCAGGAAACAGGCAAAGGCAGAAAAGAAACATTAAAGGATTTGTGTTTTGCTGCAGTGTTGTAGACACTCAACTGGAAAACTAGGATTTTTAACAGCCACATAAGTCTGTTTCTGTTAAAAAAAAAAGAAAAAAGAAGAAAAGTGGAAGGTCTTGCATTTTATGTGACTTTTTTGGTTTTAAAAAGAGCGTGTTATGACTTCACAAAACAGCTTTTTTGCTTTTGGTTTGCAAGTTTTTTCATGAAAGTCTTTTTTTTATGGCTCTCTCTAAAGTAACTCACAGATCTATTTTATTTTATTCTTGTTTTTTTTGAAATGTAAGCATGAGAGTACACTGCAGTAGTCTATTTTCGGAGATGCAGCCGGATCATGATTGATTTTTTTTCTTTTTAATTTTTTTTATTTTTTAACTGTAGAAAGAAGAATCAACATGCCCTACTGATGGAACATTGGATTTAGGATGTGAATCTGAGTTAGATGGCACTGAAATGGCTGAGACAAACAATAATAATGGAGAAGAAAATGGTGGTAGGTGATTTAATCTCAATATTAGAGGGCATATTTTGGGAAAATAAAAAGTATTGTTGTCTTCAGGTTTTCGTGGTGTGATTTCTAAGCAGTATAAATAATATTTTGTACTCAGTGGAACTGTTTTGAGTGACTCCCTTTCTTTTTTGGCCTTATGAAGGAATCAGGAACACTAAGTGCCTTTATTTGACTTAGGGTTTTAAAAGACAAAGAGTAGTGCTATTGGGTGTGTTTTCAGTAGGCATTTTTTTGGCTTACAATTTTTTTGTTTAGGGCCCAGAGCTAAAGAATAATTTGCCTTTACAAGGCTTCAGACTTGGCAGTTGTCAGATTCAGACATTGCATTGATTTCAGTGTGGACATGCAGGGTTGGTCCCTCAGTAGAGTTCTGGGCAGAGGACAAAGGTTTGTATTGTTTTCTTTCAGCCAGAGATACTCCTGTGTGCCATCCTGACATAAAGACATGCTGAAGTATCAAATTCTGTGCATTTTTTTTCTTCTAAGATAATGGCAAACTGAAACATTGAAATAACTTGAAAATGGCAGGCTTAGAATTTTTTTTTCCCTTTTTGAGAGTTAATAGTTGGTCATAAAGAGAACGTCAACTAAAATTGCAAGTAACAGAAGTGAATATTATTCTTATAGCAACTGCACTCATGTAATGATTATAAAGTGAATGCTTTCTAAAAAAAAATCCAGCTGTCCAGGACTTCTGAAATAAACCTTTCTTTGATCAGTTTTCTTCTTCTGCCCCATCATAACCTGTCCCACTGCTGGACTGCAGCCTGCTGTTTTGGCTTGCTTGATATGTGGTGAGACGGTGTCCTGTTTACAACTAGGACATGAAAAGGCTCAGCTCATGCTGTTGTTCTGCTACAGACTTCCTTTTTTAACTTGAGCAACTTACTTAGCTCCCAGGCTGCACCTTTACAGGACTGGTACTGCAATTTCAGTTCTGCTCTCCAGCAGCATTGAAAAATCATCAAGTGTTCAGTGATAGGAGTAACAGAACTATCCAAGACACGTTGCTGTGGGTCTATCTAGGGCTGAAGTTTTGAAGCTCTGTGGAAACAAAAGTCAAGAGTTATTAAATGTCTCTGCTTCTTCCTTTTCTTTGACACATTTTGTCTATAAGTTAAAAGACTCTGTATGTGCGGTGGTTTGATGCTTATGTAGTGTATGCTACATGTGTAAGTGAACTTACATGCTTGTAGTTCTTTAACAATTCCTGTTTGATACATCAACAAATTTGTTGATGCACAGTTCTTCAAATTGCAGGAAGAATAGAGCAGTAAAAAGCAGTGTAAATACAGTTACAAATACAAAGAAAAGTTGATGTTACTTGTTATAAACAAATAAAAATCATGCCAAAAGAATGGGCAATTATTTAGGAGTTGTTAGGATGTAAATAGGATGTTATAGAATGTAAATAGGATGTCATAATTCCAGAAGTAGAAAATTGCTGGGTTTTGACTGGGAGCAGGCTATGTACTGTTTTCACAGTTCACGGTAATAAAAATAATTATAGCACTTGTGATGATATAAAAGAGAAGCTGCAAAAATTTAACATTTTGAAATATTTGGAATAGAGCATTAAATTACACCTAGATTGGTTTTGAAGCTGAGAACTTTCCTTCATTTCTCATCTTTAACAAATCTTGAAACACAGCAATATATTTAACATTTTGAAAACAAGACATTTTAATTTTTAATCATGCAATGGATGTCAATGGATATATTAAAAAAAAAGTAAATGGGATGGCAGTAGTGAGTCTCTATTGCTTATAGAAAGGCCAGTGCTGGATGTGATCAATTAAGAATTAAAGGCAGCACATATTTCATGAATAGCATATCAGGCAGCTAATACAGAACATAATTTTGTCAAACATGTCTGATAATTGCTTTTCTTGAGACTACAGGTTTTGTTGTTAAAGATGTCATTTATATACACTCAGAATTCTGATTTCATTTACGGTGTAGAAGGCTTGGCTTAAAAACAGGACCATGCCCAAGAAATACAGCCAGTTTTTAGTGGATTGAAATTGCAAATTATTTCATTTGCAAAGGCATAGGAATCACCATCCACAGTAGGCATTTTGCTCTGGAAGGTGACTTGATCACTCTTCATTCAATTTTCTTTTTAATGTCAATACTTTTTGAAAACTATAAAATCCTTCTAGCTTAAATGTATTGGTAATAAATAATAATTTTGAGACTTCTCTTGTTTGCCTTTTAAATTATTGCAGCTGAACGGCATGAATTTTTTTTAGACTTTCAAGCAAAGAAAAAGGGTCACATTTATGCAGCAGAAATATGTATTCAATAAATCAGTATATCTGAAAAGCATTTAAGGATCACAACAGAAAATAAATTGAACAAGAATGAGATGCTATTGCTAATTAGTCCAATGCAGTTCTTAGACTATAACTCTGATAGTACTGATTAAAGAATATAGGCACAGATTTTCCTTTGGGTATAGCACTAGTAATATGATTACCAGTGTATTGCATTCATTATAGCTGTAACAAAGAATTAAGGTAAACAGGAAAGGATTTAGAAAAGACATATAAGAAGTCCTGAGTGAACAAATACCCTCTTTGTTCTGGGAAATATAATAGGGATGGTCTCATTAGTGTGTGAAAGGTGAGGTGGTGACTTGATTGGTTTGTAAATATTTGAGAAAAGTTATTTCTATAGAAAATACTTGGTCTAACAAGCCAATTACACTTTTCACACTAAAGCAGGTTTTTTTATTTCCTTTCCAGGAAACTATTCTGTGACATAAAACATTTAATTCAGTGCAAAAAACACTGTATGAAATTCTCTGACTTGTGTTTTAAATATGTGTGATACATATGAGGATGGGCATTGCTTGCACATTGAA
This sequence comes from Platysteira castanea, assembly GCA_013397175.1. Taxonomy (NCBI): domain Eukaryota; kingdom Metazoa; phylum Chordata; class Aves; order Passeriformes; genus Platysteira; species Platysteira castanea. The sequence goes on from VYXC01008045.1 coordinate 120,591, forward strand.
TTCTTAACTGACCAATTTGGTCTTTTCCACTGTGATAGAGTCCAGAAGCCTCAGTTCTGACAGAGTGATCAGAAATTGTTCAGCAAGAGTTTAAAAAACGCCTCTTTAAATGTAGCTGGAAGCAAAAGGATGAAACTGTAAGCAACAGCCTCAGCCCATTTGTGGGCTTTTAGACCATAGTCTTTCAGAATAAAAAGTACCAGCTGACACTCAGACAGAGAAGAATCACATCATTCCTCAGCAGGCATATTTTTCGCAATATAAATGCAGGCTACTGAACAATTTTGTTAGCATAATAAAATAAAAATTCCTAACCATTATAAACACATGACTTGGCAAAAGCTGTTACACCACATCAGGATTGCTAAGTGGACAAGTGGAATGGTCACACCTCAGGATTTTGCAGATGCTGTGGAGAATTTTTCTTTCCCCACCTTCTCCAAAGGCATATGCTAAAGAAACTCTTTACGCTACAGTTGATTTTGTTTGGAATGGAATTTCTAATAGAAGCTCTGTAGCAGTCTCGTATCTCTAAAATTCCATTTCCCCCAAATACCGGGGTAGCATGTAAAGATGCTGTGGGTAAAAGAATTAAAATCCCAATTACTGTTGCCTGGGAAAATGATGACTATAATATCCTTTTGCCCATCAATAGGATGTTCAGTTCTCAAAAAGCATTTGTCCCTAGGGCCTCTGAAGCCAGGGCTAATCCATCAGCCACGGAGTGCAGTTGATTAAAAATTGTCTTCGCACAAGCCAATGGAATGCACAATGATGTAAGTGTGGAGGAGGTAGCAATTCCTGCTACAGCGTGACTTCCCTCCCCACCTCAGCCCAAACAGGGCTTCTGATGTGTGCCCAAATACGAGCAGTGTATGTCTCTTTGGTTTTCAGCACTTCCTAGCAGTGTATGTTTTTCAACTATGAACATGAAATGACAGAGTTAATTCCTTAGGCAGTTTTCTTACAGATAGTTGACAAAATGATGGACAGTAGAGGATCCGGTTCATGCTGAATCCTGAAATTTTACTTTGTAGCTACTGTGTTTTTGAACACCTTGTGCTTTTTGGACCAGGAAACCCTAGGATAGGGTAGCAAGGAATGTATATTCACCGCTGTTTGAAACCTGAGTCCACATTTGGATGTTCAGTTCTTTTCCAGGAATAGAATTCCTGGAAATTCAGCAAAATCTGTTACTATTAGCATCTTGTTTCTTGGGAATAATATTGGATGATTCTACTGAAAATTTTTGTGACACGTGGCAACATCTGGATGTGAGATAGACTCTTCTAAAAGCAGAAGAGTGGTAATGGAGTGGCAGCTTGAACATAAGAGTTTTGGGTGACACATCAGCAAGAGATAATTTTTCACTTTGTGTTAGATATTTTTGTGTGTTTTTATTTCATCTCCCTGCAAGTATAAAATAAAAATATGGTGCCCGGGATTGAGCTTAACTTCTTTTGTTTCATTACCACTTGAAGGGAGTCATAAGATTAAGAAAAGATACTGTGGAGCTTGAGGATGTTTCTCATCTGTTTTTTTTGTTTCTGTACAGTAGTTAATGAGGTACAAGAAATTGGTGGCATAGTGATGACAGGCAGTATATTTTTAGTGGAAAATGTTGACTTGCTTTGGAATAAGGATTCACAGTTTTCTAAGCTTTGTGAAATGTTTGGGCTCAAAAGCATGCTGTGAATATAATGGGATTCAGTGCAAGCTATGAAGCTGATTTGGTATTTGATGTCTTTTTCCAAAAAATACTATTCAATACTATTTATTAATTCACAGTACTAGTATTGGTTTTCAGAAAGAATATTGCAGTCACTGTAGTACCCTTGATGTATACATCTGTTTTTGCTTGCTTTGGCAAACTCATACAGTTAACTAACTCCCAAACTGGTTTTCATTTTCAAGAGCTGATGGCAACAGCCGAGTTCTGAATTGTTCAGCTTTGGCAAGTTGGGCTCTAGAGATCAAAGAGTAACGGAGGTGAATTACTCAATACATCCGTGTTGGCAAAGTGTAACCATTTATGTCAATACAAGTATGGATCTGTGTCACCCAAAGAAAATATTGAATTTAATGGATATTTTAGAGAGAGATTTTGTGTGTATGTTTTCCTGAGGGAGTTCTCTCTGAAGTTTCATCTCTCCAGAGTGTATGCATACATTTTATGCTTGAGGTAAACTCTAGTCTTTAGCATATGGTAACAATATTAAATTGTGTTTTGTAATGTGGTCATTAGTAAACAATCTTTCTCATCTGCTGTGATTACTTTAACAAGAAAGGACGTGAACAGCTGTTGATCTTACTGGTTTGATTTTAAATCAGTGTGATCTGACTGAAATCAAAATTAATTGTGCAGTTGATTTTGGAAAAATAAGCCCTTTCCTGGACAGGAATTTCTCTGTCCATGTAGTTACAGAAATCTGTTTACAGTTATTCCTAATAACTTTCAGTGGCAAGGAGACAGAATAACTTTTTGTTGTATTCCTCAAAAAATTGTTTCTTTGAAGAAACACGCCTTCTAGCATATTTTACATAAGTGTCATTTCTTGGGTGGGGAAGGTAAAAGGTATTAAAAAATTACAGATAGCCTATAAAATTTGAAATTCAAAGACAGCATTGCTATGTTAATAAATTATAGAGTTCTGTAATAATTAACAAAGCTAGTTGTGGAAAAATGAAAGAGAGGAAGTTATTTTAAATGGAGTTTGTCAAAAAAAATTTTAACATACTCTTTTTGCTAAGTAATTCTAATTCTATCATTCATATTAACAGTCTCTGAACGCTTACTAAGGAGGTCTTATCTTCAGAAACCCAGCTGCTCTTCCAGCTCATAACCTAACAGTTTACAGCTTAATAGTTGCTTTTTCTTTATTCTTTTACTCGGTCCTGGCCCTTGAGGAAACTGATTTAAAGAATGGAGCCTAATTATTCTCCACTAAATGGAAATGCCTCCTGTAGGCTTAAAACCGCTCTTCTTTCCTTTTTCTACTGTAGCAATAATGGTGAATCCTCTTTTATTTGCTACCCAAATATTTTCCCTTTATCTGTCACATTCTCTCAGGGTTTTTTTTTTCCTCCCCAGCATCCAGTTTATTTTTAGCATTCTTTTCTGATACAGCTTTTCGAGTGACCATGGATCTGATAATATTCATGGATCTTTGGCGCTTATGGAAAAAGTAGTTGCAGCTTTCTAAAGTTGTATATGTGTACAAAGAACACTTTGAATTTGTTTTTCCTTTCCTGTCATCTTTGGTTTCTGTGGCAGAAATGCCTGTTTTGTTCTTAAGGCATTATTTTTTTCACTAGGATCATCAATGTTGACTTTACTTATATATCTTTCTGTCATATTTTTGCCTTTCTTTATGTCTGACCCATTCAGAGAAAAGCAGTTGGACTTTATCCACAGAGATTAAGAAATAAATAATGACAATTTTATGTGGTCACAGGCATTTTAATATAGTCATACTTTGGCACAGATTGATTTAAATTACTAAGTAGCAGAACATTTTTTAAAGATTTAATTTATTCATTGTCTCATATTTGTATTTAATTTCCTACAGAAAGACAATTCATATTGTTTTTAAACAATATCTTGATTATCCTCTAAATAAAGCCTGTATGTCAGTTTTAGTATTATTTTTTGCTAATGAAGTGAGTAGACTGTGTAAGTTATTAAGCAATTGTATAATTTAAAACAATGTATTTAGATTTTTAATGCTTCTGTCTTCTACTTTTGGAAAATAGGCAATGACATGTCTTATTTACTCGATGGTTAGGTTCATTGCCATGTTTCATATCAAGCTGATTTTAAATAGAAATGGAAATTTAATTAAAACATTAAAACGTAGTGTTTAAAATACGTTCCTACTATCTTACTATTTTAAGCTACAAGGTATATGAAAAAAAATATAATGTACAAAATAAGTTTTAGAAAGGAAGTATCATTTGTTCTAAATAAATTAGGTTGAGTTTCTCTAATCACGGTGTCATTTTAAAAATTTTTAAGCAGCAGATTGCAACCTCATATATCTATTTCTTTAATCATGGACTATAGGGAAAAGTTGAGGTTTTTTTCAAAACTCTGGACAAACTAGGTCTGGACTGCACTAAAGAACCAGGCTGAAATGAGGTATTCCTTCTGTATCTGTAGGAGAGATTACAGTGATGGAAAGCTATTTATTGTTTCAGTGGGTTTCAGTTCCAGTTGTTTTGCCCCCTAGAACAGGCCCTGTTCCTTTGTTTAACTTTGTTGTAAAAGATTCAAAGGAGCAGAAGCAAAATAAATCAATAGACAGATAATATTTTTATGCAAAACTGAAGTAATGATAGAAGTAAGAAGTATGCCCTCTTATAAATCCTGTCACAACTCCAGGTTTACTGTTAAAAGAGAAATGAATGAAAGTACAAAATTAATATGGACCTATGCTTATTTTTATTCCTGCTGTATCGTGACTTTGATGTTAATGGTTGTAGTGTTGAGCATCTTCAGACAGTGTTGTCAAACCTCTTCAGGACAAACTTTATCACCAAAATAAATAGGGGAGACTCTTGAATAATATCCTATGTCACCATAATGACAATCAGAATTTCCCGTTTGAACAAGAAGGTAATGGGGTTGCAGTCATTCTGGGGAACAGAAATAGGTTTATCATGACAGGTCATGTTGTATCTATCCTCTTTCAGCAGGGGCACTTAAGTTTAGCAGTTTCCGTTCTTTAGGGATTTTTAAATGTGTTCTGTTCTCTGCTCGTTAACTTTGGGGTTTGTGTGCACGTACTATTTCTGGGTTTTTTCCTTCAATTCTTTGACTCAAAATTTGCCAGTACACAGTTAAAAACAAGCTTCTTTGAAAGAGAAGATGACATCTGGCAATTTGAAATGTCAGATTTTTATTTTGGTGTAGATGTTCTTTGTCTCAGGATCTTAGCTATTGCAGTGATTTGGATTATATAAACCAGCCATTGTTTGTTTTCTGCTGACACTTCACTGCTTCTTTACATTGTCTTATTTGATAGTAGACTTTGCTCATCACATGGAAAAGATTGATCCAAACCAGATGATTCTGTAAACTCTGTTTTGTGTTGCAACTTCTTTGTATATTTTGATAAATCCTCCAAGTGTAAGGAAAAATAAAAAGACAAAAATCAGTTATAAATCTTGTGACAAAACAGCATTTCTCTTACCTGGAAATGAAAAATTTTAATCTAATGTGACAATCATCTTGACATAACAGCAGTGCCATAGAGTGTATTCTCTGTTACTGAGGTAATTATAAATTATTTTTTCTTTCAGTGTGAAAAAAAAGGTTTAATATCACATGCATCTTATGATGGTCATTAATTATTGATTACTAAATTGTCTGTGTCTTTTTTCTTACAAACACAAATCAAAAAACATTACAATATTTCTTCTATGAAACAATGCTAAAGGCACGAGACTTAGAAAGCTCCTTCAGGTGTCTGCTCATCCCACTGAAGGATGAGAGGAGAAAATAGGCAAACACTGGGCTACATTATTTCTGGCACATGTCTGTGCAGCTGCTTTGAGTATCTTCAGACCATTCTGGTGGTGTGCGAAGTATGACAAGTCTTGGAAAACCATTTACTACTGCAAAACGTTGTAAAGAAGGTACGTCAACACACAAACCAGCTTTGAGCACTGCTGGAAGGCAGACTTGAACTGGCTCAGCAGAGGAGAATGGGAGGAAAGCTGCTTTGTTTCTGGATCCATGCTAAGGCTGGTTTTGCTGGGCAGTCTTAGGGTACTAGTAAGAGTAATAGTAATGCAAGGCATTATGAGTGGAAAAAGTTTCTGTAGCCCTTTTAGGTGAGTTTGCTGACCATCAAGACTAATAGGATCCTCCAGCTATTCTCACAGCTTTCGTATCTGTTTAATAAAGCTGTTTCTTAAAAAACCAAAATTAATCATATTTTCATTTATTTTTAACCAGGAGACTTTTTTTTTGTCTCACGCAACATTTATTCAAGAGGCTGTTTAATGCAAGAACTGTAGTATTTGTTCATTAAAGCATGTATTATTTAGAAGGCTGACAAGTATAACAACATGTATTACTTGAGAGACCAGAATTAGTCTTTGCAGAATATTCCAGTCTACCCATTAAACAGGAAAGTGTGTGTTCTTAGCTTTACCAAGAAAATAGGTGAGTCTGGCTCCTAAAAAGGCATTACAATCTGGTATGAAGTTACATATATATGAATCTTTCTAGATCCAGGGGTTATCAGTTTCTCTTGTGTAAATGCTTGTTTAGATACCTTATAATCCATTAAAATGTGTTGGTGAGGAAGATAGTTTTTATCTAGCTTCTATGTGAAATCTGTTGTTAAACTGTTCCGGTTACCTTTCAGGACCTGAAAGGCAAAATAGGTAGGGCCTCCTGAACTGCACAGAAAGGGTGTGATGAGGTACAAATATTTGTGAAGCAATGCATTTACTTAGAATATGGCTGGGTTTTCAGCTCATGTGGACCTCACGATCAGCTGAATTTTTTACAGCAAGCTTTTTGGTTTTGAGCCTTTTGCTTGTATTGGTTTATTTTTCCATCCTTGTGACTCAGCGAGAAATAGGGAAGATAACCCCCATAACAGTATTCTGATTTTTTGTTTCTTTTTTATAAAGTTTGCCCAAAGCAGACATCTGAGGAAATGTCTTCCAATCGTGATTCAAGCCTTACTAATGCACCAGTGCAAAGCAAGCTAGTATCTTCCTTCCAGCAGCACACAAAGAAAGCACTTAAACAGGTAAGCTTGTATTGACTGATCATCAATTGGCTTCCCATTAGCATCTCTGTCATTCCTTTGTGAATGGGATCGCAGCAGAATTTAAAGAGTTCTCTGAGGTTTTTCAGTGCTATGTTTAGTGGCGTTTTACTGGGGTTTTTGCTGTGTTTTTATCAAGGGTGCAGTCCTATTTGTTGTGAGTTTAAAGGGGTTTTAAGTGCATTTCAAGTAAGCAGAATTCTTTATATTATCACACCCCTGCTTTTCCTATGTAAGCATTTGTGTTGAAAATTTTATGTGAGGTTAAAAATAAATTTAAAAAAAAATTGAAAGAAGTGCTGCAGATAGGTAAGAGTTTAGGTATACTTGTTCAGTTTTTCTTTAGGATCTGTTAAATAATTTTTTTTTTGATACTGTATTTGCTGCTATGGGGTATAAAAGTAGGGTAGGGTTATTTTTATTTAAAAAACCTTACAATTTGGATGATTTAGGTTCCATGATAAGTATTAAAGCTTGCAAAAGCAGCTGATTATTCAAAGTCAGCTATTAGCTGAAAGCATGATAATGTGAAAATTGTTTTCCAACATTGCCAAATTAATTCAGCTTACAGCCAGAAAAATGAAAAACTAAAAAATTAGAATTAAAAAAAAAATCATTACCTCTTCTCCATTTTGAGTTGTGACTTTTCTAAAGTGTTAGGATAATGAGATGATACTGTAATTTATCTCACCACTGCTCTCCTAGTTATGGTTAATGGAGATCTAGTATTTCACAGGGTAGTTTATTGATCAGTTCTTTGTTTAGGCTTAAGTTAAGCAAAGCCTGTCCACATCTCCTCTAAACACTTCAGTTTTTCATGCAGGCTGGGTTTAAATCCAGTAAAATTAATAGATCTTTATCATTCACACAAGGTTATGTTGTATTTAGAGGCTTTAAGGACTGAAAAGGATTATTAGATTGAGGTCTTATATGTGTTTGTTCAGGAAAATTGAACAGTGGGCACAAAGCAGCTCACTAACCATTAGGATAGTTATGAAAAACACACTCTTCTTGGAACCTTTTCTATACAGATCTTTTGTGATCTGTGAACTTCCCTAGGGGTGGAGGGAGCAAGCGAAGGGAAAGGTGAAGGGCAAAGAAGGGGAAAAAAAGAGCAAAGCCACAACTGTTTGAACTTCTGTAATTGTTTAAACTCTATCATTTGTCACTTAGCAGATATATAGGATTGAGAATAATTTTAAAAGGGCAAATTAATCAGAATCGCTTAATTAATATAAAAAGTCATAACACTGATGTGAATCTTTGAAAACATTCCCTAAGGCAGTAGGGTTAAAGCAACATCAGAAAGTTAAGTAATCGATAAAAAGAAATTAGTTTTAATTAAGTTGATGGTAATTAGATCCTGTACTTCAGAGTATGAGAGTAGCATTACAGCTATCAGCAAAATGTTTTCTCTGTGCGCAGTGGGAGATAAATGGACTTTTTTGTGATAGAATAGTAGATTTTTGCTTTGTTTGCTCTTAAAGTTCCAGGTGTTGGCTACTGCCATATATACACATTGCAGGTTTGATTTGTTACTGTAGCAGAGGTGAATAAACCTTAACAGTGATTTTATTTGTAAAATTGCTGTTGGAAATTTATTCTTTCACTTTCCAATCTTTCAATTGCTTTTATGGATGCATAGTACCTAATATTTGTACAAAGAACCTGTAATGCCTTTGAATACTGAAAAAAACTTTTAGACACACTATGCAACACTCTCCCTCCCAACTGATACAAACTTACTGATTCCATGCTGAAGTAACAGAGGATAAGCCATCATCACACTCTCAGCAAGTGCTTGTAATATATAAACATACATACTGTATATAATATATTGTAATGGGGTCTTCCTTAGCTATTGCTTTTTATCTACTGCGAAACAGTCTTCACAGAATGAAAACCTGCAAAATAGTTTTCAGTTTCCTGCTCAATTTATTTAAAACCAGTGGGTTCTTCACATTACTTGTGTGTATTTGTTTTGTAACCACTAAAAATAAAGTGAGAGGGAAGTTGATAATGTGCAGTTCTGCTTGAAGATCTGAGCTAGAATTAAAAGATTTTCTCTACTGTTTATCTACTTATTAACCGCTCTACTCATATGTAATTCTCTTTAAATTATTATGTACTGGATTTACATATGATTTGTTTTTTAATGAATTCTAGGGATATATTCCTGGGTTTAGATTGCAAAGAACAATCTCATGTTTGACTTGTAACAGCCTGCATTTCAGGATGTTCTCGTGCATCAAATTAGTCACAATGCTGCATTTCTTGATCTCTGTAAGGAGCGTGGAGGAAAGGGCATTTCTGAGCCCTGGCTCTTGTTTTTAATTTGTCTCAGGTAGCAGTGGATTTGGGGTACTTTGGATTTGGATTTGGGGACTAAGGAGGTTTGCAGTTGCAGTGGATTTTCATAAGGTCTGTGTCACAGATCAGACCTTAGTCCTCACCTTTCAGAGGCTGGGCTGCCATTTTGGTCCGGAAACTTGCTAGCTTCACCACCTTCCATGGTGTCCTTGTTGGGAAAGAGACTTTGCGTATTTTACCGCTGAGTGTGTCTCGTGCTTCCCTTTGGTTTCTGAGGGAGTTTCAGTTTTGCTCTTGTACAATGCTTACACTTTGCTCTGAGTGTAATGTCCCACAAACCAGTTCCCGTTCAGGAGGGTTTAGACAAAAGAGCCTGTGGTGTAGAGCTGCCTTTTATGCTTGGCTTTCTGATGGCAGATTTTACAGGTTTCTGTTTCCCTTTTGCTGTTGGAAGTGCTTGGGCACGTGTGCCCAGCTGTTGCTGCTCTTGTACCTTTGAAAAGAAGGCTTATGGCACGCTGTCACACGCTGATTTCCTATCAGTACTGATCAGTTCCATACTGATTTGCCTCATTTTGACACTCGAGAGTTCTGGCATGCAGACCCATGTAAGGACCTCTTCCTGGGAAAGTGCTGAACTACACCTGCATCTGCTAGGAGTGGTACATGGTCACACTACTGTGTGCATTATTCTTGCTCTGGACAAGGCTAACTCCGGTATGGACATCAAGTCATGGCATAGTATCTACATGCTTCTGTCTGGTCCAGTTTCTGTTCCATTGACTTGAGGTGATACTTTTTTTGGAAGTCTTCGCTGTATACAGACTTATCTGTATCTATCAAGATGTTCTTGGAACATTTCTCAGAAGAAAAGATCATACCTGCAAGCTGGCCTCACATAGGTAACACTGAGAATGTGTGACTATCCAGGACATTGAGGTGGTGTTAGTGTCTGTTGGACTCTGATAGCCAAGTGTAAGAGCACCTTGCCCGTCAGTGTACCAGGTGTTCCCTGGGGCAGTACCAAGAGAGGAGAAAGAACTTGAAGATGCGCTATAATGGTGTCTGGGATGATAGTAGACCTCCCAGACATGGAAGAAAATCCTGCCTCACTTTTGGCACTTTGGAATCAGCACCAAGAAGGGTACCCATAAATTTTCTGTTGGGAGAAGAGAAGGATACTCCATTCAGACTCAGGATCTGAATACAGAACCAGGACATGTCTGAGACTGTGCTGGGCATCCAGATCTCTTTGTAGAGACACAAACTCCAGAGACAGCAGCCAAGTGGGTTTGGGAGGAGAGAAGCTCAGGAAATAAGGGAATCAACACAAGGTATGTTACTGCCATGGTTTGTTTTGTTTTTCTTAACTTTGGGCTTTGTCTGCATGCTTGGTGGCTGGGTTCCTATATGTGCCACTATTTAATTCATGAAGTGGGTAGGTGCAGTTTTTTAATGAGAAGGAAGGCACCTATTCATAGGATTTGTTCTTATAATAGAAATGGCAACTCAACGCCCTTTTTTTTTTTTCCAGTGGATGCTGTCACACCCCAAGCAGTAATAGAGCTATGGGGAAGTTATGGTTTAGCTCATGTGTTGCTTCAGACTTGTAGGACATTAGACCTGTACAGCTCCAAATAACATTTCAGGCTGACATTTCTACCGCAACTGTAATTCTTACTAGAAACAAACCTACTAGAGACTAAATTTCAGAACAGGATGGTTAACGCTGTAATTTAGCCCTGATTTGCCCAAGTTCATAGAACTAGTTTATCAAGATTTCTTTGTTTGTTTCTTTTTTTTTTTTTGGACACAGGTGTCCAAGTGCCTAGGTTGGCACTGAAGGTAGAATCCTGATCTCCCATGATGCTGGTGTGAATTTGCTTTCCTGTCTTCAGCTCACACTGCTTACCTTTCTTTGAGAGAAGAACAAGAGCAAACTCACCAGTCTTGCTCCCTCCACACTCATTCTGTTAGGACTTCTTTCCTTGACTACAGCCAGATGCAGGTTATCTTGAAGCATTTTGCTGTCCATAGAAAGTAATCCAGTATGAGTCTGTCTGTGGTGTCTCTCCTTTGACTCATTTGAGCAGCTTCTCCCTCACATGCTCTAATATAAGCCTGATATATTTGCCTGCCCTGCTTTCCCTTCCTCACCCCAAAGAAGCAAAGGTGACAGAAGAGAACATTATGATTTTATCCTAATCACTTAGAATTTAAGTGTAGGGTGTCCTCCTGAAAGGCTCTGAAAATCCACTGTGAACTGAGAGGTATTTTTTGTACTGAATTCCTCGTTATAGAGAGTTTCCTGCCAGTTGCTCAGTGTCTCTGTTAACCATCTTCCTATGTTTCATTTCAGATGCAACAAATGTACCAATGCCACAGTTGGAGAATTCTGGCTCCCTAGCTGAAGCATTTGATCAGATGTCTGGCAACATGAGTGATGATTCTTGACAAACTTTCCTGACAACAAATGGAAAAGAAGGAAAACATGCTGCGTTTTGACTTCTAGCAAGACCTGGGAAGGGACACTGGAGTTTACAAAATGCGTTCAGGAGAATGGAAGTTTGAAGATGATAAACTAAACTGATTTTCTGATTGCCAAGACAAGTCTAGGGAAGAGGACAGAGAAACTATGGCAGGGAGACTGCATAATGGGGAAAAGAAGCTGGGAGAGCAAGAGTTCCAGCAGAAGCTGTTCAGGGAGTACATGCATTGCCCGAAGGCTGGCTGCACGGTATGTCCCTCTAAAGGTCCCTATGCATGGGCAGCACGTACCAGCTGCTCAACACGGTGCTTTGGTAAGACGCAAGACAATGTTTATGAGACTCTCTTCTGGGTCATCCCCCTGGTCCTCAGCCCTTACCTGTGATGGAAGGAAAGGGACAGGAATCCACACAATCCCTGCTTTCTTTTTGTACTGCTTTTTAATAACTAGCTCCCAGTTGCTGGAGTGTTCTGCTTGTTTCTCCTCTGGGGTTGTTTGCACAGCATGCTTTTCACGGCGCTCCTGCACCTTTTCTGTTTTAATAAATGTATTTTACAGCATTTCTTAATCTGAGAAATAACTAAAGTATTTTAAAGCAACTTTAGTACTACTGTGCTGAAACGTAGTTGCCCCTCTACCTCAGTGTAGGACAGTATCCCTCACTTAAAATATGTCCTGGCATGAACATGACCTTTTTTTAAACCTACCACTGCTACATAATGGAATCTTCTTCCCAAATATAGGTTGAAAGTGTTCTCTTTCTTCTGTTCTGTAGATGCAGTTGCTTTTTCCAGTCTCAGATAGTCAAGCTGAGGACAGCATCCTAGTTCTAAACATTGCTGTGTCTGATAATGTTTTTCTCTTCTTTAAGTGGCTTGTCCCTTAAGTAGCCTGGGGCACTATTTCAGATGGATTGGTCATTGCTTTTGTATTAATGAAAATATAATCACTAGAGATTAGAGTCCCAGTTAAGCTTTTCCAGTGGTGTTACCTGATTTTTCCGTATAGTGGCAGTGAATATCTAAGTGAGTATCTTATTTTGGGCCGTGTGAAAGGAACAGCTTTTGGTCTGAATAGTTTGTAACATTAAATTATATCCAGGTGACAATGAATCATGCCTTGATTTTGAAGTGCATCCTAGAAAGTGTTGGCCTTTTCAGGAAAAGACAGGATTTGGAATAACTCACAACTCTTCAGAGCTCTAGGAGGCCTCCTACAAAATGTTGACAAGCAGTTATCTACAAATGGTGTTCCAGGAGCTGTTGGGTAGGACCCCCGAAGGCTGTGTGCTCAGGATGTGTGGGCAGGCGGGAGTACCCAGGCTCAAACAGGATGTCGGGCAGAAGGACATTGCACTGCTTACATTGGTGCAATGTAAATTATCTGAGAGGTAATGTGAGGAGATTTTTTTATCTGGGGAGTCTAGACATGAAGCCCCTGCTGTATGCTTTGGCCCCTGTGCAGAGTGTGTTTGAAAATTTGACCTCATGGAAAATGTTGATTACTGTTTTAAGATTTTGTATTGACATTGCTATCTTTATTTTAATTTGTTTTTAAACTGCTTTCTACAAACTGTTTCCTTACCTATATGTGCTTTGTTGTGCTAAAGAAAAGATTCCCCATAAAATACTTTTCAGCTGATAGATATTATTAATTTAATACTACACAAACCATTTAAAAAAGCCCAGCTCTTCTCTTTGTAAAAAAGCCTTCACTGAGTTGATGCATATGCCCTCATCATTCCCATTCACGTACAAGTCAAAACAGACACTGAACATATCACATGTGTTTTTTGCCCTTGTTTCTGTGGTTGGGGAAGCACCAAGAACATTTACTTTGCAGTCTGTCGTGATCTGCAGCAAGTTGTAGCTGCAGCTGCATTATTGTAATTCCATAGAAAGTAGTGCTGACTTGCAGGTGTACAGACACACATATGAACACACAAATCTCTGTGTTGCTGCCCCACAAAGGTCCAAGCACTTCAGAGTTGCTTGGTACACAGGCAAATGTTCAGTTTTGATGTGTGCTATAGTCCTACAAAAAGACCCTGAGCCCTACTGAGACCTAAAGAACAAATATGCAACAAGACATTCTTTTTATTCCAGATACAGATGTAAATATCACAAGGTAGGAGGATAGCATGGGACAAGAATAGATGCTTATTTGAGGAGGTATTAGCATTTGTTTGAAAATAAACCCCAGGTCTCCAAACTTCCATCCTGCTGATTCTGACACTGCTCTTCATCTCCAGATGATCAATTGTGTACACTTGGCACCATACCGACATGTTTAGTGTGCTAGTCTGGTTGGAAGTAAATTAATTTGCTTTGGAAATGGCACTTTGTACTTTATAGTTCTTTCCATAGGACATCTTTATTGTGTTTTAATCTTATGTTTGCATGCTTATAACTGAGTACTTTGTTTATGTTTAATGTAAGAATTAGTGGCATCCAGGAAATAATAATGGGTTTACTCTTCATTATTTGTGGTGCTTACTGTTTTAGTTTAACTGCTCTGTCTATCCGTGAAACAGGTTGCCACTGAGAAATTTTAATTTAACATGGGAGTTAAAGACTCTTAATTTTACTAACAAAATGAGGGTGAGAGAGGGGATAAAGACTAAATTTTATGGTGGTGTTAAGTGAATCAGTGATAAACCATAAACCTATTTCATCTTTGTCAATTTGGGATCCATAACTATGATGTAGAGTTGTTATTTATTTTGTGCAAGAGACTTTGTTCAGTGTATCATAGCTTGTATTTTCACATGGCAGAATGGAAGAATTCCATAGCTTTACATTTCTGATCTGAAATGTGTGAAATTTCAAAGGTTATGTTTCATGATATGAGTTTCAGAATGTAGACTTGACATTTATGGAACAAGTAGAAATCTGGGACGATGTTGCTTAATGCAACCAAGTGTTACATGTCTTTATTGTTAATAACTTAATTTTTAACATTCTCAGCATGTCACGCATTTAAGCTCAAATGAAAGTGGTTTTCTTCATTAATGGTTTATCTGTGTGCTGCATTTTTTCATTCTGAGTTGAAAAGATGTGGGAAAGAAAAATAATTTTAAAAATTGCCGAGCAGCGGTAAAATCAGAGCACACAGGTTGACATTTTGCTTCTGGTGCTCTTTTGGGGAGGTATTTTACCTTTCAGTTTATATTGTTTCCTTTCATTCCTACTTGAAAGATGGCTTTATGAGTTTTTACTGAAGACAGTCAAACATTTTGTTACATGGCTGAAGAAGTCTTTCCTGTGTTAAGATCAACTAAACATGAAATTATTACTATTAAGAGCATATAATAGCATTCATGAATCCTCCAAATTACTGCTATACTTCAGTAGGGATAGAAACTCCCTGAAAAAAAGAAGGAACCTTGGTCTTGTCACCTCTTTATTAAAAAAAACAACTCTTGGGATTAGAAGTTCACTGTTAATTTCATGGTGTTTTTCTTTTGCCATCTATCTTCAGAGTTTATGTTTTCTTAATTCTCATCTTTTTATTTTATTTTGAGTTCTTTGGATGAAAATGGATGGATAGTTTACTTAAAGATTTTGGCAAGAAAAATAAGTTCATTAAACCAAATAATTATGCCAAGCACTGTATAATGACCATGGCAGTGTTATTCAACAGATGGTCACAGGTTCATTTTTATGAATGGGAATATTGGGAATTCTCCATACTCATTATGTGCGAGAGATTCACAGATGTCCTTTGCAAATCTGCTTGTGAAAAGCTGGATGTAAGTATTATATTTTGGTGGTAATTTTAAGAGAGCTTTTAATGTTTTAACTTGTATATTACATGAACTTTCATTTCCTTTCCTTTTTCTGATTTATTTGATCTACAAATAGGACGGTAGTAATGTCTTACAGAATACTTCAACAGTGATCAGTTCTAGGCATTTAAAACTTGCAGCTTTTTTAACTCAAGCATTTAACATGAAGTGATGGAATGCATTTAAAATGTAAACATAGAGTCTCATTAAAGGAAAATATTCTTTATGTAAGCTATCATATGCACTACATGTGTTTTTCTCCAATTTTCCATAGTGAAAATGACACCTTACCATTTGGTAAAATCATCATCTGTTTCTTGCAGTTCTGCAGGAAGTCCAGCTAGGAGGTTATATATCTCTAAATATGGATGAGATGCAAAAAAGGTGTCGGTAAAGGATGACAATGTAGTATGTGTTAGTTACTGTTTCCTTATCTGCAGTGATATCTGGAACCATTTTTCCGTCGAATAAGTTACAACATTTCTCATTTTCTTCAGTGCTAGTTATAAATTTGATTTATTTGGTTGTGGTGACTCGGAAAGCACTAAATTAGCTTGGGGCACTAAAAGCTCAGTATAGCAGGCATTTGGTGCATGTTTCACTTGGAGTAATCTCATTGACTTCCCAGCTAAGTAGAATTAATCTTGGGTTACAAGATTCTTGTCTTATCCAACAGTAGTCTTGTATTCTAAAATGAATATCCCTCAGGCTAGGTGTAGAGAAGTTATATATTTGTCCTCAGCAGAGACTACAGAGGTTGTCCTTCGTTTACACTTAACTCCTTCTGGTGTTTGGCTTCCCTTGTAACTGGGTGTCAGTGAGCAACTTCTCCCACTGATGGGTTGCTCCTAGTGTTGTCTTGCAAAGACTTGTCTATCCAAAATTTCAGACCCTGCAGCTTCAAATTCAAAGGAGAATTTAACACAAAATGTTAGTGATTAGCCAGGCACATCACAACAAGAATGTCTGTGCAGAATCTCAACCATCTCTTTACCCTGCAAATCATATGTTAGATTATTTACTTGATATCTTTGTACCCTCCTCCCCTGCCTCATGTCTTTCATTTGACAAATGAAAAGACAGAGAGGCATGAGGAAGATTATGTGTCTATTCTCTGTACACAGGGCAATTCACTGGTAATTCATTAACTTTGTTTTAAAAGTTTTACTTAGATTTTAATGTCCACATGGTGGGGAATCGGGTTTTTGGGGGATTTTGCGGCTGTTTCTTTTGTTATATAGCCTGTCCTTCAGGTGTGTGTGGCTTTACTGTCAGCTTGATTTCCATACTTGGGCTCTGTTTGGTGATCAGTTCCTTGTGCTGTGGAACTGGAGGAGCTGGGGAAGGGACTGGCAGTGAATCAGTGGGTGTTAGGGAAGAAGAAACCCTGAAAAACAAATGTGCCTCAAAGGGAAATGGTGTCTTTAAGGTTTGTGCTTGACCCTCACATATAGAGGTGCTTAGTCTGTAGCTGGAGAAGTGTGCTATGCCTCAAAGTAAATAGTTCTGGTAGCTTTGTCTGCTCCCAGCTGTATTTCCTCGTCTAACTGTCCAGGGAGCATCTTGCATTATTGCTTCATGAGTTGGCCTGTGCTTCTTGGAAATGCCAAATCAGTTGCATAAATGTGTCCTTAAGGGGCACAAGGGGCCTGCCAGTAACAGAAAAGAAGGTAAGTGGTGCACCTGACAAAGATTGGGTACTGCTGCCCTCGCTCCTGCAGCATGTGACAGCTGAGGTGTACGAACGCTGCGTGCCTGTGGTGGTGGATACACTGCTGGTTCCTTTCTCTCCTTCCTGGGAGTTGTCTAAGCATTGGAAATCAACTGCAAGGCTTGAGAAAGAATTGAGAAAGCTTTTCCCCAGTGGCTGTATTAATCGTTAAAATGGTATTTCCGAATGGATACTGGCAGCAAGGCTATGGACCCTTGGTAGAGGTGGAAATTGTCTTGGAAAGTCAGGAGGAGGTGGGAGGAGAACATGGAGCATTGTTTGGGCTCTAACCATTTGTCTAGGGTGGATGAAATGAGGATGTCATGAGGCAAATCAGGCTGTGGGGCACCATGATACAAAGTTTGGGTTGTGGTTATATTGGTGTGTTGTTAGTGCAGACATTGCCTGTCTTTTCAGTTAATTTTTAGTGAACTGTTTCCCATTGTCTCTGTGGTATTACTGTTAATTTAGGGATCACCTGGTTTGACACTTAGGTTTGCAGGGTCATTTTTGGAGTTTTGTGGAATTTTTGAGAAATGTTAACAGTTTAGAATTTTCTATCCACAAGTCTGGGTGTGCTTGCTTGATAGCAGTATGAATTTTCTGTCTCAAAAATGTTTGAAGTATAGGCTGTTCTTTAAGGCTTTCTTCTGTTTCTTTGGTTCAGCGCAGATCTGACCAGCTTCCTCTCTTTGTTTGATTTCAAGTGATCTAATTTGCTTTTTGTTGCACAGTGCTTGCATGTCTTTTAAGAGGTACAATAAAATGGCTTAATCCATGAAATAGCTTCTATGTGGCCTGGTGTATTTTACGTTGTGTAGAATGTTATTTAGAGGAATAGATCAATATTGATTTCTTTCTTCTCAGAGGTTTTTTTTCCTATTATTTAGCTGTGTGAACAATTTGGAAAGGTATTACAATCCATTAAAGTTACTGACTTAAACCTTATCATTCATGCTCATAAACCTATAGGGATAATTCATATCAAATATGTTCCTTATTCATATGATATTACTTTAATAAATCCCCCAAGTTCATAACACAAATCACAATTGTAAAAATAGAGTGCACGGTAAGAATGGAGAAAAATAGACAGGAGGCTAGGAGAGATCTGTATTAAGCCCATCCCGTTCTGGTTAATTCCAGAATTTTAATGCTTGCAGATGTATTAATTGGCAGGTATTCATATTTGTATGTTTTAAGACCTTTTGAATGAGATATCATTTTCCATATAAAACAGTCTGATGGGTATTTTCGATTTCTAATCTGTAGATATTTTATATTACATTATCAGCCCTGTATTCAATACATTTATGAAACACAAAGCACTACCGTTTGTAGAGATTTATTCGTGTATCATTTTTCCCCAGATTTGCCAGAACACCATCATGTTCGTGTTCTGAAGGTTAATGCCCAAAGTCAAACAGACAGAAGCCAAATGCTGCAAGGTTTCCAAGATTAGGACTGATTCCCTTCATGAAAATAAATGATTCCTGCCATGTTCAGTGATTTTGTGCAGCACTACTCACGGCTGAGTGAGTGCATCAATACTGTAGTCCTTACATGCTGTACATACTGATGACACTCTGTGTTAACTTGATTGACTGAGCAGTATACTGGAGAGGATGCACCTGCGAGAGATGTGCAGACATATATATTTTTATTCTGGTTTTGAAACATTTTGGTTTTACTTTTTTTTTTTTTTTTTGGAAGCCTTAGTTTCACATTTCAGGGGTTATCACGTTGTGCTGTTAAGGTAGAGCAAGCAGTTACGTGCTTCTTTGTTGTCAAAACTGGATCGGAAAATGATCTAAGGTGCATCTTCTTTCTCTATTAAAAAAGGGGGAAAAAAGCCTGATTTTATATTTTAAAAGAAAATGACATAAAGAGGACAAGTGTGAAGTCTGGCAAGTCAGTAGCTGTAAATTATGCTTATTTTAAGGGATTCAGTTTAATGGTAGAGAAATTTCATGTGTAATTCACTTACAAGCATTATTTTTTGCTACAGTTTTATGTTTTGTTATCGTTTTTGTAGGCTTTAAGACAACAGCAGAAAAGAAGAAATGGAGTCTCAATGATGGTAAACAAGACTGTTCCTCGTGTTGTTTTGACACCATTAAAGGTGTCCGATGAGCAGTCGGATTCACCTTCAGGTAAATAGCTAAAGGACCGTTTGCAAGATCAGCTCTGGTCACAGAGCCTTCCTCTGAATCAGCTGTGTAACATACAGAATTTGGAATTGCTGAAATAATATTTCCACTGGCTGGCTTTGTT
Source organism: Platysteira castanea (assembly GCA_013397175.1). Lineage (NCBI taxonomy): Eukaryota > Metazoa > Chordata > Aves > Passeriformes > Platysteira > Platysteira castanea. Next base: position 139,946 of record VYXC01008045.1, read on the forward strand.
TAATATCTTTATTTCCTTATCAAGTCTCATGTCTCAAGGATGGAGATTTTTCGGTAATAAAGAACTGAAGGCACACAGTAAAATGACAATTGGTAATAGCAGCAGCTTTAAAGGAATGCAAAGTAACATTTTGTTTGGCTCTGGAGCTCTAATGGAGGACCACATGCTGGTATTCAAAGCCATAAAAAGAGGAGGAGGGGGGGAAGGCAAGCTTCTCTGTGAATGTGAATTTGTGTCTCAGTTCGGCATTGCAATACTCAAATCCTTTTGTTAGCTTTTCTTCTTCTTATACCGCGCTTATCACTGCAGCATAACCTTGACCTTTAGCTCTGGTGGTTAAGTTGCTTCATTTTAAGAGATTTCTGTGTCTGTGTTTAACACAAATTGACAATTGTATTTCCAAATACATCTTTTCTATAAATGTTTCTTCATGAACAAATGATCTTTTTTCAGCTTTATATTGCTTTACCGCCCCATAACTTGAGGTTAAAATATTTTTAACAATATCTCTTGGGCATTATAGAACTATGTTATTTTTATTAGATCAGTGAACATTTTTATTGACTACAGTGTTCAGTAAACTTCAGTTTTCAGCACTTAATTGATTTATTGAGCTTTTACTTCCAATTCCTCTGATAAGGAGGAATTGTATTGTGACCAGAAAAGTATATTGCCCTTCGGCAAGATGTCATTTTTTTTTAAATCCTATTTTTGTTTTGTTTACGGTGTAGGGGGTGCTGAGGGGATTGTTAGTAAAAGTGCAAAAGCATCACATTTGAGAGATTTTATTTTTTTCAAAGGATCTGAATCTAAAAATGGTGAAGCAGATGGTTCTGATAAAGAGATGAAACATGGGCAAAAGTCTCCAACTGGAAAGCAGACAAGCCAGCACTTAAAGAGGTTAAAAAAATCTGGTTTAGGTGAGTAGGAGAAAAATAAATATCTTACTTATAATACTGGTATTTTTCTAAACTCTGTTCTCTTGAAAAGTTTTATTTTTCTGTTTACTTGTCCATTTTTCAAACTCAGCAGCTGACCCTCTCTCAAGAAGACATCTTTCTGTCTACCTGGAAAATCCATGGACAATTTTTTTTTTCCTCCTCAGAATGATTTTCTGTAGTTGCTTTCTAAAGTTTGACAGACCTAAGCAACTGCAGGCAGAGAGGTGATTTAGCAATTAGATTCTGATTGTTACGTAATGATTTTTTGGGGGATGGGAGCAGGGTGTAACAGACAGTCTTTCTTCATGGTGAATTTGCTTGCCATCTAATGTGCATTTATTCCCAGAGTTAGTAGCATATTTGCTTCATGCTTGCCCTATTCAGAGATAACCTTCTCTGTTCTTCATTTGCATTATTGCATGTCATATAGAGATTTGGCATAAAAATTTTGGTTGGTTCTCCTTCTTTGGTTGATTTATTTCTTCAGTCGGATCTGTAATTATTTTGAAGCTACATGTCTTGAGGTGATAGATAGAGATTCTGGTTTTTTTATTTTCTGTGGGTTTTTCAGCAAGGTTCATGGATCATGTTCTGTAATTAACAAGGAATTTTCTCTGAAGAGATGCTAAGAGTAAATTCTCAGTCTCCATGTGATAGGCAGATTTTCCTGCTCTGCATGAAATTTAATTGGAAAAGTTCCCTAGGGAGCACAAAATACAGTGTTCACTAAAACTCTTGTCTCTGCTTAAGTAAAGTCAAATAATGACATAGCTGTTTCTTTATCTTTACAAAGTACTTTTTGCATTCAGCAGAGTGCTGAATCATTTAGAGAAATATTTTGCGATGTGGCCATGTTGGAAAAGATAACAAACAAGCTTTTTGTAGTGGCTAAATCCTCAAAGTTATTTTCTGTCTGTCTTTGTGGGGATAAGATTGTTCTTCTTTATTAATCATCCAGCCTAGTCCTATTTTTATACATAATGATCCTGTAGCTCCAAGGCACTTTGCTTCCTAAATGCCATAGGTAAGTTGTTCAGTATGCTATTGCCAGTTCCTGGCAAGGTAACCTACAAGCCTTATTGTATCACAGCCTCCCATGAAAGTGTACTTTGGTTTCATACATGATCTTTCTGCAGATTATCAATCAGTCCCATATGGATAGCTACTTCCCTGTGTTGATCCAACTGCATTATTCAAAATAGACAATACTCCTTCAATATTACAGCTTTTGCTGTAAGTAAAGTCAAATAATGTGTAATGTTCGATAATGTGTTCAGTGTTAGATGATTTCCTGTAATTTTTCTCTACATTTAAGACTGAGATACATAATTTCAAGTATACATCCCTCCCCATCTTCAGATATTACATCAGCTGTTATGCTGCTCCCAAATACTTCACTAAATCTTATTACAAAGTTGGGACCTGCTGTACAGGTCCTAAATTAGCCATAGAAAGGGTGCAGGAGGGAGTAGTTGTTGTTCTTCTGAACAGATTTTGAGGGTTATTTTCTTTTAAGTAGGACTGTGGTGAGCATCCATAGTGTTATACTGGCCTAAAATTAATACACACATTTCTTCCAGAAGTTGATAAAGCCTCCATAGTATTCTGTAAGTGATAGCAGGTCAAATAAATCAGTAGATTTAGGTTTGAATTTTTGTCCTGGGCTTTTCACGCTCTGAGAATATCTTGCCACTGGAGGATGTTACTGATTTTGCAGTCATGTATCTTGTTTCAGTTTGGATTATCTCTGTGTGTATGCCTCCCCATAGGATATGAAGCGCTAGCTGGGGAAAATGCTACTCTAATTTGGAGTCACTTAGAAGATGGGGATATGTATTTTGTACTGATTAAAGAAGAGAATGTACATACAGGCATTAAAATTCAATACATCATACAACTTGTGTTACACTCGGGGACTGTGTTCTTTCTACATTTATATTTAGTGGATGGAACAGATGGTGCAGATAGTTTATTGTGATGCATTCATGAAAATGGGCACTTCTTCCATGCAATTGTCCTGTATAACAGGACATTCATTTGTTGGTAATGGAGTCTTTGCTGTACTGAAATTGAGTATGTTGGAAATAGTGAGTGTGTTGGAAAAGGTTATCCAGTGCTGAGCGCAAAGTAGTCCTTGTCTCATTCAGGTACTATTGTCTGCTAAAAATAAATAAAATTACAAAAATGTTTGCAGGAGGCTGTGACTGAAGTGGAGCTTTTAGAATTTACAAATCTGCATTTTCTTGCATATGTATATTTTGTAGTTACAGACTTTCAGGGAAGAGACCACCACAGGTCCTCTAAGAACTCTCAAGCATAATTGCATTCCTTCTATTAGTGTTACTGTTAAGTAGTTTGTAGCATTTGAGACATTCCTGATAATCAGTATGCCCAAATTTTCTCATTTTTAAAACATATTTATTCTTCTTAACATGTCAGTTGTAATTGTTACTGAGATGTCCTACGTAAATGACAAATGCCATCGTTGCTCATAGCAGCAGAATAATCTTTAAATCGCTTTTTTAGAGATTCTAATGGAGTTTGTGTTTTATATAGATCAGATCTCTCTTATACCGTCTTTGAAGTATTTGAAAGTACCACAGACTGAAACCTGAAGGCGTTTCCTGGGAGGGGCTAGAAGCTTTTGAGTTTTTCCAGCCACCTGGACTTTGATATATTAAGACTTAGAGGAAAAAAGGATTGTAGCAGTATATATACCTTGAAGCAGGTAGCTCTTTAAGAAGCTTTAAAAAGTATCTTCTAAATATTGTCCTAGAAATACTAACAAAATCAGACCAGACAGGATCTCCAGTGGTCATCTAATTTGTTCATCAGTCATAGGTCAAAATCAGATATGCATCTGTCCTTGCTGACAGGTATTTGTCTAGCATATTCTTACAAGAATTTCAATGATGGAGACTGTAATACCTCCCTATGGATCTAATCCAGCATCTCCTTGTTCTTGGTGGTTGAAAGCTTTCTTCTCCCACTGTCTTAACAGATACATTTCTTGCTGTGCAAGAGTTTAAGCTGATAGCCCTTCTGTCCACTGTGTAAAGTAAGAAGACATTATTCTGTAGCACTGTGCATGAGCCATATGTGTATTTCCCTTTCCCTCTGCTGAGTCTTTATCTTACTCCCGGGTTTGTATTGTTCCTCACATACGCTGTTTCCTAATCTCATAACTCCTGCTGCTGCCTTCTGTGTGTTGATCATTTTAGATCATCAGTTCTTAGGAAAATTCTGAAAAATGCGTGTTTTCAGACATTAACATATTAAATATTCTCGTCTCTTTGATCACTCTATTCACACAGGTAGTTTTATCAGGTGCAGTGGGGTAAGTTGTGTAGGCCATAGGGCACTGCTGATGGCAAAAGAGAAGCTGCCCATAATGATTGATTCACGTCAGCCTCATCAAGCAGCCTTTTGCTTGAAAATAGGTGCTTATATAATTATTGTTGATGACCTGACAGGATTATTTTCTACAGCTGTTGAGTTGAGTTGGTCTCAAGCTGGAAGTAAGAATATGTCAGCTGTGATGTTGGTTGGAACCTGGATCCTGTAAGAGGTCAAGAGACAAGTGCGGAGAATATAAAAGCTGTTAAGACACCTAGAAAAGGCTGTGTTATCCTTCTCAGAGTACCATTTTTCTAGTGCTTACTGTATTATACAATAAAAGCTAAAAACTTAAAAAGAAGACTTGTTCCTACTCTCTTCCTTTATTTATGTTTAAAGTTATTTCTGTTTATTTACTCCAGGACATTTGAAATGGACCAAAGCTGAGGATATTGACATAGAAACACCGGGATCTATTCTAGTGAACACTAACCTGAGGGCTTTAATAAATAAACACACCTTTGCTTCTTTACCTCAGCATTTTCAACAATACCTCCTGCTTTTGCTTCCAGAAGTAGACAGGCAGGTAAGTAGCATCATACAATATTTCTTTTTTTAACGAGACTTTTTTGCAGTGTGTTTGCATAGGCTGATTTGACTGACTAGAAATTGTTCCAGGAAAGAAAAAGGAGAAAATTTCAATTCTTTCTTAGGTTAAACTGTTAGATGTAGAATGACTGTGAAGTTTATCTATTAAAACCAGCTCCTGCTTCTTTGCTTCCTGAAAACTCTGCAGCTCCCTGATTTGTCTAAATGGAAACTGGGCAGCAAGTCTTTCAAACTTGCCAAATCACTTAATTAGCTTTTCTACCTGTGGTGTTGAAGATAAACTTCTCATTCTCAAGGCTTTCTTTATTTTGGGTCTCTTTTCACGTGTGGTCTTTCTTGGCACTCTGCCAGCAATGTCCAGGTCAATATTAGTTCTGTTAGTTTGTTCTCCTGCCCTTCACCTTTTACACAAGCTTATGGATGCTCTTTCAGCTCCAGTGCACTGAGTCCACTCATTCACACTTTTGTAAGGAATAGCTTCTCCGGAGCTTACAGCTACGTGCTCAGATCTGTTGAGGAAAATGATTTGGAGAGTAACAGGCTGGAAATAAAATTTCAGTTTCATGATCTTTCCTACAATGTCTGGTCCTTCCTGCATTTCTTGGTAAGACTGCAGGGTTTCTTAGAATGAGTAAAAAGGCTTTCCAGCATGTCTAGTAGTTAAAATAGAAAAGAGAGTGCAAACCAATTTCATTTACTCACTTGCCTCACTTAGGGATCCAAACAGTCTTATCAGTTTCAATGGGGAATACTCATGCATTTAATTCAGACTCATTAACTTACCCAAACAGGGCATTATATTTTTTGCAGATGGTCAGTATCCCTCTTTTAATGTAATAACTAGAGAGTACAGATCACTCAGATGACTAATTAAAACCTGCATCTTAAATCACTATTTCATTTCAGTATTGCAGGTTTCACTTCTTAAACTGTTAGTAGTTTTCTTCTCCACTAAAGCAGGGAGAAGAAGTGCAATATGACTTAAAAAGAGAAAGAAAAATTGTTTTGATGTGTGTTTAGTCAGCCTCTTATCAAATTAGATACTGTATGTTGTGGACTGTAATTATGCATTTAGTAACAGAATGCTTGAGAAGGAACATCAAAACAAGATCCATAGGAGAAACAATATAAATGTATTTATTCTCAAGCTCCCACAAGGCAGTTAAAGTCAGTATTGACAGTTTTAAGAAAACTTTTTTCCCTGCTGTCAAACAGATTTTTCTTAGTGCCCAGCAAATATTTTTCTGATAGTTTTGATTTTTTGTTCTCTTTCTAGTTAATTCATCAGAAGAGATTAAAAAAATGTACTAAGTAAAATCGTATTTTCTCTCCTACCATCAAAGACCCGATGTTCATAAATTACGTTTCAAGTACGGGGTCTTTATTTAGAAGTTTTTTACTTTAAAATTTATTTTTGACAATGGAGTATGTACAACTGACAAGCCACTTACCTTCTTATCAGTGTTCTTACAGCAGAGTTTTTTGGCAAGAAAATCAGGAGAATATTTGTTGAATCTAAACATGCCTCACTATTAAAAAGCAATATGTTTTTTAAACTTTTAATTCAAAAAGCATTCACGTAGTGCATATAATATGTTATTTCAGAGGCCCAACACTACATGATTTGTCACTGTTACTTCACAAGCAAATGTTGTGATGAGACATTTGCAGGTGTCCTTCCGTCTGTCATCTCACAGCATTCTGTGGGTTTGTGTAGCATACCAGGTTTTCACCTGCATTTGGAAGGCAGGAATCACCAGTCATCTCTGGAAGTTTAAAGGAAATGTTTGGCCTCTAAGTGTGATAGTTTGAAAATTGTTTTCTGGTGGAGAGTGAAATAGCCCTGAACCCTCGCTTTGCAGAAGTCTCAGCAGAGTAAGAAATGCATCTCTTTTCTTGATGTCTGAGAATATGTCCTTGGCTATGCCTAAAATGTGGCATCCCAGATACAGACTGATGAAAGAAATTGAACTGATGTTCTTTTCCTTCCTGTGGCAAGTGGAAAATGCCATTGTAGTGCTCAAGGATCAAATAAAAGGAGAGGATTTTAGCCAGGGAGCTCTGGTGGGAGTCTCTGCTGTTGGTCACTCTGACTGAACAAGGCAAGGGCATTCAGTCTTCCTCTTTTATTTCTGCTTTCTAAATCAAATGGGTTATCAGGCAAGCAAAAATGGTGCAACACTATTCTTTGAGTTAGCTGCACATCTCTGGGGGTTCAGTTTTGTTGTTTTATATTGTCCTTTTCTTGATTTGCCTGAGAATTCCTATTTCTGCTCTTCTGGCTCAGAAGTGTTTCCTCCCTGCCTGCTGCTCTGCAGTTGGCTGCTGTTGTCTTCCCCAGAGAAAGCTGCATTTCTGTGTTGCCATGTAGATATAGTATGTGAAGTACTGTAATAAATGGCACTATAAAAATGTAATAGAGTTATGCTATTTGTGTATATATAGTGATCTGTGAAATAAATTACTAATGAAGTGCAGTCTCATTTAGGCTTTATTACTGCTCCACATAGAAAAACCCCATGATGAATGATTCTTTGTCATTTCTGTCATAAACACCATTTTTCTGGGTGGTATAACTCCTCCTCCTTAAATCGTACTCAGCCAAAACTTGTCATGCATGTGTCAGTTCGAATAAGCATTTTTAGAAACCATTAGTTAAGGGAGTTGAGGTTTTCTATTTTTTTGTGTGCAAGTGTTTATTATAAATGAATTACTTCTGTCTCAACCTTGGTTAGTCTAATGTGTTCAAGAAGAGTTCAGGGACAAGTTAGGAGCTCACTGGGACGTATTTTCTGATCTTTCTTTTGTTTTCAAGTTTTGTGGTTGCTATCAGGGAGCTATTGGAGCCTATAGAACAGAAAGCCTTAGGAAAGATGTCCCAGAATGGAAGAAGTTGAGAACAACTCTTCTGATGTTCATGCTGTCATTTTTCCTACTCCAGCTAGATTTTTGACAAAGTGGAAGAATAGGATCATTGCCTTCTTTTTCCCTATGGGAGAAGATAAACCGTGTCATGAGTTATATTCACAATTTAAATTGATTTCAGCTTGTGTATTAGTTTAAATTTTATTTCAGTAGCAGTGAGGCCTTGTGTAATTTTCCGTATTCAAAATGCCTATGAAAGAAATTAGAGCAAGTTGGCAGTTATGGTAGATGCATTTTATCAAGAACTTTGTTTGTTTTGATTTGGGTTTAGAGGGAACAATATTTACATAGTATGTAAATGTTGTTCAAATCATAGAAACATAGAATGTCCTGAGTTGGATGGGACCCATGAGGATCATCCAGTCAAGCTTCTCACCCTGAACAGGACAGCCCCGAGGATCACACCCATGTGTACTGCCCAAATGCTTTTTGAACTCTGTCAGGTTGGTGCTGTGACCACTTCCCTGGGGAGCCCGTTCCGGTGCCCAACCACCCTCTGGGTGGAGAACCTTTTCCTGATACCCAACCCACCTGCCCCCGACTCAACTTCAGGCCATTCCCTCAGCTCCTTTCACTGGTCACCACAGAGAAGAGATGAGTGCCTGAGAAGCAGCCATGTCCCAGACTTGCTCCAAAATCTTGCATCACTGGATACCAGGAACCTCATTACTGAAATTTCAACATCCAGATTTTCAGCTCTTTGTTAATCTGTATAGATTCAAAGACTCAAAATCCTTGAAGCTCAGGTGATACAGAAGCCTGTTGGGTCATTCCCTGGGAGACCAATATGACTGAGGTGGAAATATAGAAAACATGTAGGTATAGGAACTATATGGAAAGAAAAGTCTCTGTGCAAGAGATTCCAGTTATCACAAATTCCAGCAAAGTATTTTTCTTTACAGCTCTAACTAGAACATTTTACAGCTAAAGAACAATGGATTTTTTTATCAAATACTTACTTCTGACATTGATACATCAAGTTGATAATTACATGTAATGGAAGCCTTCTTGACCACCTCTCAGCAAATGCTCACCTTCAAACCAGGAAGTTTCTCTGTGTATCTAGATTGCTGTATGGCATCAGTGAGTCTTTAAATATTAATTAAACAATGTATATTGTGCACGGATGAGTAACAGATCTGTACAACAGGTTGCTGAAAAGGAATGGCAGTTGGCAATACTGTGTCTACACCAGCTTTCCTTTTTGGTGCCTCTGGGAAGTCAAATTTCTGCTCTTAACACTGGCATATGGGCAAAAGGAAGGGAAACACACCCATGCTTCACCTAGTTAGCTTCCAAGAAGAGAAGTGCAGCCTTACCTGAAAAGTAGCAGAAAGCTGAAGTGATTTTACTAATCCTGAGAGAGCTAAACTAAATGATCTTTACTGAATGCTCTGAAAAGAATAAAAGTGTCTTTCCAGACTCTATGAGTGCTTAACACCTTTATGATCTTTGAGAATTTAACTCCGTCTTGCATTTTCTCTTCTGATGATACCTGGCTCTTTTTAGTCTCTTGTGATTTGCACCTGCCCTGCCCTTTCACACAGGACGTGAATTTCTTGCTACAAAAACACTGCAAAGCCTCCGCAGACATGTGTGTTAGGTAGCAGTGCCATTTTATCAGATCAAATCTGTTCAGGAAGAGCATTTAAAACATAGAGAAGCATATGTCTAAAACATATGTCTAAAACATAGAACATTTAAAGCATAGAGAAATCCCAGTAATAGTTATATCTTGTCTCAGCTTTACTTGTTTAATGAAAGAAATTCAGCAATTATCTTTTATCTACAGTTTATAGATAGTCAAGTTAGTTACTTAAATTAAAAACTTAAATATTCTTAAGGAATTACCTAAGTCATGTAATATTGCAGAAGGGCCTGTGAATATTTCAGGCTTGTAGCAGGTCAGTCTACCAAAAAGAGAGACATGATGTACAAATCTAAAATTAATCAAAACCCACCTTGTTTTCTTTCTTTTAAATTCTAAATCAGTGACTCCCAAAATAATTACTGTCTCTTGGGTCATAGAGTTGCTATGCAATAGCATCACAGCATCCTTTTATTTTAAGGTTGGTGCAGGTTCTGTGTTTCTGTCTTGGCCTGTTCAATTTGGGTTGATCCTAGCACTTCCAGTTTGATTCTGACACCTTGCAAAGACTCCTTCTCACCTTGCATTGAGAAAAGGCACAGGGTGATGTCAGTCAGTGATTTACTCTGTTCTGTTTAAAATAATAAGAAGTAATTTTGGGGGAGGTTGCCTACGGAATTCCAATTCAAACCTCTTTGTTTTCATGCAGTATGAATCAGCTTAATATCTGTTCCTACAATTTGAGCAATGATGGCAAAAGGTGACCATTGTTTTTGATGTGCACAAATTACTCCTGCTCCCAAGCACATCAGTTGGAATTCTGTGGTGCACAGTGGGCACTGAATAATACAAAATATTCTTTTACTTGTAAAAGTCAAGAAGAGGAGTCTGGTATCTGACATTCTGAACACTTAGTATTTAGTATGTATCTTCCTGTATATTAGTGTTACATTAGAAGAGAATAAGCGAAGCTTGGTTTTCACAGTTTCTTTCTTGTAGCAATGTAACCATCTTCCTGCTTGTTTTACTAACGTCATCAGTGCTTGAGGATTATGTTTGCCATTGGTATTTTCCAGAATTTCCTTTATAAAAAGACCAACTGCAGAAATTATGCTGTGTGTATTATTTACTTCCAGGTTTATTTTATGTTTCTCTCCATGGAATTATTGTGTAGTGGTAGTTAAATGGTTACCTTATCTTACTTAGCTGCCTTTTTTGCTGATACTACAACCTTTTAGCTGTGTCCTTTTCCATTGTCTATCATCAGGAGCTTTCAAATATTTATTATTATGTTCCTGTAAATGTTTGAGTTTTACACTGAAATAGTTTTAGGGTTATGACAAAAGCATTTAGTTCAGAGGAGAACATTTGCAATTGAAGGTTAAATGTAACATATGTCATCTGCACCTAAGCAGATTTAAAAAGCTGTTAAATTGGCACCCCTGTGTGTGCAGTAATTGAAGGTCACATTTTATGTCACATTTCTCCATTTAGCTGACATTTTTTCTTCGGTTTTACTGGTTGATGTGGACAGCATGGTGTCATTGTAATGTGCTTTATTTGTACAGCTTTATTAGAGTGGTGTTAGCGCAGGTATCTTACAGACTAGGTATATAAAAAAATTCCAAAGATTTAAGCTGCCTTTTCAATAAGATTCTGGTCTGATTCCTGAGCTGAGCTAGCCAAGGGTTTTCAGACAGGTTACTACCCCCAGCTGACCCTCTGTCCTTATGCAGCATGTTAATTCTTATTTTACCTAACACACCTGTGTGGATGGCGTATGTGTGTATTAACGTGTCATGTATTAACAACAAGCATCAGTTTCACTTTACGTGAGCTGAAAGCTGAAGCATTTTACTTTAAAATCCCAGTTGTCTTTAGCTACAAGAAAGCTACTCTTTCAGCTTCCCTAGGCAGTCCAGAAAGGCTCAATGCAATTGCATTGCAATCTGGCTGCTCTGATTGATGTGGTAATGGAATTCTTGTTTGCTTGTTTGCAGTAATCCCTAGAGGTGCTCCTCAGTATCAGTATGTCTACATATGTGAATAGGAAGCTTTACATTTTTGATTAAGTGTCATGGTTTCGTATTTCTGCAGGCTTGGTCATTGTATTTCAGAAGTGTGAATCTGTGTTTTCCACCTTGTGCATCCATGTTGTGGAAGTTCATGTTCGATTTCTAAAGTTACAAGCCAGTTACAAGCTCTTGTCACACTTAAAACATGTCTCACCTTTAAGAACACATTTTGCAGAGGTGTTAGCAGAACTATTGCATTTGCTTCTGTCTGTAGGAAGGCTAAATTCAGTTGGAACATCTAGTAGGACACAGCAATGGTGCTGTGCCCCCTGAGAGCTAAAATACAAAAGCCACAGCTGTCTCTGCAGCATCCTTTCCCATAAGTCCTTCAGATGTGTGAGGGGCCCTTCACTCAAAGTTGTTCTTCTGATGCAGACTAGTGAAGCTTTTGTTCCCCTCTTGTTCCCTTCGAGCAAGTTTTATAAAGTACGGTGCACAGCTGTTAGTGCTTAAAAAAAAGCAGACTTTGTATGCAATGCAAGTCCCATTTACATTTGACAGAATTATTAGTACTTTAAAAAGAGAAGAGAACTGATAAAGCGCCTCCCTTCCAGTGGGAAAGTAAGTGCCTCACGTAAGTGCCTTTTTAAAACACTGAGCTAGGAGCTGTGTTATGAGAGTATAACTAATGTGTGGACATAAGTGGTAATGTGTATGGGCACAAGAGACTGACGTGTTCCAAGTTATGGAGCTGTTAAGGATGCACTGCAGCACTGCAGTGTGTAGTGTTCCAACAGTGCCTCCCTTGCAAAGTGCTAATAATTAAGTGATATGAGTCGGCCTGCAGTGCCTCCAGTGTTGCCACTGTAGGGCTGCACTGGAATTAGATGGAGAGCAGAACATTCCTTACTGTTCTGAATCTGAAGACAGCCAAGGACTGGAAACAGGATGTTGGATGCAGGTGCAGCGGAAAGAAGAGTGAGCAGGAGATCCATCCATGCTTCTGCAACAAAAGGAAGATCAAGCAGAAGTGATCCATCCATGCTTCTGCAGCAATCTCTCCCCCTCTTCACCCTTATTCTCACCCTCGCTCTGCTTCTCCCATCACCTTTCCCTCCCCTTCCCTCCCCCTTTTCCAATATATTTGTTTGGCTTAAAGACAAAAGGGAAAAAAGAAGTTGAGATTTTTTTCCTAATTATTTCAGAACATTACTCTTCTTTGAATTATTTAAACTCCAATTTCATTTAGCTTGTTCTCTCTTGTTAAGAGAGAACTCTTGTTAAGAGAGAACAGGACGTTGCCATTTTTTTGCATAAAAGGGTGGTGTTTTCTAATGCCTAGAGAAAAGGAATTGGATGCAGGATTTTCATTTTTGACACTCGTCAAAAATTACTGACTAATTTTGGATGCTTATGTGTAACTTACCCTCACCTTCTGCTTCTTGGGCTCAAAGGTGTAAGTCTATAATATTTATTAAAAGCTAGGTGAATAGACCTTGGCTGTTTATATCCCTTTTTCTGCACTCTCCACAAAATGTGAGCATTCTTGGATAATTTAATAATGTTTAACTTTATTTAGTCATCTTACCTTAAACAAGTTTCACACGTGCTTGCCTTGATCACAATCCATATATGTTTCTCTGTTTTGCCTGTTTTCCCCCCAGGCTTATGTGCCTTTTCCAGTACCTTTATAAATACCTGCGTTTTGCTGTGTGTTCTGACATGCTGGGGTTCACTAATTATGTGAAGTATGTATTAGAAAAGAAGTTTTTAATTGTTGCTTCTAGAATCTGAATGCAGTTAGAAGGTACTGTTTGCTGCATGTTCTGGTTTTTTTCTATTTTACTTGGGTTTTGTTTCATTTTAAAACATGCTTTATCTTTTCATTTTGTCGTATTTATTACTTGCCTAAAATTCTTCATCTAATTTCTTGCATCTGAACTCAAACAGGTTGGATTCTATTGTCTTTTTTGACACTACAGTGTATTGGAATGAATATAGCTATCCCACTTGTCTTCTTGATTTAGACAAGGTCTAAATTAACAAGTCACATTTCATTTTGAAAACATATGTTTGCAATTCTTCAGTCTTACTCGGCATATTTCCCACTTTAGTGAAGATGGAAAAGGTCTTTGTTTCTTTCTCTAAAAGATACTTCTTGCTTTTCTCCTCATGTCTGAAGCAATTATTCCTATAGTAGTAGATATTTTCTTTATCATCCTTTGATGTTTTACTTCTAAGTTTAATCTGGTTTTTTTTTATAGGACTAAAGGAATACTCAGAATCACTTTCACCATCTGTCTTCAAAATCTGTCTTTTCATTTTGTATTTGAAGGCAGACTGTTTATGTTTTGTCAGTAATCAGGTGGGAATGACAAAGAGCTTTTCTTATAAGGATTGATAACTTCATAATCAGAACTAAAGAAAATTAGCCCTATTCTGGGTCATGTTACCCCTTACTGTGAAAAGGTGAGACCCATGGACGAGAGCTTATACGGAGTGAACATAAGCACCCAAGCTGAGATACATCAGAATTGCTGAGAAAGCCATAGGATGAGTTGGTACCTATCCATGTCACCTCCCCAGACCTGAAGTTGTGACTTTGTTGTTCTGGCAGCAGCTCGAGTCAGACTATGTATTGCTGTCTGCTGTATTTATGTATGTATATAGTGTTGGATGTATCTCTTACCATTGATGTATTTCTCAGTGTTACTGTAGCTATTTTGCGGTCACAATAGCAAAAAGGTCCTGGTACTTGCATCTTTTCAGAAATATTTTTCTTATATTCCTGTTTATAAACTTCCTGTTCAGAAACTCCACCATTGTTGGCTTTAAATACATGGCAAATGGATTAAGAAAGGATAGATTTTTCACCAGTCATAGCACTGTGTAAATGTGTTCATTTTTCTGTTTGAGATGAACCTCTGAGTGTTCCTTATCTTCAGGCAAAGAAACAGTTGCTACCCTATTGTGTCTGTGGGGTTTTTGCAAGGTCTGTCTATGTTTTTTTAAATGTTCTACGTCTTCAGCTGCATTACTTCTTCCCCATTCCTACCATCTGCGTCCTCAGGACCTGAAATAATCAATGTTTTGTATTAAACTTGGTAATTACCAACTCCTTAACTATTCATTCCCCTCCCTTTTTCGCTTCTCTCCAGTATTACACTGCACCTTTATCTGCATGTTTCCCTTTAAATTTTGATGTATATCAGAACTGTTGACAAGCTTTTGCTTCTCTTGAAACAACAGACAGGCAGAGAAGAAAACGGGAGTAGTTGTTGCCCTCAAGGGGATCAGCACCTGTATGGCCCTCTTCTGTAGGGTGGATTAGTCTGGTTCATATCTTAGGGGTTTGGGTTAGAGAAGAGGCAGTGGCATGAATGCCATTGTGATGTGAGTTCAACAGACCATCCCATCTAACTCAGCACTCGTAAGGCCACACCTGAACCTTGTCCAGTTCTAGGGCTCTGCCTGGATAAGAGAAGGGCCAGAGGCAGTTTTACCAATGTGTATAAAAGGATGTGACACAACCAGAGGCAGTAGGTACAAACCAAAAGGCAGGAGCTTGCATATGGACATAAAGTAAAACATTTTTAGTGAGGGCACAGGCTGCCTTGAGAGGCTGGGAGTTCTCCATCCTTGGAGATATTAAAAACTAATTGATTTTTATTTCCATCTGAAGTGTGTTATTATAATTCAATAACACAGGCATGTTAGTACTTTCAGTGTGGTTCTTCAAGGTCTGAGAGATAAATGAAAGGCTTGTGCCTTAACTTGATAAGTTATCTATCACACATACAGGTACTTGGATGGGGTTTTGAGCAGCCTTGCCTAGTGGAAGGTGTCTCAGGCCATGGCAGGAGTTTGGAACTAGGTGATCTTTTAAGGTCCCTTCCAACTCAAACCATTCTCTGATTTAGTGTAGGAAAGCATATGCCATTTTGTACTGGAAATTATGTGGGTTATTCCATTTCTAGTTTCTAAATCAAATTTGTAAATATGGTCATGATTATGGACAGCTCAGCAGTAACATCTGTTCAGTCAACGTTTAAGCAACAACAACACCAGGGAGGCTGCACTAAACAAAATACCCTTTCATTAAATAAATACTATTAAGTCATCATCTTCAGTATTAAGCATGGTCAGTTCAGTTCAGAAGCTGTGGAAAGAATCCAGAGAAGGGCACTAAAATTTGCACGAGCTATAAAAATGTCTAAAGAAAAATTACTGGACTTGAGCTTTTTAATCCACTAGAACAAAATTAAAAGCGAAGAGCATCAAATTTAATACAATCAACAGCTGTATTTCATACAATGGACAACTAGCCCATGGAAGCCTTTTGCATACTAACAGTTAGTATTGATTGCTGCCACAGTTTAACTGATATAAATAGAAGATGGAGGATGCATATATATAAGTAGTATCCACAGTTATATAAAACAGACTGAAATATTTATGGACATTAAAATTCCCTTTTTCAGTCTTATGCCAACTAAACCAAATAGAAAAGAAAACTTTTATTTGACGGCTTTCCTAGTAATTGGCTATTATGTGATCTTTCACAAGCTTTATCTACATGATCTGTTCCTTGCAATTATCAAGGGTTAGTTCAACCTCTGCTTTGATCTGATATTGTTACCATATGGTACCACTCAGATATGACTAAATGCTGAAAAATACAGCATCTTTGCTTAGCATTGAGTTGTGTAGCAGAAACACTACCATCAGAAATGCAGCCATTGTTTAACAGAACTTAGAGATTTTTTGTGACAACTACAGCTGCTTTTCCTTTTGACCCAAGTGCATTCACACTCATTCTCTTTTATAGACTTGACAACTCTTCGAGCATCCTTTTAGTTTGGTCCCATTTTTCAGAATCTCTTTGAATAGTAGTTGTGTAAGTGGAAAAATGACTTTTAGATAGGTAATGGCATACTTGAACAGTCAGCAGTATCCTATAGGAAATGGAGAAACTTACTCAATTATTTTCATACTAGAAATACATGTGAACTCACTTAAAAGTATTTTGCAGATGGATAAAAGTTAAGTTTTATAATTGCCATCTATTATTTAACAAGGAGAGCTCTAGCTGTGGATAACTCCTTGACATAATTGGTTCCCAGGTCATTAGCCAAAGTAGTGAGCAGGATAATGATTGTTTTGCATTATTGTAGAGAATTCAGGCTTTTATACGTGCAAGCAAATCTTGTTAGTTTCTGAAGAATGTGTCAGTCAGAACATGAACAGTCCAGAGACCTACAGGAGCACATACAGTAATAAGTTCTGTTCCACTTTTTAGTATCTCATCCATTTTATTATGAAAAACATTGGTATGGAGAAGGTATATGGCCTTATAACACTGCTGCTCTCTGCAGCCATTCAGTATTTCCAAATGAGAATTTCTGTCTCTTCTGTCTCTTTCTCATTGGGCTTAATGAGAAATCTCTTCCACAGGGTTGCCACACTCAGCCTCAAGGCAGAAAGTACCTACCTTGACTTTTAATGTGCCTCAAGCTATCAGCTACTAGTAAAAAAGTTGTTCATGAGTGAGTAAGGATCCTTCCAGCCATCACGAAGCATAACTGGTAGCAGATACAACGAGTTTTTGTTTGAGAGTGTTGGTTCCAGAAACTGAGTGTGATCTAAGGTTTTAATTGCATGCAGGCAAGCTAAGCCATTATCTTATGAAAGCACAGTGTTTCTGCAGGTCATTCTGTCCAAAGGAGTGGCTCTTTCAGACAGGAATCACAAGCTGTGGTCAGTTATATTGGACTGCACAGAGCGACTCCACTGGAAGGGCATTAAGACGTTAGAAGCCTGGAATCCAGATTGCAAGGACTGGCTCTTAAGCACCTTTCTTTGAAAATGGAGGTTGGTCAGAAGTTAAATATATGCAAGAGCACTTTTAGGTTTTTTTTAATGATGATGTAATAGATGGCAATTTGATATACCATCTTGACATAGAAAACAAGGCAATAGAGGAAAATTTATCCTGTCCTCTCTACAGTAAGGCAAAATCAACAATGTCTGCTTTTCTTTATATTGTCTAAAACTTTTTTTGGCTGTTCAGTGATGGAGAATTCACAGCCTCTCCCAAAGAAATCTAGTGCTTCATTGTTTTCACTGATAGAAAGTTTTTTCCTCGGGGTCTGATCTGAATCTCTTTTGCTGCAATTCTCACTGTTACTCTTTGTTCATTTTGGCATCTACGTGTAGAGTGTGGAGATTGCTGTGTCCTTGTTTCTTTTTCTTGAGAAATAGCCCATAGTTATGCAGTCTTTGTAGATCTAGGACCTTAAATATGTTCTCAGCCTCATTTGTCTTGTTTGCTTTTTGTACAGGTTCTGAGTTGCATCAGTTAGAATTGAATGTATTACTCTAGCTCAAGTGATAAGTAACACCAAGGAGAGCAAAACTCATTTCTCTGCTTTTGCACAGTACTCCTGTTTGTGTTGTGCTTACCTTTTTTGCAATTGCAAGGTTGACTTATATTCAGTTTGTGAACAGTCCACTAATCCAAGCACTTTTCTACAGAACCATTGCACAGCCACTTAGCTTTCTCATTTTGTATTTCTCTAGTTATGCATTATACAAGAGTGTCAAACTTTGCATTTGCCACTATTGCAATGTCCTGCTCATCCCTACTGTTTCCAAAGTAATTCACAAAACCATCAAGAGAATTGTGATTTTAGGTTGTGCATTTCAGTGTACTCGGTCTCTAACTGATACTATTTTCAAATTACTTCCATCTCTTTATCATGCCTCTGAATATACAGACTCCCAGTTGATAATAAATAAACCATAGTTCCCTAAGTAAAGAGTTCTGAGTAGTTCTTTGGCGACCTAATTACAATTTATATATCCTGGCTTTGCTTAAGAAAATGTTATGCAACACTGCATTGTTATTATTGAGGTACACAACTTATGCTGCTTCTCTTCTATCACAAAGCCTTTTGTGCTGTCAGACAGAAAATTGACTGATCTGATGTGACCTATTCTTTACAAATCTATGTTGGCTGTTGCTCAACTCCTGGTTAATTTCCAGGCAGTTGTGTCTAGTGTGATACCTTACATGGGTTAGCGGTGGGCTTGGCAGTGCTGGGTTAATGATTGGACTTGATGGTCTTAAAGGTCTTTTCCAACCTAAATGATCCTATGAATCTATCTTATGCTTTAACCATTGCACATATTTTCCAGAGCATGAAGACAGAGGGAAGAAGCAAGGTATTTAAACACAGGTTTCCTGGGTCAGCTGAGAGGCTAGGACCTAACTTCTTCAAAATGTTAAAGGTCCCATGTAGATTCTGGGTTGTGTCTGCTCAGAATGTGTCCATATCGGTGTCTTAGGACAGCCTAGACTATCACAAAAAAGAATGAGTTGTCTGTGTATAGGCCATAGAGTTCTGAAGCTGGCTAAGTCTGTAAGTCCTTAGCTGTTCCTATTCCCTTCTTTAGACACAGGTGATACATGTGTGCTATATATGTATAACTAGCATGTATAATTTTGCATTTATACTCTTTATTTCTTCAAAGTCCATCTTCTAACAGTTCTGAAACAGATTCATATCTGGGCATTTAACAGGCTAGACTATCAAGCCCAGATGATTTGAAGGGATTTAAGTAATGTTTGTTGAGGTCCTTGCTTGTTCAAGGTCAGTTCTGACCCTTTTGCCTTTTGTTGCTGGTATTAATTGTATTAAGCACCTCAATCCAGTAGATTTGTGGCAAAGGTTCATGCAAGAAAAGGAAGTATGAACATTAGCTTTGTCTCTGTATTCTTTTAGTTTTCCCTCAGTGCTGCATAGTGGACTTTCTCTTTCATCATCTTCTTGCTTTAATGTACTTACAGAATTATTTCTTTTGGAGTTTGATGTGTCCCTTTCCAACTGTGTCTAATTTTGGCCCATTATACCATGTTCTGCTGTGGTATTCCTGCTTAGTAAGTTGACCTCGTTTCCATTCCCTGCATGCTGTGAGATCAACAGTGAGATCCTAACTAAGACAATGTGGTCTTATTGTACAATCCCCATTACTCCTTTGCAGGAGGCTTTGCACTCCATGTGGTCAGCATTGTTTATTTAAAGAACTGTGACAGTTTTTTTAACTCCTTTTTCACTAGCTCCATGTTCTTCGGGATTCTGCCAACTAATTCTGCATTTATGAAAGTATGCCTACTTAAAACACATTTTTAAAATTTTGTTGTCATTTCTCTTTTCTTCTTTTTTCACAAGCAAGCTTAATCTTTTATATTACTATCAGTCATGAATTATCAGATCGTCATTTTGCCAGTTAAGTCAAAAATGTCGATTGTCAGCTAAATCTTCCAAGCCCTCCTACGTACCGTTTGCAGTTCTTGCATTGGTGTTCAGCCATCAAAGACTGAAATAAATGTACCACTTCCATCACATTATCCTCTTCTTTAACCCCTCCTTTTATAAATAAACTTATTTTGGCAGTGGATCACAGAACAAGATTTATTTGAATTTCATTTGCCCCTACTATTGTGGCTGTGTATATAAATGTGGCATTCAAATTTTGGAGAAATCAGCAAATCTGTCTGTAGAGCACATTCCTTTCCTCCACAAGGGCTGTTTTCAATCACTGCTTACCAATTGCCGTATCTCTAAACCTTCTTGAGGCATCAACACGTGGTGAAGATGACAAAGCCATCCTGCCTGTAGCACCTATTAAACCACCAGTTCATTACCAGAATATGTCTGTCATTGCTGATAAAAATACCAACACACACCTAGGTTCCATGATGATTCCTACAGCCTCCTTGTCACTTCTGATCCACTTAGTCTCATGTCTGGCAATATTCTCAGAGTGAAGGTGGAGGGACATCGTGAACAGTGAAAATAGTAGGTTTTGCAGGTATCATACTTACCACCACCTTCCTGAGGTTCTTCACATGGCCTGTGTTGTCCTCCTTCCTTTATTTCAGATGATGTAGAACAAGTCAATACTTGACCATACGGCTCTCTAGTGTTTGCCTTCAGAATGTCAGTCACTAAAGTTGCTGCATCTGCAGATGTTTCATCTGCACTGTGCAAGCATGAGAGGTCAATGGAATGCTGGTGCCCAGTGCTGGAGAATCGAATTTGTTACAAATTCATGTTACAAAACAGCAGTGGTGTCTCTCTGCACACATAAATAAAACATAATATTTCCTGTGTGTGATATAAATGCTGCTAAATTTTTCATTTGTAGTATTTCGGAAGCTTTAATGCAAAAGCATCAAAATGTGTTTTCTCATATCTTCCATCTTTTGTAAATAATTTCTTTTATATACCTTTGGGAAAGTATGTGAATTATATGATTGTTCTTCCCCCAAGATAAAATATAGCGTTAGTAGCAATTTTTTAGAAAGGGTATAAAAAATGAGTGGTACTGGACACTTCATGTAAGTGAGTCTTCACTTCTCTTGCTGATTTTTTGATTGGTTTTACAGTTCTATTTTTGTTTGTTCGGGTTTGGTTTTGTTTGGTATTTTTGTTGTAAGGCTGAGAGCCTTTAAAAAGATGGGCCTGTGAAAAAGATGGGGAAAATTTTTTTTTGCAGGGCCTGTTGCTATGGGACTGAGGGGTAATAGTTCTAAACTGAAGGGGGGTTGGTTTAGATTAAATATAAGGAAGAATGTTTTTTATGAAGAGGTTGGTAAAACACTGGAACAGGTTGCCCATGGAGGCAGTAGGTGCCCCATGCTGGAAACTTTCAAGGTCAGTTTGGATGAGGCTCTGAGATACCTGATGGTGAATGTGTCCACTGATAGTTCAGTGTGTCTCTCATTGCAGAGGACTTGGACTAGATGGCCTTTAAAAGGTCCCTTCCAACTCAAAGTCATCTATGATTCTTGTCAAATGGCATGATATTCACACATAAGCTTTCATGTAAGAAATGTATTATACGACATGAGAACTGGGTTCAGTGGATCATTACAAATTTTATAAATACATTAGGAGAATTTTGAATCATTTGAAAGAGATATAGAAATAACAGATTGACTAATTCCTTGTCTTTCAAGATTCTAGCCATAATCAGATAACCTACCAGTACACACCTATGCAGTAGTTGCTGTCTACTTACTAAACCACATATGTGCATCTTCAGGTTGAGCTAAAAAATAATCCTTGCCTTATTTTCAGAAGAGAATTTTCAGTGAAACTTGAAGGAAAATAATTGAAGTAGTTGTTCTAGAAAGGTTACTCAGTTTGTTTTGATAAGAGTGTTTGACATTTGCTTTGTAATGCAAATAGATGCTGGGTTTTAGCAGATATGTTTTAGAGTTGGGTGGTTTTTTGTTTGCTTTCAGTAAAAAGAGGAACTTTCAAAAGCCATCGTGAATTCTGCATGAAAGTATTAATTAGAAAACATAATTCGAGCATTGTGCTTAATCAGAAAAAAACAGAAATTTAAAGCCCAACAGAATAAAACATAAACTTTCCAAGAAATGTTTGTTGTTCCAGCTCATTAACACACTGTGTCTGTTGGACAGCATTTTTAAAATACCATAAAAATTAACAGTGTATTTAAGAACTGCTTTATTGGCATGTTTCTCCAAATTCTAATTTAGAGCTAATGGTTAATTGTGCTGTCTCAATCATCAGAGCTTAGAGAATTGAATATACTCCATGGCTTCAAAATTTCCCCTTTAACTTGTTGACTCAGGTGAAAAAGCATTCTACAGGTGAAGTTAGAAAATATTTCAGTAGAGATTGTTAGCTAACATTATAGAAGGATGACCTCTTAGTCCTTCAAAGTTTAACAGAGCATAAAAGATGTCAGCCTGATTTCGCTTAACTAGGATATTGAGAAAAAGCATAAAACATCTTTGTTAGTTTTGTTGTTTCTGATGGACTCTTTCAAAACAACCAAATGTAAAATTACTTGGGTTTTGTCTGTTCCAACTTGTTCAAACTGTTTTTCACTGTGTAGAAATCTTTACATGAACCCAAAATGGCTAAACGATCGAACTTTTTGTTAATTTAGTTTGGGTAGTGGTATCCACTTTCTGTTTAGTGCTTTATTCTTTCTATAACACTATCAAAATTTCTGTTTCATTCCCTTTATCTCTTTGGCCACTGTGAGTTTCTTTAGCATTTTTGTCCTCATCCTTTTCTCTTTGAGCTTTTTCTGGTTGAATAAATTCTTCCTGTTCCATTCCCAGCAAGCATTTTCTTTGATCTCAAATTCCTAAGCAAGTATGGCCAAGTCCCTGGGGCCACACAACTCTTTATTTCTTCCATTTTTAATATTGGTATCCATAGATGTACCAAGTCTAGATAATGATGTCTACTTTCATACATTCCTTTACAGTGTTTAGGCGTGAAATGATTTTTTCATGTCGTGTTAAAATAGATAATTGTAAGCTTCTCCTCTAAATAATTAGTGTGTTTCCACCTTCTGTATCATTAGATGCTCTTGTGTTTAGATTTTGGTTGTTCCAGCTACATAAATCTTCCATGAATTATGTGGTCCCATGAGCACAGGTCTCTGGAAAGGCCCTCCTCTTCCAGTTCATCAGAGGCAATGACTATCATTAAGTCGTTCAGTGACTTCATGATGCGTTTGTTGTTCTTACATTTCTTAACCTAAGCATCTCTAACATCTCTTTTCAATCTTGCGGACATAGTTTGTAGTACTTGAAAGCTGCTGCAGTTCATACCTAAAGTGGTCAGTGAAGTGTGCCGCCATTTTTTGATACAGTTCACAAATGGACTGTTATTCCATTGTTAGTTGACCTATAATATTTTTTTTTCTTAGGTAACCAATATAATTCTCCCTCTTTGCTATTCTTTCGGAAGTTTGTCTCCCCTTCCTTTTTTTTCTTTCACAGATACTTACTACTTGGCATTTTTTTCTGACCCACAAGAACTAATGACCTTTACCCATGACCTTGCTAACATTTCCTTTCTGTTCTGAAGTTCCAGCCTGTGCTTTCTTCTCAGGTGAACTAGCTCACATTTGAATTTGTTTAGATGTTTTTCTAGCATTTAGCTTGGGGTTTACACTTTCTTTTTGAAACTTCTTAAGAAATTTGCACTCACAAACTTGGCACTTTTTTCCAAAGTATATTAGCCAACAAAAATAAAAGGTGGGGTAACTCTTCCTGCAAAGCTTGCTTTTCTCCTGTCCTTACAACAACGGGGATACCATGAAACTAATACTGTTCTTCTTGTATTCACATGGCAATATAACTTGGCAGTCTTTATAATGCTCTTCATTTATGCAGTCTGGTGAAATAGCTCAATCACACTTGGCTGCAGTTTCGTATTATGTTTACTGCAATCTGATAGTGGATTGCTGCTGACAAGCGGCAATCTCTTTCCACCTATTGTGGTACATTTCAGCTTTGCATGAAATCTAATAGTCGTGTGACCTTAGAATAAGTTGGATAATTTTGCTCATTTAACAGAAGATCATTGTCCACACATCATTACTTTCCTATGAGATCTTTTGATCTGGCTGGTGATAACAGCTACACTGTTTGCCATCAGCTGAGCCATGGAGTTTCAGGAGGTCCATACCTTTCAGAGACAGCCTGCAGTTAAATACTATAATATAAGAATTTCATGTCTGTATGACTTTTCTGCAAAATACTGCCAGGCTTAGAGAAAAAATCTTGAATTCAGTGAAGATTGGAGTAGAACCTATGTTGACATGTGGATGTTTCCATTTCATCTCCTTTTATGTTGAAACTTAAGGTAGCTCCAGCATCTTTCTTAGAGGAACAAAGAGTTATTTATTTAGTAATTTGTGATTCTTTTCTTTGTGAATATGCATCTGACCTTTCTAGAAAATTGTGCTGGTTTTGACGATATGCTAGTTTGTTCAGGTGCAAGGGGGACTGTTATTTAAAAATCCCACTTTAATGTATTAACTGTGGAATTTAAATATTTCTGGCAAAGTTTATTTGTGCAGGAAGAAGGTGATGTGTCATAGTAGTTTGATATATATGATAAGTACACGTTCTTTATGGCCTTTCTCACCTCACTGGTTTTATTTTCTTGCTGCTTCTGCTGCATGTTTCACTGTTTCTTTCCAGTTTTTCTTTAGTTTCAGCATTAGTCATAGCCTACCTGTAATTAATATGCATGTGTTCCATAACTCACATCATGAGATGTATAGAAACGTTACATATCCAGCCCACTTAAATCCAAAATCTGTGACATGTTGGCAAAACAATGCCATAATATAGCAGAAAAGCAGAGGCAGCAGTACTGTGGGTTCATATCCTGCTGAGGAGCTCCGTACCACACACATATGATTTTCTTGCTGTAATCTAATGCCTTTAACACTGCCTACTTTTCAGAGTCCATGCTTATTGCTATTTCTCTGTTTACTGCTTCACATCTTTCTGGTTTATTCCTCTGAGGTAATTGTGGGATGGGATGTCAGCTGGACAAGGAGAAAATTAGAAAAGACTTCTCAAAATAGGGCCTGTATTATCAGTGAAATATAGAGGTCTGCGAGGGAACTACATCGAAATATCATTCAATGTTTCTGGCATGCCTGTGTCTTTCTGGCTCCTGTTTGAAACAGGCACTGAGAACTAGAGGATATTACTTAGCTGAAACATTTGTTAATATGCTGGAAAATGTGCTGGATTTTACTGCTAGATTACAAATAGTGTTGTCAAACATTTAGCTCTTACTCACCTTGAAGGATGTAAAATAGTGAGTGTTTGTTCTAGCAACATTACCTCTTCTGCTGTTTTCTCTCTTTTTAGTTTGCTAATTTGTTTTTACTGTCTATTTATTATGCTAGAGGTGATAACCACTGCTAATTTGTTTCCTATAATTACTTTTTTCAATTATTAGGATTCCTTTGGTTACCAGATACACCCTCACAAACTTGAAAGTATACATTAAGTTTTATGGTAAAAGACATCTCAATAATTGGATTACTTTTAAAAATCATTGTAGAAAATACTGCGATTAAGACTTTTAATGTTGTCTTATCACCGAAAATTGGACAGATGTAGAAAATACAAATAATTCTAATGTTCCTCCACAGATTTCACTTTTGATGCCTATAAAATTATGAGTAGAGCTGTTTTCAGTTACAGTGCTGAGTTTACATCAGTTCTTTTGTTAAGTATGCCTGTCATCCACTCTTCGGCCAATACATCTTATTAGCTAACATGAATATTAGGTTTATTTAGAAGCAGCAGAGTTACTGTCTTCATTGCATTTAATTAATTTGTTTTGTACCATATTATAGTCAGATGCACAAGTACAATAATGATCTTGGTTTTTGATCGCGTACAATGCCTCTAGACATAGTCTCAAGACAGGGCTGGGATTAAAGCACATCAATCAGTAGTAAACGGAGTTATCGTCAGTAACACTTACGACTGAAGAGAGCACATTGATGCTGGATTAGTTCACTTCCATTTACAGTAACGACTATCCTGAAAAGGCTGTTTTAGTAGTAGTCATTTTCTGTTCTTCCCACGGCCTACACTTCCCCCATTTCCCCTAATTGAAACTCTGTTTTGATGTGATGTTAGCTGACGCTGTTTCTGACACTATCTTCTGCTACCATGGGCTTATTTTCTAGATGGGAAGCGATGGAGTTTTGCGCCTCAGTAGCTCCGCTCTAAATAACGAGTTCTTCGCATATGCAGCACAAGGGTGGAAACAGCGGCTGGCAGAAGGTAACTCTCTGCTTGCTCTCAGGTTTGCCCAAGGTTAATTGTTTTTATGAAGAATGCCTCTTTTTCTACATTCAAGAACTACTTTTAGAATAGAAACTGTGGTGGACCAGTAATTCAGCAAAAGAGAAGCTGCTGATTCCATTTTGAATATAGAGTACATTTTTGCAGCTTGCTGTGGCAGCTTATTTTTACAGTTAAAAAAAACCCCAAGTATTTTCATCACTGTCAGCCTTGGAAACTTGAATATGTGCAACTAAATCCTGCCAATATACCTTTGAAATACTGATGTTATATGGTAAATTAAATCTTTCTATGTCACTCTCCCTTTTGGTTTTCATTATTTTCATTTGGCATTGGTGGATGACTGTATCAGAAATCACTGTACTTCATTATTGTATCTGCAGTTTATAATTACCCATATTAAGCTAATCCTTGACAACTTTTATTCAATATATTAGTATTTGTTTTTTAGGAGAATTTACACCAGAAATGCAGTTGCGCATCAGACAAGAGATTGAAAAGGAAAAGAAAACAGAACCTTGGAAAGAAAAATTCTTTGAAAGGTTTTATGGTGAAAAGTAAGTACTGAAGCAAATAAAAGGTTTTTTTTATATTTTCTTTTAGGAGGAAATGAAAATATAATTCTATGCTTCACATAGCACGGTCACATGCTGTAAAACTTAATAAAGCAGTTATCAAGAGCAGTCATTCCCCAATATAAGAAGTTGTTAGTAGAATTATAGTCATGTGTCTGCACTTGCATTACAATTGCATTTTTAAGGAGTCATAATTCATCCATAAAAATTCATTCCAAAGAGAGCTTAAGACACAAGCATGTGAATATTTTTAATTATCTTTTAAAAGATAGCATTAGGGCAATTCCTCCCTTCTGCAAAATATAAATACAGCTTCTACAGATGAGAAGACCAGTAACAGTATTTCTGTAATATATTTTAATTTGTTTTATTTTTGCTAAGCTAGTTGCAAAGTTACTAAAATCAAATAGGGTTTTTTATTTTTTGACTGAGATGGCCTGTTGGCCTGAGAAGAATATATGATACAGAGGAAATATTAGCTAGAGACAAATGAAAGTGACAATGACTAATCTAATTTTAGAAGTGAGATGTAAAGAATAAATAAATACTTATAACTGACCAAAATTAAATATAGTATCACTCCAGGTGCACAGCTGGGGTGAGTCAGCACAATTTCATTGAGGATACAGAGATGGCATTCTTCAGCAGATGAAGGTTCAGTTCTTAACTCCATTTTTTTTAAAAAAAGAAAATTTAAGGAAATTCACATCTTCTTAAAATCCAAAAATTTTCCTTTTAGAAATTATTTTTAAAAGTTAATTCATCAATACTTACAATTATATATCTGTTTTTAAAAATACTAAGGATTTATTTTAAAGAATAAACTAGCTATTTAAAAGTTACTGATTTTTTTCTTTTTAATTTCAAGTAGTTTTTAATTATATCCCAGAACCACAGAATGGAGAAAGTTGGAAGGGACCACAGTCATTCATCTGGTCCAAGCTCTCTGCTCAAACAGGGTCATCCTAGAGCACATGGCACAGGATTGCATTCAGGCAGTTTTCCAGCGAGGAAGAGTCCACACCCTCTCTGGACAATCTCTTCCAGTGCTCAGTCACTGCACAGTAAAGTTCTTCCTCACATTCAGGTGAAATTTTCTGAGCCTCAGTTTCTGCCCGTTACCTCTTGTCCTATTGCTTGGCACCACCAAGAAGAGCCTGGATCCATCCTCTTGACACCCTCCCTCCCTTTAGGTACTTACAAACATTGATACGGTCTCCTTTCAGGTGTCTCTTCTCAAGGGTGAACAGGCCCAGCTCACTGAGCCTGGCCTCCTAAGAGAGCTGCTCCAGTCCCTTAATCACCTTTGTTGGCCTCCACTGGACCCACTCCAGGAGCTCCATGTCTCTCTTGTACTGAGANCAGTATTGAACCTTGGGGGACACCACTAGTGACAGACCTCCAAATACACCCTGTGCCACTGATTATAACCCTTTGGGATCTGCCATTCAGTAAGTTTTCAATCTGCCTCACTGTCTACTCAATCAAATTTATGCATAATACTTAGCAGAAAAACTGTGCCATCGCAACCATCATCACATAAGTTGTCTTAGTTTTGCTGTTGAGTGTTTTTCACTTAAAAAATCCAGGGCACAGGGAACCCTTCATATAAGTGATTATTATAAGTAATAAGTATAATAATAATAATAAGTATATTATATATATT
>VYXC01008045.1:168317-186564 GCA_013397175.1 Platysteira castanea
TATATTATATTATTATATATTATATATAATAATAATAAGTATATTATTAACTAAAATGTTTCTGCAGTAACAGTACTACTTCTCACAATCTGCTGCTTAGGGCCACTGGCAAATGTAGTGAAAACAGGGCAAGAAATGGACAGATCCATTTTAGTATTTTATTTTGTGCACCCTTGCTAGATGCTTTCCTCCAGTGTTTTTTTTCTACAGCACTTTATCTTTACATATAATGAAAATTCTAGGCTCTTAATGTGTCAGACTTTCTTATTGTAAAGCACTTACTTTCTTAGTAAACAGCTTTGAGACTTCATTTTAATCCAGGTATTGACCCTTTTAGTATCAAAAAAATACTAGTTAGGTTTTCAGTTAAGGAACATAGTGGCTTTTCATTATGCATGTCAAGAGAAGAGTCAGTGACTAACCTTTGATGGAGGAAAAGGCTGTGTAAGATACTGGTATAGGTCCTTCCACAAGAAGTAGAAGTTTATTACCAGCAATGCAGGAGTTCCTTAGTCAAAAATGACTGTCACATGCACAGAGAATGATGCTCATAATTCTGCAGAGCCAGCCGTCCTGCTGTGCTGGCTGAATGCTGGATACCCCAGTGGTTGGCAGATAATTGCTTGGTCTGTGATGATACATGTCATTTGGTTTCATAGGTTTCTGACATCAACATTGTTATGCAAAATGTCATATTGCATGTAATTTCCATTTTGACTGAAGTATTGAATCTGGTCCCCCCTGCCCTTTCCCCTGCTTGCATTGTTTCACTGGCATTCTTCTGCTTGGCTGTTATGTAGGCAGATCTACTTTGCTGACTTGAGTCCTTTTCCTCATTGTTTGCTGACTGAATGGTAACTTTTGCTGTAGCTTCCACCTTGTGTTGGTTTATGAGACAGTCCTGTGCAGGGCCAGGAGTTGGATTCGGTGATCCTTGTGGATCCTTTTTAACTCAGGATATCCTGTGATTCTGTGATTCCCTCACCTTTTTCACTTTGGTTTTTAAACTAGCATTCAGTATTATTGGGCTTTGTCTCTTTTCAGCTATGTTGATTTGACTGAACTGCAGAATTCATAAGCTTCCCTGAGCTGTTTCTCACATGCACTGTCTGCAAAATGTATCTGTCTTGCAGGCTATCTTGCTCACTTTAAAATCAGAGTAGTATTTTTGCTCTGCCTTAAGCAAATTTGATCTTCTAATATTCCATAAGTAAATTCAAGTTTCACCTTCTGCTTCAAGAAGAACCATTAATAGATGCAGAATCTTTGTAAGCATTTTTATACACTCCACAGTTGATGGCAATCAAAGACTTTGGAGTGCTTTTTCCCTGATAGCTCTAAGCATTGCATCTTGTGTTTGCTCTTATCTGTAACCAGGCTGTTTATCATGGCACTGTCAGCCGTAGTTTACTTCCCTCCATTTTTGTTCTCTTTCCACTTCCTCATGTTTGTTCATTTTTCCTCGCTCTGACTTTCTTCAAAATACAAAAACTTACTCTGCAGTCATTTATCTAGGATCAGCTGATCAATGTTGCTAGAAATCCACATTCTTCTGCCTTGTTGCCCCAAGATTGCAAGGGTTATACTCTATTATGTCAATATAATTTTTCTTTTTCCACTTTTGAGAGTTACATGTCAGGTTAGTACTATCAGCTAGATCAAAGCTTTAATTTTGGGTAGACCTCGTCCAAATTTTATTGCTGATTTAATCTTTTTCTTACTTTGTTTGGTTTTTTTTTTCCCAGTACTACTTAGCACTAGAATATCAGCATTCATATGTCCTTGAGTAGCTGTTTGGGTTTTTTTATGGGATGACTGAGTGCCCTTACTTTACCAGTTGAATCCTGTCCTTAGCACTTTCATTGAAGTCTGCTTGCTGCTGCACTCATATTTTTGTGCTGTTGTGCAAACTTTGGGTGTCTTTTTCTCTAAGGGAGAAGACAGATCAGCTGTTTATTTTGCAATCTGAGATTACCTTAAGCATGCTGATCTGGAGCCTTCTTAAGAAAGCCTTTTTCTTCACTGTAGTTTCTTCTTCAACATAGTAGCATTTCCAATATTGAAAAAAATGATTAAGATTCAGTACACGTTCTGCTGGCCTTAATCTGCTTTATCTTATTTTCCTTACAGTTCTTTATCTTCAATACGTTACTAGAATGTGTGTGTTTGTGTAATGTCTGTGTGACAGTTTCATTCACCTTTATCCTGTCCTTCATTCCTTTGCTGATTTTCAATCCATAAAGATAACCATCAGGCAGTATCTTTTCATGATGTAAGCCAGCTAGAGAAAATAGACCATTGATTCAGTTTTCAGTAATGGAGTGGATTTGTTTTCCCTTCTGATTTTCCTGACATAACTTTGGCTTCTTAACACATGGAATTTTAGAGGAAGTTACTCACCTAAACCTAGGTAAACTAAACTTTACACATCTAAACTTATAACCTAAACTTAGACTATATGGGACATTTATAGTCTATACAGAAGAAAGACACATCTTCTGAAATGCATTCAATGTAGGAAATGTGAATTTGCTGCTCTGAATTGCTCTTTAGAGGATCCTTCCTCAGCATATTGATGACATAGGGAGATTTTGTTCATGTTAAGTGTCTAGGCAATACTAATAATTAAGTGTGCTTTTTGGGATGCCAATTCCACCCTGGCTTGGTTTGGGGTTGTTTTTTTTTTTGTGTTTACAGCTCTCATAATACATCTGTTCAGTATTTTTAAAATGCATGGCCACGGATTTTGGTTTTTTATGTGTTCTGTACTTTCATATGAACAGGCCTTCGTCATCTCTATCCTTTGGCTATTGACAAGCAATTTTGCTTCCATAGCTTCTGAATATTTTTTATGCTTGCTTGTTTCCATTTTATTCTTTATTTTCTGATTAAAATGATAACAGAGATCTGTTTAGTAGATTAGAAAATCCTTAGGACCATGAAATTTCTTTTAAGGCCTCCCACCAAGCTTTTGTGTATTTTCTACTGTTACGGAACTGCTGAGGCATAAAGTCTGCATGGAAAATCTTGCTAAATGTGCTGAAGCCCTGTAGTCCCACTGGCCTTAGAAGGAAATGAGGATATCAGAGCACATACATTTTTTAAAATAACATTTTTTTTTTCATCTCTTGGCTTTGGTTTTGTTTTGGGGTTTTTTGTGGATTTTTTTAATTCTGCTGAAGTAATAAAACTTTATTTAAACTAGTATTTCCAAGATCAAGGTAAGAAAATTTTCAGAAGAATATGTAGTACACATGGTTCCATTGCACTTCATCCCTGAGAATGAATGCATAGATTGTATATATGTGGTTTTTTATCTCCTTAAGAATGTTAAACTTCTGTCATATTGCTGGCTGTGTTGACCCTAAAAGCAGGTGAAGGAGGATAAAAGGGGTTTCCTTTACAACTGTTGCTGCTAAAAGAAGATACAATTATGCATTTCTTCTGCAATGGATGCTATACTAGTGTTGCAGTATTGTGCTGGTATTTTAAAAAAAACAAAAAACAAACAAACAAAAAAAAAAACAACAACAACAAAACAAAAAACCCAAACAGGAATGTAAACCGAGCATGAATAGGGGTGAATCTGTGTAGCTTGCTTTTTTGTTTCATTCAGGTGTCAAATAGTTAAATAATGAATAATAGATTACTTACTTTAAAAATATTCATGGTTTTTAACACTTGTAAGAAAATCTCAGTAATTAGGTTTCCAAAATACATAAAACTGTATATAAATTAGTTAGCCATCACTTAAGCAAGCCACTATTTTAAACTAGAAAATACATAATTTTTGTAAATAAAAAATGTGGGTGAGAAAGGTTAGCCTGTTCCCTTATCCTTAATGTGATGGAAATGCGTATTTTAATTTCTGTTTTCCTTTAGGTTGGGAATATCAAGAGGAGAATCAATGAAGCTCACAGCAGTGCAGAACAGTGACGAAGATGAAAGCAATTCTTTGTGCAGATCTTCTGGCACACCTGGTCCTTCTAAGCAAGCAACCTTTAAGGATCGAGAGGAGAAAGCTGCTAAAGTTCCACCTGTACCAGAGAGAGATTATAGCCCATCTCATTGTAGTATGGGACAGGTTCCTGTCAAGGATCTAACGGCAGATTCTGAGGATATACTGATACCTGAAGAATCAGTAATTCAGGAGGAAATTGCTGAAGAGGTTGAGACAAGTATTTGTGAATGCCAAGAGGAGAACCATAAGCCAGAACATGAGTTTTCTGAGGAGTCTGTAAGTCCAGCTGGCACAAATGAGGAAACAGAGGCAGTACAGCTTGCAGACAGCACTGAGTCCTGTGTCATGATGAATGATGTAACTGATACTGTATCTCATATTGAAATTAAAGTAGAGTTGAAGTCAGAATGCCCTCAGGAAGAGATGTCAGTTGTGATAGATCAGCTGGAGGATTGCATATCACCAGCTCAATCAGCTTCATCCACAAACTCTGTCAGCGTTACAGCTGAGAAGGATTCTGAGTCTGCAAAAGAGCTAATTGTGCCAGAAATGCAAAATGCTGCTCTGGAAGGCTCCTTGTTCACTGGTGGAGGCATTGCAGTGGATATGGAGCTTCATAGTGACCCTGAGGAACAGTTATCTGAGAATGCTTGTGTTTCTGAAACTTCCTTTTCCTCTGGAAGTCCAGAGGTTTGTATTGCCTCTCCTGGAGGAGACACTCAGTCGACTTCAGAGGAACCCTGTACTCCAGCATCTCTTGAAACAGCTTGCTCATCTGAAGTGTCCAGTTCTGAAAACATTGAAGGTGATATTCAGCAAAAGGCCAGTGATGAAAACTTGCACACACCCTTAATGTCGGAAATCTCTCCGATGTCCACCTCACCTGTAACCTCAGAAGCATCTCTGATGTCCAATTTACCTTTAACATCAGAGGCATCACCAGCTTCTAATTTACCTTTAACATCAGAAACATCTCCGATGTCTGATTTGCCTTTAACATCAGAAACATCCTCAATGTCTTCTGTTCTACTAACTTCTGAAACATTTGTGACAAATAGTTTGCCTCTTCCAGCAGAGATATCTCCAATTTCTAATTCCCCAAGCAGTGAAAGACTTACTCTGCAACAAAAGAAATCACCATGTTTGTTGGACGACTCCCTTCCCACTCTGAAAGAAGAAAACTCTGTCATCCCTAAGGTGGTTCAAGAGGAGAATCTTGTTCAGCCAAAACAACTACAGAGTGCCCCTGAAAATATGAAAGTTGATCCACTAACAATTATACCTGATACTTCAGTATTGGAGGAGTCCCAAAGCAAAAACCTCAGTCATCAGCCATGTAAGTCACATTCTGAAACTGAGAAATCCTACATTGCATCCATCCCAGAACACACTCCTCCAGAGGTGATCAAAAATAAAAATCACAGTGTTCAGCAAAGAGGTGACAAGAAAGGTACACTCTTGCCCTCAGAGGTATCTGTCTTATCAGAAGGATCACTTGGCAAAAATATTGAGTTGCTTCCATCAAAGGCACATGATAAACTATATACCTCATCTCTAGAGAAAGCTACGTTCTCTGAAGCGTGCAGAAGTAAATCTCACAAGCTAACAGGCAGCACCCAAAGTCGTCTAGAGAGCTCACATTCTTCCAAGTCTTTAGAACTGACAAAGTCACCGGAAGCAAGAAATGAAAGTAGAGACCCAGAGATCCCAAAGAGGAAAACAGCAGAACAGCACGGTTTTGGAATCTGTAAAGAGAAGAGAGCTAGAATAGATGATGATCAGCCTAACCGTAATGCTTCATCAACGAGTCCATCTGATAAAGAACAGCCACCCAGAGAGGAACCCAGAGTTCCACCCCTTAAGGTAAATTAGTGAATAAACAGGATGGCTTGGAAACAAAAGGTTTATAATCTCTCTCTTTGAACCGCATACAGGCACAGTGCATGCTGTATTTTTTGTGGATGTATAAGGGCTGTTAGTACTGATGGTTTTGCTTTACTATTACATTTCCACCATGCCAAATTACTTCTGATACAAATATATCTACTGTTGTTCAGTAGGAGTCTTTGCTAAAAAATTGATTTTGTGTGTGGGAAAGCTTTCCAGGATCCATGGCTTAATCTAATTCAAGATCTTCCCCATCAGTCACACACAGTACTTGTTTTTCTAATTGCCCATCTGTATTTTGTGCTTGTTCTCCTGTGGATGTCTTCTCCAGCAAGCATGAATAATAAATGTTATCATTACCAATACTTAGAAAAACAACCAGCGCCTTAATCCAGCAAGAGAACCATGAGTCAGGATACTTGAAGATCCCTTTGCAAGCCCCGGGCTTGGGGTAGGCTGAAATATAAGGTTTCCCTGTAGAATTAACTGGAAACAGAGACCTATCCAGGGGAAGTATCTGACTGATAAATGTATAGACACCTTTGTTAATGGCAAAACAAAAGGTAAAAAAAAATACACCACCTAAGCAAACACTTTTATGTGTATTATTCTGCTATGTAAGAAGGTATATTCCAGTTGAAAAGGGTTTTTTCATAACAGATAGTTCTATAGATTTAGTTATATATAGGCTCAATGTTTTGACCCTTTTAATTTTGTACTTGATGACATCAGCCAAGTTTAAGATCCAATTTGCTGTATTTAAGCCATTGACTTTGCAATACTGGTTCCTGATTATTCAGAAATGCCCTTTTCTGCATTTATTTTTAACTGCTGCAGTCACTGAACATTGTTAATATGGCCAGGAGGGCAAATAGACTAACTGCTTTAATCACTAGTGCAGAAGCATATTTCAGCTAATTTATTTTTAAGAGCAGTGATGCAGTTGGAAGTTAGCCCCGCTCTGAGTTTAGTGATATTCTTTCATATTTGGAAGGTGTCTATCTAGCCTAATAAATTCTAATAACTCTCTAAGCATAAAGGAAAATAGATCACTAGGGAATAAAAAAGGTCATTACTATAATAATAATAAAAATAACCCAGCACTTAAAGCTGTAGGAGTTCTGGTAATGCAAAGTGGAAACTGAAAAGAGTTGCTGCTGAAGCCAAAAGCAGAATATTTTGAAGAATTGTGGGCAGTCAATTGTAGTATGGTTTTTGTGTAACGAGTATTTGGCTCTTGTATAATCTCACCAACAAATCCCTGTCCTTTGTAATTAAAAGAGGAGAAAGAACCTCAGTTCTTCTAAGTCATTCTGCTATATGGCTGTCACTTCCCATCATGTCTTATGACTATGTTTTCTACAAATACTACCTAGTTTTCTTCTCAGTTCCTTTCAGAACATAAGTCCTAGCATTAACCGCAAAGTCCTATTACTATGGAGAGCCAGTAGACATATGTCCATTTTAAGAAACTGATTTTTTTTTCCAGCCTTGGGGTATTCTGAGAGAGTGTATGAGTTACAAAGTGGTTCCAAGACTCTTAATCCTGAAAAATGATATGCCTAATTGGAAACATCCTAATAAGTGCAGTGATTTTATAGGTTATTATTTTTCTTAAAGTGCTAGGTATTTAAATTTTTAATATTTGTGGGTTTATTATTTATAGGCTTGAGGATTTAATTTTTGCAGTGCAGTAATATAGAAGTTATCCAGGGATGTACTAAAGTGAGCCTCTTAAAAATGCAAGTGAGGAAAGGAAATGTGTATCCTTTAGTGACTCACTTCTTTTACACCTCTTAAATCCTCTGTGGTAGAACTTGGAAAACAGGCTCAGTGCAGATACCACTATGTCCTATCTAAAGGCAAGATTTGTTATCTGGTATATAAGCAAAACACAGGCTGTTCCTGGTGTCTTAATCACTGGAGACCAAGGAGAAAGGCACTACATGATCGTTACCTTTTACATGTTTGCAGGAAGGGGTTGCTTGCAGGTTCTTACCCAGTATCGCTGCACGAGGCTCGCTGATCATCTCAGGTAGATGCACTGAATATAAAACAGGTCTGACAAATTGTATCTGATAAGCATCATGTTGTCATCCAGTTCAATCTTTCTTCCTGGGAGAAGGATCGGTGTGAGTAGGCTAATACAGGTGTCAATTTTTCATGCTGGAGGATGATAAAATATTAAAGCGTAAATATCATTAAGTTTTAGCAGTTTTCTGTCCACCTGCACTGAACAGTAACTCCCTTCATTACTTTTCTCTGATCCTTAAAGAGACAGCTTGTTATTTTAGTGAGTTGATTATCTCATTAAAATTTTCTGGGTTTTTTCTTTATCTTCCTTTAGATTCAGCTTTCAAAAATTGGACCACCTTTTATCATCAAGAGCCAACCTGTTTCTAAACCAGAACCTCGGGTTTCCCCAAGTACATCAGTCAGCAGTGGGAGAAACACTGGGGCTAGAACTCTGGCAGATATCAAAGCAAGAGCCCAGCAAGCAAGAGCCCAAAGAGAAGCTGCAGCTGCAGCAGCCGTGGCAGCAGCTGCGAGCATAGTCTCTGGAGCGATGGGGACCCCATGCGAAGGTGGAAAGACAAGAACGCTGGCACACATCAAGGAGCAAACAAAGGCCAAGCTATTTGCAAAGCATCAAGCCAGAGCTCATTTACTCCAGACTAATAAAGAATCAAAGTCACAGTTCAGCTCAAAGGAAAGTAGTACCTCATCTCTGGAGATACCAACGACTACTGACACAAAGATTGAAGGTTCCACTGGTGTCATTATAGTTAATCCTAACTGCAGGTCCCCTAGCAACAAGTCTTCTCATCACCGTGAGACCACCACTTTATTGCAGCAGTCCCTTAACACAGCTACATTACCAGAAACTGCTACTGAGATAGCTGTGCACAGTTCTGATGAAAATATACCTGTGCCACAATTGTGTGAGAAAATTATTTCATCTACCTCTACTGAAAGTAACAGTGTGCCAGTGCTTTATAATAAAAGTTCAGTCTCTGTGTGTGTTTGCAGCACTGCAATGTCTGGAGCAATTAAAGAACTTTCGTTTGCAAGTTCTGTTGATAAATCCTCTGTGTTAATGTCTGTTGACAGCGCAAACACAGCAATTTCAGCCTGTAATATAAATATGCTGAAAACCATCCAAGGGGCTGATACTCCATGCATAACTGTTGGACCAAAATGTATTGATAACAGTAATGTACCAGTCTCCATAGACAACACAGTCTTATCAAATGCCATCGATGACAAAAGGTTGCCACTGCCTAGTAGCAATGTGAATAACGTGGTCTCCGGTCATTATGCCACTGTGCCAGCTTCATCTATTGCAAGTAACTTGCCAAATCATCTCTCTGGTAGTTCTGTACTGATTCCCCCAGTGGGGACTACCAACAGATTTCCTTCTGATAAGATAGCCATAACCGGGTGTAGCGAGCAGAGCGCTGTCTCCATCCACACTACCGTCAGGTCAGCTTTAAGTTGCAGTGAGGCCCTTGCAGCAGCAGATTCTGTTGCAAGGCCGCCCATTTCAATGTTTACTGGTAACATGGTGACAATAAGCTCTTACGATAATGCCACTAAATTGAATGCTGATCTCTTAGAAAAAAGCTCTGGAGCACGAAACCGGATGGATCTCCCTGGTAAATCTCAGCCACTGAGCTTTACACAAACTGCCATGAATAGGTCTATACCTTGTAAAGTCATTGTTGACCACACTACGAACCAGAATTCTAGTCTGTCACTTTCTTCCTGTATTGAAAACGCAGAGAACAGCATTGACCTGCAGAGCAGACCTGTAAGGACAGAAGCTGCCTTACAAAGTATAGCCTGTCCTCAGGTGTCTGTTATAAGCAGGCCTGAAGTGGTCGCTAATGAAAACCTTGAGCACAGTTCCAGCTTTATTGCCATTACAGCAAAGCAGGACAGCAAAAACTTGCAGGCAGGTTGTTCGAGTCTTCGAGAAGTGCCTCTTGCTCCTCAAGATAAATTAATTGAGGTGGTTACTACCAGCCAAGGCTTTGCTGAGCAACTAAGAGGCCCTTCAGCACTGAAAAATGAAGCCAATGCTGCCTGTGCCAATCAGTACAACACTAACAATAGAATTTGTTGGCGTGATGAGGAGGCAATGAATACAGACCAGCCAGTGGTCAGCCATCTTACCTCTGGTAAGCATAAGGAATACGCAGAGCAAAGCTGCTTGAAAAACGTCAAAAGTGAACCTTCCAGTTACACACAAATGTCAGAACTGCAATCTAGGAGTCTTTTGACAAGCATTGCTGTTCCTGTTAAATCGGAAACTAATGAGTCTGACAAGTGCTTCAGGATGGACACCGAGGATTTTACAGGACCTGAAATGCCTGTCCAGACTGCAGAAATGGCCACGAGTGTGCAGCCACCACAGACCTCCAAGACGTCCATCGCGGACTCCATGGAAGACTCCCTGTCCCTGACAACGGAAACGCTAAAGAGAGTTACGAGTGCCGGGGGCTCTAGCTGTCGCTTGTCGTCAGTGGAGGCCAACAATCCTTTAGTGACACAGTTACTGCAAGGCAATCTGCCTTTGGAAAAAGTGCTGCCGCAGCCCAGATCAGGAGCCAAACTAGAAATTAACAGGCTTCCCTTGCCTTTGCAAACTACCTCAGTATGTAAAACAGCAGTGGCCGAGAGAAATATTGTTGAACATGCTTCCAACTCTCCTAATCCAGATGGTAAAGGATTTACAGCAGGCAGCATAGCCCCGCTACAAATCAGAAAGCGTGAAAACCATCCGAAAAAGAGGATGGCCAGGACTATAGGGGAACATGCTCAAATTAAATGTGAGCCTGGGAAGGTGTCAATGGACACAGATGTTAAAGTGGCTCCATGTGTAATTAGTTCCAGCATGAATCAGCTAGGGCACGGGCAGCCATTTAAGCAGGAGTGGCTTAACAAACACGCCATTCAGAGCCGGATCGCTCACAGCCCGGAGATCAAGCAGCAGAAGAGACCATTGCCTTCATGCAGTTTCCAGCAGAGCTTATTTCACATTGATAAAAATGGCAGCTTTCACGCAGAAGCCAGTACCTCACACAGACAGCATTTTTACCAAATGTCCATGGCTGCAAGAGGCCCCATTCCTACGGCAGCTTTGTTGCAAACTACTTCAAAAGGCCCACCTGGCTGCAACGCATTTGCTTTTAGCAGACACCTGGAACAGAAGGGTTTGGGAGACGTGAATATTTCTACAGCAGCTCACCAGCTGAGGCTAGGAAGTGTGTTTTCCCCTAATACTCAAATTAAGGAAGGTGATGACATTGCCAGTGCCTCTCAAACTCTGCAGAGTAAAACATTAGTGCATCCCCCTGCTCCCCCTCCGCCCCTGCCACCTCCTCCCCCTCCTCACCCAAATGCAGAAGTCCCCTCTGATCAAAAACAACCGACAGTTACTATGGAAACCACTAAAAGACTTAGTTGGCCTCAGCCAGCAAGCATCTGTAGCAATATAAAATCTGAACCTATTTCTTTTGAGGAAGGTTTAAGCAGCAGCTGCGAACTGGGCATGAAACAAGCTTCCTATGATCAGAACGAAGTGAAAGAACAGTTAAAAGCGTTTGCATTAAAAAATGCAGATTTCTCTTCCTATTTACTTTCTGAGCCACAGAAGCCTTTTACCCAACTTGCTGCTCAGAAAATACAGACGCAGCACCCACAGCAGCAGCAGCAGCAGCTCTGTGGAAATTATCCAACAATACACTTTGGTAGCACAAGTTTCAAAAGGGCAGCATCTGCAATTGAGAAATCGATTGGGATTTTAGGAAGTGGTTCAAACACTGCCACAGGCCTGTCTAACCAGAACGCGCAGATCCCGGTGCAGAAATTTGCTGACAGCAGCAATGCCGATGAACTGGAACTGAAATGCTCCTGCAGGCTGAAAGCCATGATC
This sequence comes from Platysteira castanea, assembly GCA_013397175.1. Classification (NCBI taxonomy): domain Eukaryota; kingdom Metazoa; phylum Chordata; class Aves; order Passeriformes; genus Platysteira; species Platysteira castanea. The sequence continues at coordinate 180,104 of VYXC01008045.1, forward strand.
GTGTGCAAAGGCTGCGGAGCCTTCTGTCATGATGACTGCATAGGGCCTTCCAAACTGTGTGTAGCTTGTCTGGTGGTGCGGTAGGAGCTGAATCAAAGATGCAGTGTCCCTTATCAACGTGGGAGAGCAGGACAAAGGAACGGAGAAATTTGAACAGTTTAGGCCACTAATGGTTTGCAATTAGTGGATTGATTTTTATTTTTTTTTTAACTGTTTGGTTTTTTTTTCTTCTACATGGTGCTTTCAGAGCTTAGTTATTCCTGCCTGAGTGCCATTTTCTGGGAAGAAGAGGAAACTTGTAGAAGTAGTTTTTAAAAAAGATAGCCTTGTTACTGAGGCATCTATGAGCTCTCTTGCTGTGCTAAAAAAAAAAAAAATGCATTAATGCATGTCATTCATAGCTTCTATTTATTTGCACAAAGTGCAGCACATTTTTTCTCCACTTTTTGATAGCTGATAAGAGCTGCAGGTTAAAGATCAGTGGAAGAATAGCAGTGTAAGAAGTGGAGTAACTATGCAGAATGAATAACACACTGAATAGCAACTGGTGTGAGTGGGGTAGTGGCAAGGTGCAGGGTGCTTCAAAGTCAGTTTGCAGTTTTTCTGCAGACAAGATTGCTCTCTTCAATTGAATTTCACTATCTAGGGCTAAAATATAGTCACTTCATCTAACAAAAGAAATTTAAAAGAGGAATTTAGATTGTTAGAGAAGTTTCCTTATGTGCCTGCCAGGGACTGTGGAACTCAAATCTTATCATCTCTTCTTTGTTGATTCCTTGAGAAAGATTCGTACATGTGATGAGTTAGTGGGACCAACACTGGAAACACACTGGCTTCAGTAGAGTCTGGAGAAAGTAAATTCTCTGCTGGAGATTAGAAACCTCTTTTCTCTTCCTGTTTCTCACTCAAATGGTCTTTATTTGTATTTGTCTCTCTAATCTGTCCACTAGGTTTGTTAGTCCCAAATATATGTAAAAATAAGGTCAGACTTAGGTCATTGGTTCTGGAGGTTGTAGCCTTTCTGTGGCCTGAAAATGATGCATTCTTCTGATGAACAAAAAAGGAAAGATTTTAATTGCGTATTGAATGTTGGATTATAATTTCTTTTTCCTCTTATGTGAGTTACTCTGTTTAAATAACATCTAAGAGTTTTGCCATTTAAAGTAATTCTTAGAAGTACTTCAACACTGACTTTTTTTTCTCAAAGGAAGTCAGACTCCTTTTAGAAATTTGGAAGCAAAATGTATTTTTAAAAGGGATACTGCATCTTTAAAGTAACCTTCAGTATTTATCCAGTACTGTATTTACATTCAGGACTGTAGCTGCATTCCAGATGTGCTAGCCACCATAACAGCAAAAAAGAAAATTGGAGATTTTGGAGTCCTATTCACCTAAAAGGAAAATAATATAAAGGGATAAAGCACATGCAGTTGCTGGGGAGATGAAAACACCTTGGGTTATTTTTTACTCCCACTTCAAGAACAGAAAATGTGGAGTTCAAGTCATCCATCTGCCAATATGTGGTTGGGTCTGTCCAAATGTCAGCATCAAGAGAAACATTGGTTTTTTTACCATCACAGTAGAACCTCACTAATCCAAAGACCTTACAGCCTGCCCAAGAAAACTGATTTTCCTTGCACAGTTGTAGTAAGAAGGTGTGAGATGTAAGAGAGCTTGGTTTCATCATGCAGTGAACTGTTGCATTCTGAAGTACTAATGTGAATGATAGAGCTACATTTAAGAAAAGAAAAGTATGCTGTATTTTAGAGTATACTTTTTTTATCTGATCTTTGTTTGTGTACTTTTCATCAGCTGTAACCGGTCTCCCTGACTTGGGGGCATATTAGTGAGTTTCTGCTGAATGAAGGAATCACATTTATTTCCTTGCGGGACCATTTTCACGAACATGATAAATGCCGTTTATTGTCTTAAAAGTGAGCTGGAATATCTACAACATACATTCCTGTCACAGGAAGCTCTATGGTGCACCTTGATGTTCTCTTTTATTGTAATTGGCAACATATCAATATTATTTTTGACACTGTGTGGTAAAAAGGCCATTTGTAATAACTAACAAATTTGTTGCTGATACAATAATACTTTTTTTTTTCCATACAAAAGTGCTCCTTAATATGACATGTCTAAGGAATGGCTTCTCAGCACTTTCAGGTCTTCTGTTAGGAAAATAAGCCAGCCAAGCAAAAACCTAAAAGTAACCAAGGGAAAATTAGCATCCACTTCTAGGCCAGCTGCTGACAAAACAGCGACTGGGCAATACTCATGAGTAAGCATGAGTGTAGTCAGTTAATGCATAACAGATTCATATTTGAGGAGCCTTTGTATTGGAATTGTATTGCATTGTATTTATAATTGGTAGAGCTAGGATACTTCTATTTAAAAAAAAAAAAAAGAGAGCAACCAGTCTTAGACTTCTACTTAATATGTTTATATAAGCCTGCTGGGAATCCTTATTTCTAGCTCAGGTTTTCCTGTCCACAGCACATAAGTCAATATTTGTTTGTACTTGCATCTTGAAATAGTTCTTGTATAGACTGACATAATACAGAAATAAATTCTGGCCACAACATGGTTTTACTTTGAAGAGTAAGAGTGTGACTAATGTGATAGGTCACTCATTCATGTCATGTTGTCATTTTTGTATCAGGATTGCAACTTGCATGTGTGAGGTCATGATAAAATGTATTTAAAATGGCATTAGACTGGATGGTGCTATGTTACATTACACAACTGACCAAACTCTTCCATAGTGCAGTTCCACTCCTTTCATTTTTGAGTCATTGGAGTTGCACCAGGAATAAATTTGACCAATTAGTTAGCAACAGTGGTGAAGTGTTGTTACGGAATAGGTTTAGGGTATGAAAATACTCAAAAGCAACCGTGGTGACGTGAGAGCCTGATTGAATCCTAGTGTGACTGAAAACCTCACTTGGATTTTGGTAACACACAAATGCTTAGGGGAGAGCGACCCTAGGCCTTTGATAAGAACCCAGTCACATTTAGACTTTAATTTTGAATGACTCCTTTTTTGTTGTTGTTGTTTGATTGTTCAGGTTTCAGGCTCAGTGTCATCATGTTTTCTAATGACCATGCAGTTTGCACCATGGGGTGTTAATAGTTTATGCACTGAAAAGTGGTGAAAGAATTACTTAAGAACACACTGCTCTGTGTGTGTGTGTACGTACGTATGTGTCCCAGTGTCCAGCATGTATAATTTACCTTTTTTTTTTTTTTTTAATCTCCAGAATTGTGTCCCTACTCCCACCCCTGGAGCAGCACTTTTGGGTGAGAGGGAGAAACACTTTTTTCTTTCCTCCCTCTTTATTGTTTTAATTGCATACCTGTGAGATATGGAGATAACGTTAGGGCATTTGCAGTGAGTGTGTTTGTGTGTTTCTGTTCAGAAATAATTTTCCAAGCAGAAACTCCCTTTGAAATAATGTTTAAAAAAAATTAAGAAATGGTGAACTGGATGCTCCCTGTTTGCATTTTATTTATCTGCTGAGATCTAGTACATAAAATAGCATTTAAAAGACAAAAATAAAGGTTGAGCCATAAAGCGAAAGGTATATTCTCTGTACTATAGACTTTCTTCTTGAGGGTGGTGCATGTTGTCAGGGTAAGCTACGGAATGTGCAGATGGTTTTTCAGGGCCCTGCAATTCCTTGCACAGTTTTTAAGCTGGTGCATATGGTGCTTTATAATGCAATTTCTGAAGTAAAATTACCTTATGCTGCACCCCCTTCCCCTTATGAACACACGCACAATTTCAGAATCATTATTGTAGCCTCTGGTTTAGCAGTTTCTCCAAGGTGTGGTGAAGTACCAGGATAAACACTCGAGCTGAGAAGTGTCACCGAAAGGGATCATTTTAGCTGACACACGTGAAGGGCCCTGCTCTGAACACTGAATGACTTCCGCAGTCTCCTGGCAGCGGCGCGGCGGCTCATCTTCCGCGGCTCTGCGGAACACTGGGCGGGAAGCAGCGAAATATTCAGTGGCTTTATCATGGACCTGTGTAGCTAAATGTTTCTGAATCTATGAAATCCTGTTGTCTTCGGCCATCATGCTTTGTCACTGTAAAACCAACGAAAAGGAAAAAAAAAGCATTTTTTAGTCTAATTTAAGGAGCTGCTTCTTTTATAGCACATAATATTTCGCTTTGTACTATATTTGATAGTTAAAGAATAATTTAGTCCGTAGAATAACTTTGTTGTATTTGTACTGTTCATGAATGTTACAAGAAAAGTGCTTTACTTTGTTGCCATAACTCTCTTGTACTGCTGTAAAATATTTTTTCTGCTTTATGGAAACTTAACTCGATTCACATTTTCAGTACAGGGTTTTTTTGTGTGTATGTATTTTTTTTTGTCAGTATTCTGAATGTTTACATCTGTTCAACATTAGCCATTCTATGCCTTTATAGGGCAGTATTACTCCTTCAGTATAACAGCAATGTGAAATCCACTCGTACCTAACATGCATGAGAAATACAGATTTATTGGGGAGATCCCTAACGTGCATAGATATTTTTTCTGTCCACATTCAGTGAAGTAAATACCCTCCTTCAGTCCTCTACCAAAGAAAATGTTATTCCCACAGGACAAGCTTGGAAAGTGGTTCTCTGAATCTTCAGAAGGGGGTGTAGTTGGTTTCAGCAAGATTGCTACAGTTTAATGCTGTTATGCTTTGCTTTGTTACCCCACCAGATGTGACTGGGTGAAACAAGCATTTTAGCAATTCTTTGTGTTTCAAGACAGTGTTTTGTTTAGAATTCAGGGATCATGCTTTCTTTAATGGTGCTGTTTGTTTTATTATTTTTTTTAAGAAAACAACTTTTTGTTGCCTACAGAAATGGCCATTCACAAAACCATAAATTAAATAAAGTAATTTGTCTTCATAACTTTTCTCCCTTTCCTTTCCCCCATCCCTGTCCCTTGAAAATAACAACTTGGGCTTCGATATTAAAATATTCTGGGAAAAAAATAAAGAGATAAAATAATATTTGTCATTTGTTTATTTATTTTATGTTCAGTGCCTTAGGCGGGAGATCCTGCTTGTGCATGTCCATTGTATGTACAGGTTGATGAACTAGAAATGTGAGAGGAAAATCAGCCCTTTGTAAAGGATTTTTCTATTATGATGTAAGGCACAGTTTGAATGACTTCTGATGTAATTCGAGTATTAATCATCTTATTCTAGTAAAATAAAACTAGGTGTTGTATATTAAGTTGTTTAAGTAGAATAGTTTGTGGATGAAAATGATTATATTACTTTGGGTAGTTTATGCTGAGTGTATTTTAGTGCTTTGCCTCCATCTGCAACCCTTTCCAGAACATCCTTAACAACAGCAACCATCCCAGCATGCACCTCCCTGATTTCCCATTCCCAAAGCAGAAGAAATTAAATGTCCATGGTGCGTGAAAAGCAACCAGTCCCAGTTATACTCCTCAAAGCAGTTATTTCTTCAGGTCTGGAAGGTCTTCCTGAAGTGGAAATTCCGCAGCCATTATATTAATATGTATAAAAACCCCACCATTTTCATCATGTTAATCTGCAAAGAGAGCTTTGAGTACTGATGGTGAGAGTGCAAATGTTACAGGGTGGGCAACAAACAGCTTTTTCACAAGCTTGCTTGGAAATATCAGAACTAAACACCATATTTTGTCCAGCCTCCTGTCATTATTATTGTTTCGGATGTGATACCATCTGAGGGTCTTGTTAGTAGCAGATGACAGACCTGCCTGCCAAAATCTGTCCAAGTGCCGAAAGAAGGCTGTATCAACCTCTGTCATTTATAATTCAGTGCCTTTTTTTTCATACCCAGTACCCACCTGGCAAACCCCCTTAATATCTACTGTCATGCAGATTATTTAACTTAGTTTGTTCTGGTTAGAATTTTTTTTTTTTTTTAAATGGGCCTGTGCCAAAGCAAGGACCAGCTTGCTTCTGACAGTAACAGCTTTTAAAAAATTATTTTATTTTTCATCTTAACGATGTCATGTAAATAATTTTGTTAAATCTGTACTAGCTAAATACTTTTGTCCTTTCCCTTAATTTTAAATCTGTAAAATAATTTTGCGCATTTTTATTCCGTCTTACAAAAATAAGCATTCTGTTTTTCTGAGGGGTTTGCTCAGGACTTTGCAGGTGTTGCTAAGCCAAGCCTTGCAGTGGCCTTTGTGCCTGTGCTGTCCCGGGCTCAGCCCGGCAGCTCAGCCGGCAGATGGCATCAGGAGAAAAGCGGCTGCTGCGCTCCGCAGGCGCTCCGCTGCCCCGGCCGGAGCGCCCGGCGCGGGGAAACCCTGCCGCGGGTACACGGGGCTTCTGGCTTCGTCCTCCTTCCGCGCAGAGCTTCAGTGGTAGCGAAAACAAGCCCTCCTTCCCCCTCCCCAGTCCTGGAACTTGGCTCTCAGTAGAAATGATGCCCCGAAGCTCATATC